>JAZEWU010000022.1:6567911-6638345 GCA_036362915.1 Geotria australis | reverse complement strand
TGCAAGCGACAAAGCAGAAAGAAGTATTTTTACCTGCCGTGCGGCGAATGAGTGGTAGAGTAAGTGGATGTGGGAGCGAACGGGGAGACTGGGTGAAGTGGGTGAGTGCAGGCGTCGTTGTGACCCGCAGCACGGCGGTTGAAAACAGTGTGAATGAATGATACGAAACACTCAGTGTGGTCAGCCGAGCCCTCAATCGACACGGGGGTGGAGGAATCAACGAGTGAAGTTCCCAGTAATCATGGGAGCACTGCAGCGATGGAGGAGTAACAGGGAGGTGACTGACCACTTTGGGCATGCGACCGGAGCGAATTAGCGAATCAGTTGTCGAATCTCGTTAATCCCACAGGATCTCGCCTCTTAAGGCGATGTGGTCGCATACTCGAGAAACCTGCCGGCCTGGTTGGTGACTCAACCCAAACGTGTGTCCATTGTGTGTGTGTGTGACGCACCTATCAACAGAGCAACGACATGCCTGCCGTGGGGAGGACAGCCAGATAGTTTAAGTTCTGTCAGTGCAGATTTAGAGGCATTTATCCATTGGGCCGCACGCGATTCTTCTGAGCAGGTCCCTATTTGTTTTCCGCACGTGCGACGAAAATAATAAACTCGCGAATATCTCTGCAAAGAAGAAAAAACCTTGAGACTAAGTGTGAATTTTCCAGGGTAAGTGAAGAATAATATCCCAAGAGTTTCTCAAAATTACACACGTTTCATTCATTCATCCATTGTCAGAAACTGCGTAATCCTGTACAGGGTTTGCAGCGAGCCGGAGTCTATCCCGGCAGACACAGGGCACAAGGCAGGGTTATACCCCGGATGGGACGCCAGTCCATCACAGGTCACCGGGGGACAATTTAGTCCGCAGCCCAATTAACCTATGCAGCAGCATGTCTTTGGACTGTGGGAGGAAACCAGAGCACCCGGCGTTTACACATGTTATAAATATAAAAGTAAGCAAATGGAAATGTGCCACTACGTTACGTGTCAATATAACAAGACATACTGCATACATTACAGTGTACATACAAAGATGCGGTTTCTGATTACCGAAGGTTAGTATTTTCGTTCCTTCGTCTTGTTCTCGAAACTTTGCGCCTGGCCCTGATATAAATAGTATGGAGATAGAGATAAGGACTTGACATTTGACAGTCGATGCGCTTTTTCATCATTGTTGAAATACAACTGACGTTCAATTATTGAGGCTGATGCAGTGACACAGGTGCATGATATTTACATTAGCATTCTTTGTTTACCACAGAGGAGGAGTGGCTGGCGGGGGGTGATTTCCCAAGTACCCAGGCCAATGCGTTTTAATGCTGAGACTGTATTCGGGTTTAAAACAAACCATAATAAATCTATAAAATAGAAGCGCGATGCTTGGTGCAAACCCACAGTTCCACGTGATCGCACGATGGAGTCGCGTTCACACAATCACACGTTCACGCATTGTGCTCAAAGAGGCTTAAGAAAGGCTGGCACACGTTTCATAATTTATAAATATGCTAATGTTTTTTGTATTTATTTTCCCTCACTATACCGTACCTCGCTTTTGCATTTTTAACAAATTGTACCCTAAATATTCAATTAGTGTGTAGACTACGAGTACAATACGCGCCTTTCTCTTTTAAAAGCTTCACAGCAGCAAGAGCTACATGCCATGTAAGGAGAGCAGTCTCCAAGTGACATCCGGGTATTTGATCTGACCATTGGAGCATTCTATGCATATCCTCTACACGGGGCCTTCTCAAACGTCATTTCTCATGATCCACGCATTTCCATGTTTACCAAATTACCTCTGTTCGGATACAGGCTAAGCAATTACAAGCTGTCACTCACACACACCTGCTCAATGCGTGAATCTTTCCCCGTGACGTAGGAAGTGCTGATTGACATCAGGCTGTGTCGTGCGGTACACGCGAGGACACGCGCACGTGATGTTCCTCCGCTCTCTATTTACGCTGCAAGGAACCGTCGAGCTGTGCAGCTCTTTTTAACAGTTGTCCAGCGGGGAGGATTAAGCAAGTTACAACAGACAAATATACATCAGTAGATAAAACGAACTTGATAAACGTAAATAAGACTATATTAAACGGGTAAACATTTAAAAAAAAAAAATCGAGCCGTGAAAACCTACACAGTACATAAAACATATTGTCAAATAGAATGGTTATAGCAATCTTATCGGTGCGGCTAACGTCAATAAGACTTTTAGAATAAACTTCTGCCCTCTGCCCACTCTCCACCGTGTGTGTGTTTGTTTGTGTGTTCAGGCGCAGTGATTATAATTTTATAGCGAGGCTCTGCTCCCCGTGTGCCGGCACGCAGCTGTCACCCTCACGACTGAATTCCTCGGTCACGCCGCTGAGTTTAAAACGCATTCATCAGGACACGGGAGCACAATGCTTCTGAAAGCTACATTGAAAAGATGCATAATAGAAATATAGTTGAGTGTGGTTTACGCGAGGCTAATGAGGAATACAGATTCAGCACTGCTCTCACCAACCCCCCGACCCCAATCCCAACCCGTTTAATCCACGACTCCAATCGAAGATCAACGCTTTGTTTCAAATCAGAACAAGCTGATGGAATTACAAGAGTTGATATTTCATTATCGTGGTGTTCTATCCACTGCTAGATTAAGGACCCCCATTTTCATAGTGTTGCCAATCTTCATTGTGCCACAATCCACTTCGCTCCTCCACCTGAGTTCGTCTCGTTGCGATATTTCCGTTGTCAGTTACTTTAACAACAAATGTTCGCCCCGTGTCCGCGTGGGTTTTCGCCGGGCACTCTGGTTTCCTCCCACAGTCCAAATCCATGCTGCTGCATAGGTTAATTGGCCTGCGGACTAAGTTGCCCCTGCTGCCCTGTGATGGACTGGCGTCCTGTCCTGTGTATATCCCTGCCTTTCGCCCTGTGTCTGCAGGGATAGGCTCCGGTTCACCGCGATCCTGTACAGGATTAAGCGGTTTCTGAGACTGGATGGATGGTCATGAGATGTTTAGAAGTTCACTGTGAAGCCCAGCACGCCCTTATTTGTTGCGAATACAAGCGCAGTATTAACTAGGGCAGTCGCTGGGCTAGAACCGCGAACGTCACCTGCAGCAAGCGGCAAAGGCGCTACCTCTCCGCCTTGTCACGCTGAAACAAAATCCATACTGTATATAAATTGTTCCATTTGCGGTAGCGTGGTGGCATAGTGGTTAGCTCACTGCCATATGAACCCATGACCTGAGTTCAATTCGCAGCCACAAGTAGTGACATCATTCGCAAGTGAGTTTTGAACCGTTCCTGGGCCCCTGTCTCTCACCAACCCATACAGACCAGCGTGAAATATGCTCACACGACACCCATAACTGACACAGTATATAGAGGCCAACATTCAGCAATGTATTAACAAATAGCTGAAACTTTTATTCACAACAGCATCAGACACAATAATTACAACAACATAGAGAACCATATTCACTCGAACACTTCTTTAAAATAAACACCCCTTTCCTCGAGGTCTCAAACCACAGTATGTTTATGTAATTAATAATCTGCCTTGACACGCAAACCGCCTGTTGATGAATTTTAGAGTGGCCCGTCGTTAATGCAAACGATGACGCAGTCAAGCCATTTAAAGACTGAAGAATGTTTCACGTCGACCTCCGTTTAAGCAAGGATCAAGAATATTTAACAAAAATCCCCCTACAAGAATACAGCGCCCCTTTAAATAAAGCTCTTCATTACTGGATGATGTAAGGCTGTGATACTGTGTGCAGTAATTAAAGCCCCTTACTATAATTGGTCCGTTCAGCCCTATTGCTGCGTAATTACTCTAATGGAACTTGAAACAAGGAAGCCCACAGTGTCACGACTTCAGCCGCTGAGCATCTGGGCCGAAAAAACAAACTACAGTAATTGAATCTGAGAGAATTTAGAGAAAGGCAGGGAAAAAAACGGACACACACGCACACACGCGGAATTAAAGACACGCGCGTATGCACGCACATGCACGCACGCAGCCCTGTGTGCTCCGAACGCGGATCCGTCGTGTTAAACCGCCAGGCAGCGTGAGTCTGCAAGCCACATGTTCTTATCAAGCTCAGGCCATCAAGTATTAATCCCCGTGCTATGCGTTTAACTTAATATAAACGTTCTAAACAGCAGGGGGGTAGAGAGCAGAAGATCTGACTGCGATAATCGGCACTGAATCATACTACACGCTAATATACTTTCTGCATGTACATTTGTATGTAGGTTTTTTTTTTACTTAGCCTCGCTTCTTGCGTTGGTCATACTTTCCAGCGTGTTTCTGTGTGCGATGCACAAAAACACACTCGCGGTTTATTTAAACTGCGCTATTACCCCACACGTCTACATATCAAAATACTCAAGCTGCGCGCTGTGATAGAGCAATAGAATTGCATCACGCCGTGACAGCAGCGAGGCCGCAAACTCCGGGTCAAGAACAAGCCCTCTTTTCATTTAGCAATATTGATTTACTGCTTATTAAAGCCAAAATACTGTGCTGTATTGCTTCGGGATGAAAGCTCTGGGAGGAAGGTCTAGCAGTGGATTGATCGAGTCTGATGATGATGACTGACTGTATTGTCAAAAACACGCAGTCTAGTACAAAAATATACCTAGTCGTTTTAATCTACGCAATGTACACGAACGCAGCGCATCTTTACCGGAGTTTATATTTTTAAAGTTCACATTTTTGTATAATTCGAGCAACCTAAATATATATATTATTATTTTTGCCAATAAATTTCCAACAACTCCTAAGAGCAAAAATTGCCTCTAATTACAGGAAACGTATCCGTGTTTTCATTTCGAAAAATATATAATTAAATTCCCTTAGTGACCTAAAATGTCCTGGATCTGAAATAAGTGGTTTATCGTAACGTGCTTTTCATTGCGTTATGATTTTCACGTGTAACGCATTAGCCACGTGCCTCGTTCCCTGTGTCTCAAATCACGAGGCAACCCTGTGAGCGCTTGGACCTCAATGCAAACGTTGTCAGCCTTCAAAAGACAGCGGATTAATTAACAAACAAACAAGCAGCACGAGTGCAAACAACAGGGGGCCCTTGTAGCTCTGATAAGAAAACGGGTTAATCGCCGACACATTACGTAATCGACACGATTGGAGAAAACGCAACTGTGCGCACATAGAAAACGCCCCAGGCAATCTCACGAACTTATACCAGGAATTATTATCTAATGTTTCCACGTATATTCGTGAGGGCAAATCTCAGGCACGGTTGTTTATATATTTACCTACTTAACCTGTGTTCATTCAGTGATGATCGTGCACTGCCTTAATTCGAAGCAGCCTTAATCATTTAATTTTTGTTCCTCTGGTTTTTATTAGTTGTTTTTTTCTTTCATTGTTGACATGCCGTTCTCTTCGCGGCCCTTGTGCAGCGCTTTGTGACCCTCGGGTGAAAGGCGCTATATAAAATGCTATTATTAGTAATAACCTGCTTGCTGTGCTGTGCGCTGTCCTCGTATTTTAGCCATGGTCGTCCTGTTTGTGGAAAATGCGGTAGGTGTGCTGTGGTTCCATTCCATCTTTGGCCAGCTCTCGTGACATTTTCTGGTCTCCTTTCAGGTCAAGTTCCAAACTTCAAATTTACTTCATTTAACCAGATGGGAATGCAAGAGGTCAGAGTGGTCTTATTTACAAGGGCGACCTGGGTAAAGACAATAACAAAAGCAAACGGACACAAATAAAGTATGCACAGCAATGAACTCATAGAAATCAGAACAAAAACAACTATCATCCAGCCACCAGAAAGCTATGTCAGTCGAGTGTCTCTGCCAGACCAATTCAGTTTGAAATGAGCACCAAGCGGCTTTCTCCAGATTGATTCAGCCAGAAAGGAACCATATGCCTGGTTTGAGAAACGCTGGAGGAGAGTAAAGCTGAGAAATGTGGTCTTCATCTCTCACCCATACAAGTATTGACCCGATTCTGCATCAATACAGTTCTCGCATGCCAGACCTGCACTATAGACCACAGTCTGTTGTAAATAACGGGCATTTTCCTACGTAATGCACAGTTACCTTGTGGAACTATCGATACGTCTAAATCAGCTCAAACCTCCCGCAAATCACGAACCCCCTCGCCCGTCCTCTCTGAATGCTTCCGCTTCTCTCCACCCCCTGTGGAAACAGACGCTGCTCCGTGCATCTCATGTCTGTTAACTCCTTCATCTTCGTTCTGCCTGTCTTTCCTCTCTCATCTCATCATCACCAACATCTTTTTGTTCATTCATTCATTCATTGTCAAAAACCGCTTAATTCTGAACAGGGTCGCGGTGAGCCGGAGCCTATCCATGCAGACACGGGGCGCAAGGCAAGAAAACACCCAGGATAGGACGCCAGTCCATCACACGGCACCGGGGGCAATTTAGTCTGCAGGCCAATTAACCTATGCAGCAACATGCATGTCTTTGGACTGTGGGAGGAAACCGGAGTGCCCAGCGAAAACTTTGGCCCGGTTAATCGAGCCGCGAATGCCTGCATCAATACAATCCCGTCTTCGCTCTTGCGTCGTGTCCCACACGTTGAGAATTGAAGCCAACGAATGGTCCGCATCAGTGGGAGCAAAACTGCGGCTTGCGGGCCACATGTGTGAATCCAGGTCATGTGCAGCTCGATAGAGCAGCGGCTAATTCACTCCTTGTCAATAGGACTTTACTTGAAATGGAAAAAAAATCTGCGCAGGCGGGATCAGCCCGGGACACTCGCCCGTCGCGTTCGCGTTCTAGCACGTGGATTCATCTCACGGATCCGCAGATTTCTAAATTTAAATCTCGACAGCCAATCAGCTGGAGCATGTCTGCCGGGTGAACTCACCACGTGACCACATCGGCGCACGTGCCCTATCCATCCATCAATTGTCAGAAACCGCTTAATCCTGTAGAGCGTCGTGGTGAGCCGGAGCCTATCCCGGCAGACACAGGGCGCAAGGCAGGGCTATACCCAGGATGGGACGCCGGTCCATCACAGGGCACCGGGGCCAATTTAGTCCGCAGGCCAATTAACCTATGCAGCAGCATGCATGTCTTTGGACTGTGGGAGGAAACCGTAGTGCCCGGCGAAAACCCACGCGGACACGGTGAGAACATGGATGTTGGAATTAAGCCAGGGTCACAGTAGAAGGGATCAACAGGGCGACAGATACTTTGTCAAGCCTACCCTTCACTCTTCACCACTCATCCCCTGACCCATAACTGACTTCTCCCCCGAAAATGATTACCCATCAACCTTTTGTGTTTTGTATCACTGTTAAAACAAAAAAGGTGGTTCGAATGAAAAAAAACATCTTTCCTATTAAAGGTCATTTCATCTAACTTACACCAGTGTAAAATATAACCATGTGGTGCTGTGGCTAGAACACATGACTGACATTCGGGGAGTTGTGAGTTCAATTCTCAGTCGGAGGTCGACTCAATCTATGAACCCTCCGGCCTCTGGTTAAAATGAGCACCACTTTCAGGGAAGCCCACAGTGGTTGTTGTCTTGAGAGATTGGTTCCCAGCACCATCATCATCATCAGCTCTTGTCTGCTTCTGGATGAAGGCTTCCCTCATCTCCACTGTCATCTGTTACAGTCCTATGAAGCCACAATCCCATTCCAGCATATGAACGTCTCTCAACACTCCATGCCTTAAATGGTCATCCTGCCGGGTGTGTTTTCCTCCTTCGGCCTCCCTTCCATAGCGAGTCTCGTTCATCAGCCAGCATACCTCTCGTGATGTGCCTTGCCCAAGCTCACTTGTCTTGTAAGAGTCAATATGATCCATCTACTGTGTTCTCTGAGCTGTGTTCATCTTCCTTTCTCTTGTAAACCCAGGCATGAATCTCTCATTATTTGTGCAGCTATCGCTCCATTTTCTTCTTCAGTGGTTGGGTATTTGATCCGTGTAATATCTGGCATAATGCGCCGATTGCAAACTTTCATCATGCACATTGGGACGTGAATGTCATCATCAAATTCATGATTATTTTTTCAACGTATCTACTGTTTTTTCGTGCCTCTTTATTTCATTACGGTATTGTATTTTGATCCGAGCCAGCATTCAATATATTTGTTTCCAGAAACGCATTTTCTGTTGCGTTTTCCAGAGTACAATTTGATCATGGTGGTCCAAATGTCTTGTGACCACTAACATTTGCTTCCTTTGCTCGTTAATTTTTGTTTTAAATAACCCTCACTTATTTGTTTCGGACGAATAAAGTTTATATATTTCATTTTTATATTGCTTGCATCACGTTACACACCCATAGGGTATGCAAAAATGTGGAGAGTTAAATGGGGGTCACAATACATCTGGACCACCCTGTATATCTGGAACGTTTCAGAAGCTTTCAATGCAGCCCTACACACATTTTATATCGCCGACCTTTTAAATTTTTTTAATGTCCTTAAATTGGTAGATAAACACTTGAGGTTAAAAATGAACCCAACATTTTCACCGCATTGCGTATACAACACATGTCAGAATTTCACTGTTAAAATGGTTGACAGTTCCGCAAACTCTGTATCTAATCTTACTTGGGACTAAAACAAATAAAATATTTTTTTTTGACCCTTCAGAAACAAACAAACCAGCCAAAAATGTATTCACACGGACATACTGTATACTTCCTCCGATTATCTCAGAGTTGTTAGTGAGTGGCTGCTTTATAACACATGGCACATGCGATAATGTAACGCACAGTTTGCGTGATTCATCATTCCAGTGACACTCAGCGCTTAACATTCAGACATATTTTTGGACTATGTGTATTATAATCGAGTGTTCGTGTTGAAAAAAAAAAGTGTTCGTGGGTTTACCCACATGTTCTAACCACATATTTTATAATTTAACAACGCATTAACATATATATATATATTTTTAAGCACATTTTACAGTGCAAGTTTTGAAACTTGTACCGTCCATTTCACAAAAGACAAACGCCTCACGATAAACTACCAAACAGCGTTGCGTGTTGCAACACACGCCACATAAGCAGGAATCATCCACATGAACTTTTATTTTGGCGGAACTTCTGTACAAACTGGTTTGATAAAATATCAGTATTGCTTATCAAGCACAGTGAGGAATGTTATCTGCACACAACAGACCGCAAGATAAACTAACTTATACATGTTAGAGATTAAGTGGAATTTATGGAATTATTTTATAATTAAAACATTTATTCTACTGTACGGTACAGCATTTGTCCACAAAGTTTTAAACAGCTTGTGTAAATTGAGCATGTGTGTGTGTGTATATTTGGCTTACAATAATGTAAAGGGATTGAATGTGCTGCTTAGTTGCATCATCCCACTGGCAGATTCTGGTGACCTTGTGTGAAAACAGAGGTTTATGAATATAAACAAACAGCTAAGAACTAGTAACAACATGACTTTGTTATTTAACTATTCTTCTTATGTTATCTTACTCGTAATGTTTTCGCTAAACTCAAAAACGATTTCTATCCCGTATCATTCATTCATTCATTGTCAGAAACTGCTTAATCCTGTACAGGGTCGCGGTGAGCCGGAGCATATTCCAGCAGACACAGGGCACAAGACAGGGCTATACCCAGGATAGGACTCCAGTCCATCACAGGGCACCAGGGGCAATTTATTCTGCAGGCCAATTTACCTATGCAGCAGCATGTCTTTGGACTGTGGGAGGAAACCGGAGTGCCCGGCGAAAACCCACGCGGACACGGGGAGAACACAGTCGAGGATGGGAATCTATCTCAGGTTACCGGATTCGTGGCACAGCATGCGAACTGCTACACCACCACTTCAGCAGACTTAGTACATGACATTGTAAACGTGATTAAACGTAAATGTATCGCAAAACGTATTGCAAATAACTTTAATAATTACCCGTTGTTTATCAGAGCTCATAAGCTACGTTTTCAGCACTTAGGCATTGCTACTGGCAATGGGCCATGTGAGCTCATGTCAGCAAATCACACCGCCAAGGAATGGGAGGATGGATGGACAATTTCTGACCCTGTGTGGCATCGTGAACACTTCGCTTGTGAACCAACAACGTGTCGGAATCAGGGTCACACTCGGAGCCGTGGCCTAAATTAAGCAACACACGTTAAACCATAACGCGCATTAAATGAAAAGTAGGAATCACATTAAAATACGCCACGTGTCAGATATTATTTTAAGCAGTGTGGCTGATAATGGCAAAACACATCCATAGCGTGGGCTCAAGTTTTCTTGAGGGTGAGTGAACTCAAGATAACGTTTTATCGCTACTGGCTCTGGGGTCTCAAATAAATGTAGACATAGGCCGCATTGAAATATTTTGGCACTTGAAATTGTTTAACGGATCTGTGAGCTGAAAATATCAGTGAAGTTGTGTGTCTGAGTAAAAGATGTGATTGCTGGCTTACAGCACTTACCCCGATAGTCTGTTAAATCTGTACGGGAATCTTTGTTTTGTACTTTGTGCTTAGAAATAAGCATTTGTGCAAATTAAGTAAGAATGCTTCGGACACAATTGTATGATCCTGATTGGTTCCATTTTCTGTCGGGCACATCACTGGTAATTAAACTTTGTCCGGGTTACCTTGTGGTCAACTCATAACCCATACTACATAATTCAGAGAGTCAAAACACTCTATGGACTTTGTCGGTAGGGGTTTTGTTTTGGAATGTTATGCCATTTTCAATGACGAGTGTTTTTGCCCGTGTGAGGAAACTGGAGGGCCCGGAGAAAACCCGCACATGACGGGATAACAATCAAAGGTGCGCACAGATAGGTTCAAGATTCTGCTTTCTGGAAGTCGCTGCCTAATCCCACAACCCAGGCAACCACAACAAACACACGGCAGTACAGTACACCGTACAGACACGCGCAGGTGTGTGACTGAGCAAATAGAAAACCAGAGTGACTCTCTTCGTGCGGCACGATGGCGCGGTGCGTAGTGCCTCACAGCAAGGTTCGAATCCTGGCTCGGGTGCCTTTCTGTGTGGAGTTTGCATGTTCTCCCCGTGCCTGCGTGGGTTTTCGCCGGGTACTCCGGTTTCCTCCAACAGTCCAAAGACATGCTGCTGCACAGGTTAATTGGCCTGCGGACTAAATTGCCCCAGGTGCCCTGTGATGGACCGGCGTCCAATCCTGGGTAAAGCCCTGCCTTGTACCCTGTGTCTGCCGGGATAGGCTCTGGCTCACCGCAACCCCGTACAGGATTAAGCGGTTTCTGACGATGATGACGAATCATACGTACAATTTATAACAAGCACATATTCATTCGATGTCGAAGGTATGAATTTAAAGAGAGGACGACTCACAGGGGCGGACACCGGGAAAAAAATGCCGTATTCATCCATCCATTTTTAGAAACCGCTTAATCCTGTACAGGGTCGCGATGAGCCGGAGCCTATCCCGGCAGATACAGGGCGCAAGGCAGGCGTATACCGAGGATGGGACGCCCGTCTGCCGTATTTATCATTACTATTAATTTTTCTCCGAAGGAGCGGGTTAACAACAACGACAACAAAACAAATCGCATCTTGGCACGCGGCTCTCTTGTCGACAGCTCAACAAAGACGCTGAAATAATCGTTATCTGACAGCGGCGGCGGCGACGCCACACTGCACCGAGACGCCACGGCAACCCATTAAGAGAGCCCACGGGTGTGGATTGTGTCCTGGCTGTGGTGCCCCCTTGTGCTCCGCGGGAGTTGCACAGCTCACCCCCGCTGGTGGCGAATCTCCGGCCGTTATGTCGTAAAAAAAGGACAGATCAAACGTCACTTCAATTCCTGGGGCTTCAACAGCTCTCAGGAAGAAATATATATATAATAAGTTCACAAAGCAAGAACTTCTAAAGATGACACATATTGGGTCTTATTCAATCATTACGTCCGACAGCTTGAAAGGCAGGGGGTGCGCGCTACATCTGACTGATTGGCTCCTTGTTGCTGGGATGCTTTTTGATGGCGTGCACCCAATTCGCAATGTCCCCCCCCCCACCTCCAAACCCTCCTGTCCCTTCCACTGCCGCCACCACAACAACCACCGCTGGAATAATTAAAACATCTTCGAGGGCCTTCAGTTTGTGCGATGTGGCCCGGCGAGAAACGCAAGAGGCGTCGGCGTCCGATGCAGTTGTGTGTGGTGCTTCAAAATAATAAAAAAAAACACGCGGTGAGTGCACCTATGGGCTCAACAAACGTTGAATCATGGCCCATGCAGCAAACGAGTGCGGCACCATATGGTGTAAACACCCCCCATCTGCTCAGTGATTCAGCCCTTCTCTCGGTGTTTTTTTTTCTACATTGCGCACACAACAAAACAGAGTGAGGGACGTAGGGAAATCAAGTGGAGGGCCTCGGTCACTGAAGGCCGGTGACTGAAACAAGTTTCAGGTATCCACTGGAAGGTCCAACGAAGCGGCGGATTAAACCGTCCACACGCTTACAGGTGTAGCACATAGGGTGTATTGAACTAACCCACTTCGCCTACCGTTGGGACCACTTGCCACGAAACCTACCTTTGTGGTATTTTGTTTAGTAAGCGCAGATATATATATGATGTCTTATCAAAGGAATCATGCCATGCAGGAAATTGAATTACTGTCAGATTGAGCCAAGACTTAAATTATTATTTTTTTCCCTTCTTTGAAATCCCTTATGTATTTAAAATAATTATAACCCATGGGGGCAGGTTGCTTTCAATTTACCTCAAAAGAATTGGTAAAAAAAAAAACCCATTTCATGTTTTCCGTGCTGTCGCAGCTCGCCAGAGAGCGTGTGTGCTGTCAGGCGATAGGTACGCACGCAGTGAAAAGGATCCCACATTAAAGCGCTACGGATACCTTTTCAGCCGATGTAAATGTATACTGTGGGAGATATAATCAGGCACAGCTCAAACAATTTCAGTGTAAACAATTACAATTACATAACAACAACAGAAAAACCCCCGTAATACAATCACGGGTACAAACAGACCAAGCGGCGCGCGCACACGTTTCGTAAGATGTGACGAAAGTGCTCTGTGGGAAATTGCATAGCATTTACTTTATTCGGTGCGATTCAATCACAGTGCGACGTTAAGTACACTGTATGAAATACAAAAGGACTGGGTCTCCAATGAATATATCAGGTTTGGAAAAAGCTGCCAAGTTTCAGGTTTATATACTCTACCCAGGTGAGAACTCAAGAGACCAGACAGGATGAGTCATTTGCCGGAGTGACTTGGGGCATTAGTCTGCAAGTAAGAGGTGATAATGGCTATATATAATGCCAAATTAATGATTCGCAGTGTAATATTCCTACGCTGGTAAATGTTCACGCCGATATCAGCACACGCTGATCCACTCTTGCGAATGACGTCAGGAACATCTTTAACGTCCACCGAGTGAAGCAGTCGGAGCGTAATATCATTATGGCCGCCTAGGGCATGTCTGTGCTGACCGATAGATGGCGGTGATGATGCGATCAGCCCCGAGCCGAGAGAACAGCCTGTAAGCTGATTGGCGAGATCCTCTGCAGAGTTGTTACGTGTCATGTTCTCTCCGTGTCCGCGTGGGTTTTCGACGGGCACTCCGGTTTCCTCCCACCGTCCAAATACACGCTGCTGCATAGGTCAATTTGCTTGCTGACTAAATTGCCTCCGGTGAACTGTGATGGACTGGCGTCCAATCATGGGTATAGCCCTGCTTTTGCGCCCTGTGTCTGCCGGGATGGGCTCCGGCTCACCGCAACCCTGTACAGGATGACACGGTTTCTGACAATGAATGAATAATTGTATTATTAAATCTCTGCAACAAGCGGCAAAGTGGCTAGAGCCAGGCCACGTCGCGGCCCGTGTGTGTTCCCAGCGATGAAGGAAGGCACTGCTTGTAATTATGCACACGAGTTCTCCGTGTAGCCACGAGCCTACACGCGATATCTTTGTCTACAATCTGCTCTTGGGCCTGTGGTGACACTCAAGCAGGCCGCAGGACTTTGGGGTGAAAGCAACCTGCCACCTACACTACACACACAGAAACCCCCATCAGGGCCTTACATCATCGCATGTGTGCGTCTGCTACTAGCAGTTTCTCAGGAACACGCCAGTAATTTGGAACAGATGTGTCCCACAAATAAAATAGAAACGGGCCCATGCTTTGCTGTCCTGTGTGCATGAGCGTGTGTGTGTGTCGGGCGTGGTGCTGGTTGGTCACCCACCCCCTCGTGTCCCGTGTCGACCTTCATAGGTGCTACTCGCTAACGGCACTTGTCCCTACAGTCTGTTAAGGCTATATGGGAGATCTTTTGTGCGTTATGCCCGCCCGCGGTCAATACTAGTGACAATTACCTGCCACAGCTCCTGGGACTCCACCTAGGTCGGCTCAGCCTCAAATGGGTACCTAGTGCGATGTGTAAATATCGACACTAGGGAGACCAAGGCGGTGGGGCGTGATGCTGGCTACCCACCTCATCGTGGGCTGTTGTGGATTTTTTTAGGTACCGGTTTACAACACTGGACCCAATAGTGGGCGTGCAGTGATAACATCTGCGCCTCACAGAAAGAAGTCCGACACGAGACAGTCTGATTCCCGCCTCGGGAGCCTTTTTGTGTGGAGTTTGCGTGTTCCCCCTTCTGTCCTGCGTGGGTTTCCTCCGGGTCCTCCGGTTTCCTCCTACAACAAAAAAAACCACTCATTAATTGGCCGATGATATTATAAGATATAGGAAGCGGTGTCTGGCAGGTTGGCGGCGGCTCACCGCCTGGCTGACTCCACTCCTCTCCGTATCCGTGTCTCGTTTATGACCAGGCATGGAATTCGTGCGTGTTGCAAATTGTATGTTTTCCTTTTCTTATTCAGTCTCAGGCTATACGGGGGATCTTTGTGTTTGTATGAGAACATTCACACCCATGGTTACACGTGTATAACCGTGAGTGCTTGTGCTTTGGCACTTGTGTGCGTGGGGTTTTTTTTCCCCCCATGTTTCCGTTATTAAATGTACTGGGTTCAGGGTGCAGTTGTGTATTTCTTTATTTTCCCGTGATGTCATATATCACTGCGTGATGTTTTTTTGGTGAAAGTTCACTCCAGGCGTGGTCAAACGCGCTTGTGCAATGCAATAAAACCACAGTGGTGGGCTCTCTTTGAGAGTATAAAGCGCTGTTTCAACACACCGACCCCAATGTACCCCAGCTTAGAAGAGCACTGTAAGTCCGTAATTTATTAACCCAACTAGTCGAGCTTCTGTGTTTGGAAAATGGCACAAGCCACAAATACTAGCGGTATTCATACCGCCAATTCGTGTGCCACTTTCAAGTGTCAACGCTTGCCTTTTTCCTTCACGAATTTGCTGCTCCGTACCTTTGCACCTGTGTTTTTGCCTTCAGCTCATTTCCCTGGGGGTCCCTTAGAAAAAAAAGAATGCCGTGTTTCGTTGGGCTGGCCTCTCATCTGGTTAAATGCACATCACATGTGTAGAGATATATATGCCTGCATTGCGCGCACCCTGCCTGCTGTTAGCACACCTGAATTTGCAATCCAGAGGTCACCGTTCCGACCTTGCTGAACACAACACTTGAAAGAATCGTGCAAGTTTATTAAATCCTCTCCGTTACTTCTGTTCCACCAGCATTTGTTCATTATTAGCATTTGCTTAATCCTGTACAGGGTCGCGGCGCAGCCTATCTCGGCAGACACAGGGCGCAATGCAGCATTCTAAGGCAGGTTGGGACGCCAGTCCATCCCAAGCCACTGGAGGCAATTTACTCAGGACAATTAACCAAGGCAGCAGCGTGTCTCTGGACGGTGTCAGGAAGCCGGAGTACCCGGCAAAAACCCACGCAGACACGGGGAGAACAGGCAAACTCCACACAGAAAGGCACCCGCGCCGGGAATCGAACTCAGCTTCCACTAGACAATAAATGACCACTATGCGATGGGGCAGGCTCAATCCAGTGAGCGGGCATTCCTCCTGGCTTGGCACCGAGTCATTGAGTTCCAGCAAGCCTACACGAAGAAGCAATCTTGTGACAGTGCTCCGACACGGACAACGCATTAGCCCCTGCGTCACTCAGTCACCCCAAGCGTGCTGATGTACGCCTTTAAGCAATCAAGGTTAATTGCCCCTGCATACGCAAGTAACAGGTACCTCGCAAAAGCATGGAAACATACACAGCCTCAGCAATCCAGGTCGCTGTTTGCCAGAGAACTCCGGTCCAGGTTTGTGAACTTTCCAGAACAGGTGCAGCCAGAGCAGGTAACTGAAGACTGTGGTTTTGATTGTAGGGGCACAACAGCAGGCGTACACACGTTGCCGTGTGTGTGAAAGAACACACTGCTAATGTTGGTCATATTCATTACTACGCATGACCCCCATAGGGGCAGCAGTGGAGTATTAGTACAGTAACAATAATGGAATGGCCAGTATTGAGTGAAACATAGCGATAGTCGGATTCCTATTTCGAGCTGTGTCGTTTCCACTCTCAAATGGACAATATATCTGGGATCAGGTTTTCAAAGCGTATACTATTTTTGCGAGTGATCCATTTGTAAATATATAAATAAGTACGTGTGACACGACGTCATATGGAGTGACAATTTATTGTATTTAGGAAAAGTTTGGTGCGACTCCATCTGAAATAATTTGTGTTAAATCCTTCGTCAATTTTATAAATCCACAGTGGTAGCAGGTTCGCTACTTCCCCCACAGTGCAAAGACATGCTGCTGCATAGCTTAATTGGCCTACGGACTAACTTGCCCCCAGTGCCCTGTGATGGACTGGCGACCCATCCTACGTATAGCCCTGCCTTGCTCCCTGTGTCTGCCGGAATAGGCTCCGGCCTACCTCGACTCTGTACCAGATTAAGCGAATTCTACTTGTCGGTTCACCGTTTGAATCCAGGGGCTGCCCTGACCGTTTCTGTGAGCTTAATGACCAGAATAATACTAGCCATTTGCTTAACAGCAGGTGTTAAAGATCCCCTGATGTCATTCACAGGAGTAAGCCATTGTGTGCCGAGGTCAGGGTTCACATTTACCAAATTCGAAAATTAGCCGCAAATTACTCAATTGGTATTAAAGGCAAAGATCCCCCATATAGCCTTCCCAGACTTAAGGTCAAGTCCTGTTAGTGATCACCTATGAAGGCCAGCACGGCACACAGTAACATGTACTCGTCTGAGGCTGAATACACTTAGGGGAGGCCCAGGACCGGTTTAGAAATCGTCACTGGTGTTGGCCGTGAGCGGGAATTGAACTCGGGTGGCTAGATTTGTAGCCCAGCACGCGAACCACTGAATTACCGCTCAATGGGGATCGCACACACTGAGAGTAGACTAATGCAACTGGTCAACTGTATCCTGGACTCTAGAGTTCTCACCTGGCTAATAAAAACACACTTGAAAATGTATCGACCTTAATTTCCTTAACGATAGTTTGAACATAATTTCCGTAATGTCTCTAAGTGTCGTATTTATTACATTTAAAAGCGTATTTTATGTGTCTCGGCGCTCAAACAGAAATGAGTTGATAAACATATCTACTGTATTGACAGCCTTTAGCCAGTGATGACAATTCCAACATTCTTATGAAAGAGCCAATGTTTTATAAGGACATCGATTCTTGACTTTTAATTATCTGCCACTTGTTGTTGACTCGAGAAAGTTGATGGGATGGAGTCAAGCTCCATTGGAGACTCAAAACCTTCAATGTAATTGTTCGTTCATCAGTCTGAAAATAATCTGCCTGAGCCAACTACCCCTACAGGGCATTTAATATCAAATCATGATTTGTCTTTGTCAAATATTTTGGATTTCTCACGTGACAGTTGCTTTTGCACCGATTTCTGTTTGCTTTAAATGCTGTACTCATTTATTTTACTTTTGCCAATTTTGGTGACGCAGATCACTCTTGCAAATAGGACTCATCCCGTTCTGTCGAGTTCTCACCTGGGTTAAGCAAACGGAGAGACGAGTGCACGCCACAGCGTGCCGCCCTAACCAGACGCCACACACCGTGGGCAGTCTCACGGTCTCAGATGTGCGCTCGGGAATTTAAAGATGTGTGTGGCATTCATTAAGAAAATGACGAAGTCGCGTTTTACTTGGGCGCGGTATGTCGGACGGAAATAATCTGTTCACCTTCCTTGATTAGGGGGCAAATGTTCACGACGTTCCAGTACCGAACGTGTTGGGGATTAACTGACTTTTCCACCCACGCTGGGACTGTGATGGTTTTCATTCAGTTTCGTGTATCTGTCAGAACGCTGATGTATGCCATAAAAAAGCCATATTTTCTAAAACTATACACAATTGCCTTCGACAAAACACCCTCACATGTGTATTATTAGTCCGATTTAGACATTTTGACCGTGATGTCGCCTAATGGGATTGGCCAAAAATCGTGATACAGGACCCTCATTTGAAAAAGGCTTTCGTGGTAAGAGAAAAAGGGAATGTATTATAATTGTAATATTTCAGCTCTCTGAACCGTTTAGAAATCGTTACAATTTGTCCCACTTACTCGCCCGCTCACCCAGTCACAACTCTCTGTCCGCACATTGTTATTTAGACCAGCAAAAACGGTGAGAATAAGATGTGGTTGAAAAGGTTAAACCTGTGAGAGGGCCAACATGTTTTTTGGTTGGTACAATGACTGGGTATTGTTGGTGTAAAAAAATACCCCCCCCAAACCCCAGGCACACGTGTGGGTACATAAGTGGTCTGGCCCAGTACACGCGTGCACAGCCCTAAGTCTCATTATAAACAGCCGTTATAACTGGCTGTCAAACCGAATCAGGCACAAGATCCTAGTTGGCTGTACACCTACCACAATTGATTTAGAACTGCTTCAGAATTTAGTAAGTGACTCTGCCCGTATACATGTATATACACAATATAAACACAGTGTTTTTTTTATAATACACCGTGCGTACTGGCTGTATATGCAAAATGTCCACGGTGGTCAAAACATTGAGAGTGGGGTTTTCTAAAAAAAATTCCAACAAGGCTAACTTGAAGCCTTTTCAAACAAAACTTAAGGGAATGGGCTCGCATGCGTCGAGAAGCTCTGTAGAAGCACGGCCTCCAATATTGTATTTTAGATATTTATGAAACGGAGGCTGCGATGGGTTGGACACGTGTGAAGGTGGGCAGGTTACAGCAATTGGACACGAACAGGTCACCCAGAGGTTCGTGAGCGAGGGGAAAAGTCAGACTGAAAGTGTGAGATACTCTAAGATACTCGAAAGAGTGGTCTTTAAAAGACGAGGTGTCAGATTTTACAAACTATGGGATCTAGCAGAAGGAAGGAAGCGATGGCAAGGTGGGGTAGCATACAGTCTAAGTGGTGACTTCATGGCTTTCACTTATTTAATAAAATTAAGTAGACTTTGGACAAATGAGGAGGCAGATGGAAAGGGCAAACAACAAAAGCTGATAGTAGAATCGCACAAATAAGGAAATAACAGAGAGTGAATTGGAGCAATAATAAAACAAAGAAAATGTGTGTTTGGAGAAAATAACATATACAGCTGTATTGAATGGCGCCACCATAGAGGTCTTACCTAGCAGTAGATAGACACTGACTAGCACTATGCCTCTTCCGCAGCTTTGAGACCACAATCTTCATCTTCAACCACACACAAAACTCGCACGTTTGTGAATAACCACACTACGAGACGTTCAAACGCACTACGCAGTTCATCCGTCGTTTTATAAAATTCATACCGTGATTGCTTTGGGCACGGTGTCAGCTGGGATTCTTTAACTGAAATACCCAAAACAAGCCATGCGGCGACCGTGTTCTTAGCATTAAAAGCGCGGTGTGGGTAGCTACAAACTTCAGACAGCACGGGTAATTTGACTACAAGCGCGGCCACCCACACAGTGTGATCAGAGCGAAGGGATTAAGCGGTAACGCTGCGGTTGGTCTAATGATGGACACGGCGACCGCAGAGATCACAAATTCACGAGGTAAATAGGCATTCCCCCAAATGTAGTATTTAAATCGAATTAAAATATGTGAAAGGACAAGGACCGGCGGTGAAATCGATTACACGGGGGAGGGCGAGAGAGGAAAAATTACACGTGCACTAACAGAACATAATTGCAGTCCGCTGCTTTACGGAAATGGTTTGAGTGAAACAGCTTTATAATTGGTGGCCGTGTTGACTAGGAATAAGATAAGTGGAATGCACTAGGCATTCCTCGCTCAAGTGACATTAGAATTTAGACGGGTACTCAGAGAGGGTCCCACCCTCTGAGTCACCCCTGCAAAACAAATGAAACACTCCAAATTAAATACAGAACGCCTTAAATGCAGCCATGCCAACCCTGGGAGACATACGTGTGGAGCATTTAATGTAGTGCGTTCCATTTTGTGTAAGGATGGCTTGGTGCTGAAGCTTGTGTGCCTGACAGCCTCCCTAATGTGCTAAATAGAGTTGGGTCAGCATTACTTTAATTCTCTTTACATGTGATGAACGAGTGCAGAGGTAATCAATTATGAAAGACTAATGCACAGCATAGGGTAATAAATGAATGGCACAGGAACAACATTAGCAGCAACCTGGTACAACATAACAGGGACCACAATGTTCTGGCCAGTGAATCACTTGACTGTATGCCATCGTGCTTAACGTCTTCCACTTGTAGGTGCCTTTGTGTCCTTTTTTGTTGGGTGTACAAAATCTTAACATTCTTTATTTCCACCAAGAGGGGCATTGCATTGCATGGTGATACCTTGTTCTTGTTTTGCTTTTTATCTGCCAACAGTCATTTGGAGAACTGCCATCTTGACCTTTGACTAGCTGACCCCAAAAGCAATCTCATACAAGATTTTCATCTGTTGGATCATTCTCCGAAAATTTTGTCCGAACTGGTAAACGAGTTCTTAGCATACGGTATGTGTTGGAGAGATACGTTGATACAAAGGGGACAAACTTACCATTTTAATTTTAACATATAAACGTTTTGAAAATGTTCAGTGAAATATTCAGTGAAATATTCAAAGAACGATTACACATTAATTATACAATTAAGCATGTGTAAAATGTTTGTTTAATGTGTGAAGAACACACATTACCAACATGCCAAAATAGATATTTGCTAAAGCGCTGTAATGAGAAATATCATAACTTTTGCAAATAAAGTATTGCTTGAAATTAAAACGAATTCTGTATTACAGCCAGAAAATTGAGCAAACGGGATAAATGAGAAAAATATGAAGCGTAATTATGGCATGGAAGTATAACAGTAGAATGTTTGTGCTTCGGTTTCTGTGCGATATAACCAATCTTTTATTGTCATAATGTTTTTTTTATTTATGAGCCAGCAAAACGCATAAAGAAAACAAGGCACACAACATTTTGTAATTATCTGTAGGAAATTATTTAGCTTTATCGTAAAGCAATCAGCAAAAGTAATTTTCTTTGTCGTACACACACACCCCCTCAAACGGCTCACAACTAAAACATTAATTTATATGCATCGTATTTTCTCAAGGGCAAGCTTGATGGCTCTGAACGACGCGTTTATTTCAGATTGAATTGGACACGACTGCATTCTGCTTTCCTGAAATAGACTTCGGCAAGGAGATGTTGCTAGGCAACCTTGCCGAGCTCAAATAAAGCACTGAATCGTGGGATTGTTTGCTGAAGTCACAGCATTGCTCCAAGAGAGAGAGAGAGAAGAGAGAAGGAGAAAAGAGCTGCAAAGCTTTAAAACGTAGCAGATTAGAGCGCAATAAAGAAAAATAGCTGAGACTTGTAGTATGTTTGTATCATGCTTTGAGAAAAAATGAGATAGGTGATGGCTCGCTATGGTTTAAATTACGGTGTGGTGTGTAGCGGGGTATTTATACGTATTATACAATGTGCATCCCTAGACGTGCGCTAGACATACACAATCATGCATTCCGCTCGGTGATTAACTGCGTCCCAGAGCAACATTTTTCATGTGAATGTGAATTGGTGCCCCGGCGGTTGTTTGTGCTGTTGTAAATAAATCGCTCCGCTGTCTCGAGTTGGCCTGATTAAACAATTGGCAAAAAAAAAACTGTCACTTTCATGCTAATGCTGTATTTAAATACTAAAATAAATGTTTCACCCGCAGCAAAAGAAGATGCTATAAATAATAATGGGGCGTGTAATTCAAGCAAATTATTCAAAATAATCCATTATGGAGTGCCACACAGGCGTGCATTCATAGTCATTTGGTGGCATTGCGTGCCCCTCTTAACAGGCTGGTGAGTATAGACCTGTTTTTGATTAAAACATTAAACCTAGGGGCAACAACCACGCCAGCCAACTTCTCTTGGCCGGATCCAACGGATATTCGTAAAAGGATATTAATGAAAACAGCTTGTGCAAACTGCAACAAGAATCTATCTGTATTCTGTAACAAAAGGTGTCACAACGTTCAGTGGGGCCATGGGGCGTAATACATAAGGTTCTTTGCTAATATCCCGTAATCATCATCATCATCACTGTGCTTCGTCTCATGCAGTGCCGAGTACAAGAGAAATTCGGAAAGTTGTGCCATCTCGCATATTCATTTGAAACTGCGGGTACAGCTAATATTACATTAAAAGCTTGAATCGTTTAGCTGGATGAGTTTTTTTTTTACATTAGAGTGGCTCTGGCAACATGTTTGCAATGTAAAAGGAGTGCCTGCTAAAAGCATATTCACAGAGCTTTCCCCTACACATTAAGCAAACATTACTATTGCTTACTTACTGACTGTGTGTTTACAAGAAATTTAATTTGAAATGAGGATTTAATATGAGAGTGTACATGATGCCAAAGCCCATCACCTACCTTGTCCTCATGCATGGTCAGTTATGGTTTGTCTAAGGCTATGGCTTAAAAACCTTAAATGGTAAATGACCTAGGCCTGACATATAGACCTATATTGGTGGCGTTTGCAAGACAAAACTGGAGAACGTGTCGGAATATTTTCCGTTACAAGGCATCGGCATATCTAAAAAAGCAAATGTTTTTATTTTTCATATACGCATTTCTGCTTAATGCATATGTATCTTGTACGTGTGACTGGTGGCACACTAAACCTATTTTCAATTTAACATGCGGCAGCCACACATCAGCACGTACCGCTGGCCTGGAGCGTTTGCAGAGTTAAGAAGAGGTGGACTGTGTCATGTGCTATATAAACAGGGTCACGTGGTAGAGAATCAATGTGATATTCTATCTCGCTGCAAAATTTTTTCCATTTTAGATCCATTGTTCGTACGTGTTTATGTTCTGCGTGGCTACTCGCTCCATTCTCGTTTGCAAGAGCAGCTCGTCTTTTCTAACGCAATATTAATTTTGTGCGCATTGAATCCGTTTAGTGAACGAGGTCTGAAAGTTATGACGCACTTTGTTCACGGAAATGCAGCAAATTTAGCTCAAATAGTCATTATCTATTATTATTCGCCTAATAAACGTGTAAAAATAACAAACTCATTAAGCATTGTTGTGCAGCATTATGGGTAAAAATACGTACCATATAAGCACATCAGGGGTCTATATGTTTCCATAATAAAAATATGCTTAGTCCATTGACCTATTGGCCTTTCAGACCGCAGAATGAGTTTATATAAAATATTGCCTTTAGTATAGTGCCCCATCGTTGAGATTGAGTGCTCATGCCGATAACATGAGGCAACTCTGTAAGGTTTGATCACTCAATAAGCCTGACTGCTGATAATACCCAGAAGTTTAAGTTCCAGTTCAAGTTTATTTTATTTAACCAGGAGATAACTCACGAGACAAGGATGAGTTGAAAATGCTGCAAAGATAAATCAGCGTTCAGATTATGTCCAATTTCCTCCTGTACGTTAGAACCAGTACAGACCTTGCTTGCTGAAATAATATCCTTCTTCTTCTTTGCGATTCTTCGAAGCGCGATGGTTACATTACAGTTTCCCATTTCTTCAAAAATTATGCTAAGGCATATTATTGGTCTGGAAAGACAATTGGCAGATGTCATCATCATCATCACTGTTAGAAACCGCTTGAACGTCTACAGGGTTGCAGTGAGCTGGAGCCTATCCCGGCAGACGCAGGGCGCAAGGCAGGGCTATACCCAGGACGGGGCGCCAGTCGATCACAGGGCACCGGGGGCAATTTAGTCCAGAGGCCAATAAACCTATGCAGCAGCATGTTTTTGGTTAGATGTGGAGGTACATGACTCCGTTCTGCTCATGTTATCATCTGAAAATGACCTCATGTTTATCAAGGCAACGCACTACAGTGGCTTGCTTCTTCGATCGCTCATCCCACGGTGCATCTGTCGGCCGCGGTTCATTCCTCAGGGCGGTCGGAGGAGTTTGAGGAGAAGGAGAACGCAAGCGAGCGGTGGTGGACAGGACAGACGTCTCGGCAGTGAGAGTCGAAAGGGCGTGATGGAGATCGAGAGGGTTTTTTTTTTACCAAAACAGCAACTGCCCTGTGGGAACTGAAGCAGGCAACAATCACGGTTCTACACATGCACAGCCCTAAGCGGTCCTTCAGGAGACACTCGCCCGTGTGCTGGTGCTTAGCAGTGGAGCATACCATCTCTTGGGTGGGGTTGCGGGTTGTCGGCGACCCGCAATGATTCATGTTTTGTGGGTTAGGCCGCGATTAATGTTACATTCCAGCCAGTGTGTCACTAATCGTCGTTCTTGGCTACGATGCGGAGGCAATTTTCTGAACCACGCCGCAGAGGATTTTGTTTCCCGTTACGAAGGTAAACAACGGAGTGACGCCGGATGCTCCGGTGGGCACCCTGGCATTTGGACGCAACACAGCGAGAAATGACATAACAGAATAACACAAGCTAATACAGTGCCGTAATGCCCTTGACTCATATGTCTTGGGATGATGGGGTCCACTCGGATCAAAACAGATTCTGAGCACACAAAAAAAGCTCAGAGAATTTCATCAGCCGGAAATTGGATCTTGTAATTCAATAACGTTGAAAAATCACTTTCTCGGAAGTCTGTATGAGTTGCCAGGCAGCACAGTGTGTCTGTCATAATGGCAGTGCTAATGCTTTGTAAATTGGAGGCGTGATTGGTTTTCGGGTTGAAAATCGCCCCTGGGCAATACAAATTTTTTTTTTTTGTTGCGCAAATGATATTGAAATTGCAACGGCCCAACATGGTGGACCACGTTTACATTAAACTGATCATTGAATAAGAATAATAATAATAAATCATCAGTTCGCGTTTGTGCAGTTTCGTGTATGAAAATGTCACCACGGAATACCAACTCTCTCCCCCTCCCCACCCAAGGCACTTCGCGTCGCCGCAAGATTGCGTTAACGTTCCTAACGACATCTGTGCGGCGGGTGGGCCACCACGAGCTAGTGCACGATGTACTGAAGGGATTCTTGTGGGATCCAATCACGCCACACACACACACACATCGATTGATGGTCCGATTAAACGTGTTACGAGACGTGACAGCTCGACACGCGCATTCATACCGGCACATGGCAGGCCTAATTAAAGGCGCAAAACTAAATTTCGCGAAACGAACGCGTCAAGAAATTACTCGCGTGTCAGCACTACTGCTTCGGCGTTAATAATCGTTACGGTGGTTATGAGATTTCCTCGCGCGCATTTCGTGATATATTTAGTCAACATTGATAATTGCGCGTTAATTCACACACATTTAACCGGAGTAAGTGCCGGATGTCACCTCGATGAGTTGACGACTCCGTGCGACACAACAGGTGTACGCGCGCGTGGGGGAAAATACTTCGGTGCGGGTCGACTCGAGCGAAACGCATCTCACTCGTATCCACCACGGAGCCGCAGGATTTGTGTGAGAGAGAGAGGAAAAAAAATGGGCGCTTTTTGTGCAGCTGTCATCAAGATATCAACTGATGCAATTTCCAGCTCAGAATTGCTTTGCTCATTGTCAATCTCCATCCCACGAGCCGACGTAAAAAAAAAAATGAAATAAACAACAATAATTTTTGCACACAACACCTCTTCCCGTCTCTCGTCCGTCCGTGCCAGCAATAATCACCGTCCTCAGCGTAAGCGCTGCCGGTGGTCTTTGCTGCATGTTTCGCCCTGTCCTTTAGTCACAACGCGTACACAACGCGCAACACCTTAAACATGATGATCCATAAACCAATGCGGAGGGGGCTAATAAAACCGATCCATATTTGCGATGTATAATTTGATATGTTTAACCTTCACTTTGGAATGAATCACAATGCCATCTCATGGCAAGCAGAAGCCTCCGATGCTGTCTATTTTTTTGTGAATTCAAGGCTGACTGTCAAAAGCAGAAACAAGCCGTACATCACCGTGGTTTATCTACAGCTGCTATAACATAGAAAATGTAATGACTGCACGGAGCGAAAAAAAATAAGAATTTACTGATTATCAGTCTGTTGAGGTCTTCCTAGTCAATAACGCATCTCTTTTTGCAGATCCCATTTACTGAAAAACCGAATCAATTTTCTGTGACTAAATTGCTTTGTGTTTCCTTGTCAATCAATGCCAGTGGGATGAGGAATGAAAAGACTGTGAGAACATGACTAAATTGGATTGTTATTCAGTGAGATTTTTTTCATTTCTTTCAGCGACTTTTATCTGACATTCTCATCCGTGCGTGGGCCGGGAGACTGGCTTTCCATTTACCAGGACCAGATCATCTTTCCTTGTAGTCTTTTTATTTCCCTACACTGCATTCATTTTTAATCTATTTACACGGCGATTCTCTGAACCATTTACAATTGTTGCTTTATTCATCTTTATACGAGAAGGTAAATATTTCTTTTAACCACGCGTTTGCTACAGTCCGTGACATCTCAATTCAAAAATGAGCCTGGCATTAATTCACTAATTACTGTGATCCGTCTTAATACTGAGGCCTGTATACTTTCAATCATTACTTTTCCGATTCTCCATCCGGCTTATCTAATTATGTCAACCTCTCTAATGTATTTTCTCTGTCCCATCTCCTCTCCATTTTCTTGTTTCCCCTAACCCTTGTGCCTGTTATCTCTCTGTGCAATGCATGATGGATGGTTGCAGAAGGTCAAAGGTTGGGCTGCAGAGTAAATCAGTTCTGACACGAGGCACAGAACACTCGCGCACCCGCCATAGGCCATGACAAAACGAAAATTGACAGCGTCCAAGATACGTGCTTTTTAATATTGAACATTCGGAGCATGAACCTATGCGTTTCAGACCTCTCTGCATGCCTCCTGCAGTCCAGTGCCACTTGCAAGTGCAGATCATAAAGCGTGCATTTGCACTGGAGACAATTTAGCAATAATATATAGCACACATCAATGGGCTTTATCCGACTGCTTAAAATTATTAAGCGAAACTGTAACAGTTCAATTAATGTTTAGGTCTCTATGCGATATAATATGAAATGTTAAGGATCATTCTTTGACAAAAGCTACTCAATATTTTAGTCGAAAGGCCATTCTGAAAGGCATTGTACAATCCACAGCTTGGAAGATGTGTGTGTGCTCCACACAAATCTTCCACACACACAGCTTGGGAGATGTGTGTTTTTCCACAAGCATGTGTGGTTTCTTGCAAAGTTGACACGTTGTGAAAGGTGTCTATTTGGTGTTTTAAGATCTTACCACTTGTACTATTGCCAGAAAGGGTAAAACATTCCCTCTTATTGGAGATCATCAGCAATGTCGGGCCAGTGGTGTAGTGTTTGAGGTGAGGGGGCCACAACCAAGCCACGGGCCCTTTGAGAGGTGTAGCAATGGAGCAGTAATAGATTGTATCTATATACATGTAGTAAAATATACATACACACGGCTTAGCGTGCTATGATCAATAGGCCAGATAATGAATTTTGGCAGTTTGGGCCACGGGGATATATGGCAGTTCAGAAATAAAAATACTATATCTCCACCAAGCGTGCGTATAATTTACAAGTGTATATTACTACACATGCGCGTGCACACACAATATAGTAGAAGGTCTGCCTTTTGTAAGCTTTTTAATTGGCTTTCATTGTTTGATGACACAGCCCTCAAGTATTCGAGTTGACTTTTAAAATGTTTTTTTGCAAATGGATTTTCTCCAAGGAGAGATGCTTTAGCCGGCCAACTTAATGCAATATGCAAACACAAGAAAATAGAAACAGGCGTGCGAACGTTGCCACACATATACCTGCCGACACACGCACACAAATACGCGCAGGTTCACGCGAGCAAGTCACAAAACACTCAGAGATAATGCCCATTGCCTGCGCTTGAATAAGGGAGGAGGGTAGGCCGCAATATTATTAAACACCATAAATCACAGTGCGAAATTTATGACAGCTCCCATATGAGATGTACTGCAGCGACTGTATTAAAGAAAATGTGCAAACTGCACTTGTGATAAGAGCGTGTGGACAGCGTCATTTCAACACGTAATCTGTTTGTATTAGCCAAATGTCACACGCTATAAGTAATAAGCGTCATAATTTTTTTTCTCTCTCTCCTCTCTCTCTCTCTCTTTATGCCCACAGAGATAAAAACGGTCGGGAGCTGTATTGGTTCACAGTTTAATTGAGCCATTAATCACGGAGACAGCGTTTTAATTAAAGTGCCAGTGTGACACCGTTGGCGGGAATTAATCACGCCGGATAACTGTTAATGAGGGTTATGCGCCCGCAATTAGCGCTGTGCTCTGGGCTCAAACACGGATTTCTTAATTAGAGTCGCCTGCGCGCCTCTCTCCGACGTAATTGTTATATGCTCCACGGAAGATTCATCATGTGGTCTTTGTGCCCGAGGTATAAATGGATCGCTTTGCAGCCAGTAATTGGGTAGCTGTAGTCCTAATTGCCAACATCCCAGATAATGATAGAAACCATATTTTAGTGTACAAAATCATTAAGGAGCCCCCTATTTTTATTTGTTTTTACACTTCGGCGGCTAAAAATGAAATCTGCGGCCCTCCTTTGATTACCGCGTTTTAAGTGAATACCTACACATTAGCGCTGCCATTAAGGAGTTAATGCTTTCGAAGGGCGACTGTTAAGAGTCACAGACCTCTTTTGGGTTTTCACTTAAATAATTAAATCTACATAATCTCTGAGATTCGCGCAGGTGAGGTGCGATTACCCAGTGGAGGATTGGAGTGGGGGCGCTTTGATGCAACAGAGGGAATAAGTCGCAGGTCATGTCCTGTGTGTGCGTTTCATATCCCATGTTGGCCTTGTGCACTGTTTGCTCAGTGTGTTTGCCCATAAATTGCAACTATCGTGGGCAGCTAAAGAGCAATGTATCAGGTGTTGCATTATCAGGACAAATGCGTTTTAAAAGCTTACTTATAAGTTCGGCACGGCGGTTGAGCAACATTGCGTTCACACCTGACAAAAGACAAAGATACCCCCTACAGCCTTCACAGACTTTTTTGGGACTGTGCTGTTGGCGAGCGCTTCTGAAGGCCGGTACGGCACACGAGGGGGTGGGTGTCCGGCAAAACAAGCCATTATCTCATGTTTACACACCAGACCAGGTACTTTTGTGAGGATGAGTCGACCTAAGGTAGGCCCAGGACCGGTTCAGATAATCGTCAATGATGTTGGCGGCGAGCGCGAATCGAACTCGGGTCGTCAGGTCCGTAGCTAACCGCTGCCCATACCCGCAACCCATGCACACAACTGGCGGCAGGTACAAAACACATACATTGCACAACGCGAAATTAATGCACAATAGCGTTGTGTAACGCCTTACGTAATTTCACTTTGAACCTACGAACCCAGCCGCTTGTAAATGAAAATTATTCTTGTGGCATACACAGCAATAAATATGACTATGCTCCAAAACATAGCATTTTATTAGCCAATTCATCACACTCTTTGTTTATCCACAGGAAGAAAAAAAAACCTCGACAAATTATGCGACTCGTTTTCGAGAGTGGTACGCGTTGTGATCTTTGGACGAATTATTTTATTGAGTTTTTGAATTTTTCAAATGGGGAGTTAAAGAAGCGTTGCCAAATAAACCCTAGATATATTATGGCAGAACACTCACACTTCGCTCAGGTAGCCTTGCAGCATCCAACCTGCAATAGCTTGCTCACACATCTGTACATCTGTTTGCGGAACTGCCTTCACAAGAGGAAGCTCTATTGAGCCCCTCTATCCATCCATCCACGATTGCCAGAAACCGCTTAATCCTGTACAGGGTTGCGGTGAGCCGGAGCCTATCCTGGCAGACACTGAGCCCGCTCTAGATCCTCCGTTCTCAACCGGTGGGTCGCGTCCCATCAGTGGGCCGTGAGCGCCACCTAGTGGTCCGTGGAGACCAGAGCCACGTGGGCCTTGAGGAGCAAACGGTTGCGAACCGCTGACCCAGAGGATGTTGTAATATTTTGACCTCTTCTTCCACCTTGGTCTTCCACTTCACCCGAACTCAAACAGAGTCAGGGTTGAAATAAGAAACGTGCACCATTGTTTCAACTGCCACGCCGGGAGATCCACCAGGCGACCTCCAAATTACCAGCTCAGAGGGAGTATCCCCTTACCTGTTATACGCACCCACTCACTCACTCACCTTCCAATGTAAGCCCACCTGCCTGCCCGCCCTTCCACCTACACCAGTGGTCCTTAACCTGGCCTGCACGCACTCCCTCGGGGTGCGAGATACCTTTTGCTGGACGCGCGAGACACGCCATATTTGTTGTATTTATTCTATAATAGATGTATTGTATTATATTATATATGTATTTATTAATAAGGGGCGCGAGAACACATTGTGAGAACCAAAGCGGTGCAGGCTTGCGGCTAAGGTTCAAAACCCCGTGACCTTACACAGACATCCACGGTGAGCGATTGCCAGAGCAAATAAGCCGGTGCTGACAACAACAGGTGCGCTTGACAAATCCGGCTCCGCGAACCAGACGGATCCCGTCCGTGTTTCCAAAGTTGCACAGCAGGTGCGTCCCCCCCAAAAAAAACCCCACATGTAACAGTAGACAGCGTGCTTTCCCGTGTATGAACACAATAGAACGCGTGCTCGGGCTTCAGTTACCTGCAGAGAGAGCGCACCTGTTATGACGGGGACCGTAAACGCGCAGCGGATCCCTCCAGCGGATTGGAGTGCGGCTGACACCCATGATTACACTGGGTGACTTCACGACGGCTGTGCGTCGAAACGAAATGAGGCTGGCCGCAAACAGTTGTGTCTGCATGTAATGGTATTGATTTAAGCCTTTAAATGCCAATTGTACTTACTGCCGTGCATTTTCACTGCGCCGCCCCCCACCATTGCACTTTTGTGCATGCTGAGCTTGTTGCTGGATAACGTCGCAAACTGTTGTGTAACATGTTAATGGAATCAATGTATTATACATCACACCTGCTGTGCATATTACATGCGCGCTGCACATCGGAGCCACGGAATTGACTTCAGTTGGCGATGGTGGGCGGTGTCTCTAAAGCAGGGTTGCTACGCAGTGGCAACACCCGTGCCTCTCAGAAAATCCTTCCCGACGCGGTTCGATTCCCGCCTCGGGCGCCTTTCGGTGAGGAGTTTGTGTGTTCTCCCCCTGCTCTGCGTGGGTTTCCTTTGGGATCTCTGGTTTCCTCCCACAATTGTACTGTTGTAGGTTTTCACGGCTCGATGCATGATGGTTGCTTTCAAAAGCCAACAAAACACTCATTAATTAATTGGCCGATAACATCAAAAGATATAGGACTCAGTGTCTGGCAAATGTTGGCGCTGGCTGCGTGGCTGCCTTCCGCCCACCTCTCTGCTGTTTTCTCGCTATGCCTCCGTATCCGTGTCTCGTCCATGACCAGGCATGGAATTTGCATGGCGTGTTATAAATTGTATCATTATTATCTCTGTGGAGGCAAGGATTGGTCGATGAGAAATGTTGCGAAACTCTCTTGCTGGAGGTGTCGAAGTGGAATATCATGGCTTTCCAGGAGATGGCGTTACAGCCAGTGTGGACTCATCGCCATCTGTTCCACGTGCGTGGGGATAGAGCATTGCCTCCTCGCACATTTTGGTTTTCTGCGGGTGCTCCGATTTCCTCTCACGTAAACGCTCGTTAACTGTTTGAAAACGTCTTCGTAAGTACAGGACCACCGAGCTTGGGTTGTTGGCGCTGGCTCACCACCTGGCTGCTGACTTCTTGGCTTGTCTGGTTCCCCTCTTCCCTGTTGGTGTATGGTGCTACAGACACACATTGCATTAGAAATCGAGCATCATCGCCATGTGCATCGTACGAGCGTAGTTTTATAGCGCAATTATATATTGCGCATTCCATGTGGGGGGTTTTATTTTGAGCAGGCAAACAAAGTATGCAATCACGCCGCGCCGTTATTTCCTACTGCTCAGAAAGAGACACGAAATTTAAAATTGAGTCCTCCAAAGCTTTACACATATATTGCGGCACATTTTTTCTCGAACCGTTTGTAAAGTGACAGCTGAAGGTTACTGCAGTGATGCAAGCTCACAAGAATGCTGCATCCCTGCAGTAATGGCGCACTCTCACACACACAAAAACGACTTGTGCGGTAATGCATCTGGAATGACGTCAAACTGCATGAGCACTCTGGTTCCCTAAAGGCGTCAAACATTCGAAGATAAATGCCACCCCATCAGGCTGATAATTGTCTCTTTATTTAAGCAACGCGCGCAACGTTGCTGGCAGTTCACTACTCATTTATATAATTTATATTCGCGGTGGATCTTTGTCATCCGATTGTAGTTGAGAGCTTGTTTCTATTGGTTATGAAACTGTCAGCACCTCTTGCTCGGCTAAGCGCAAGAAGCGAAATATATAACAGTAAAATGGAAATGTAATATACCATGCGGTGCTTCTTTAGTTATGCCAATTAAAACGTTGTCATCATTTTTAAATCGGTCGAGTGAGAATCGCAGCCAACGCTGCTGATTGCACCGCACCTCTACATAAATCGCCACCATTCCATCCTTGCGTGTGCTACATTCGCTAGCTGTATGAAAATGTGAAATGTCACCTCTAAGATATGGTCGTGCAGGACCCAACCATCTGGTTTCAGGCCCTCCACGTGGCCACTGACCTCTGGGTGCCAATCCCATGTCTGCCTTGGTAACCTGCCTTCGTTCCAAGTTCTGCAGACATAAACTCACCACCTTATCCAAACTTTCTGATTACATCTGCAAAGCGTCCTTGCCACATTCTGCTCCAAACTTCCAGGTTGTTTACAATAGCCTTTAAATACTAGACAAAAACATCCAATAACAAAATACCGGGGTTATTTTGAAGGTTGCCACAGTGAATCGCGATGAGCCTTAGCTACGCCGTTCTTGGAAATTCGTGGCTCCGCTCGCTCACAATCTGGCTTTTTACAATCCGCAGCTATTGCACGGCCGTACGCACACGTGCGTTTTATTATCATTATATTTCACAAGCGAAATAAATATACACATGTAATTGGAAGCACATGGAAACGATGATAATTAGGAGAGCACATGTGCATACCAGCCCGTGCCAGTGTATCAAAAAATCCTGGATGAGATGCAGCTCCGCGAAGGGAACGAAGTCACCAAGTTGGCAGGTATGCAAAACGTTCTGAAAAGAGAACACGCACTGGTGACTGGATAATACGCGATCTGTTGGAACAGTGCGGACCATGAATATGAGTAATTTGATCCTGCCCAACACACACAAAAAAAAACCTGTGAGGCACATGTTACATTCCTCAAATACCACACGTGCTCCGGGGAATTTATCGACAGATTGAAAAAGCGATGGTGGGAAGGGATCAGCGTGTTAAAAACAAACGGGTCTGTTTTTTCATTACAACATTTTTGCCAGCAAACTCAGAGGAAACAGCTGGGATACAATATGTCCACCAGGGACTTCTGTTTAACCAAATCATGAACAATCTTGAGTCATGACTGCACAGCCTTTTCATTGGGGTGTCCAGAAAAAAACTATCGGATGACCACACGAGGTTTAGAAAGCAACTCGATTGGCCGACTCCTGTTGCACTAAAGTCTCATTGGTCCACTTTGAAATGTTGGTCGTAACCTGTTGTCATATAAAAAGACTCATTACTGTTAATACAGGATGGGGATTTTATTTGTTGTTAAAGGGGTTTTCAACAAAGAAGTTCATCTCTCTATTTGACAGCCCGTATTTTTCAAAATGAAATTTAAATCATCTCTGAACAGCTTGTAAAACAGGAGATTTACGTGCCAGGACCGAGATCAAACAATGTATTTTTAAATATTAACTCGCCTGCCAAAAAAGGAACGTAACAGGTATGTCAGCAGGCAGGTCCCAACTGGTTTCGAGCTAAGCTCCTCGATGTTATTGTGCTGGGTAAAACATTTATAACTAACGTCGTTGGAATCTACAGTGGTTCAATTGCACCCCGAGAGGTGACACAAAAGAGGTCAATTCGACTGCACCAATATTTCACAATCAAATAACAATGAGCCGAGGCTCAGTTTCGGTGACGATCACAACAACGATGGGCCCACGCATGAAACACGTACCACCCCCTCGTAATAAATGGACCGCTCCATAACTTCCTGCTGAGAGCATATCAACTCCGAGTGACGCACGTGTTCACGACAAAAATGATAAAAGACACTTTGGGCCTGTGTACTGTAATGGATCACGTGCTAATACAAAGACGTGATGCGCAAGTATCAAATGTTTGTTGAAGCTGTTTCCATGTCTTCAAAGTTGTAAATCTATGCACACTGAAATTATAACTCCATCCATCCATTGTCAGAAACTGCTTAATCCTCTAGAGGGTTGCGGTGAGGCAGAGCCTATCCCGGCAGACACAGGGCGCAAGGTAGGGCTATACTCATGATCGGACGCCAGTCCATCACAGGGCACCGGGAAAAAAATACTCCGCAGGCCAATTCATCTTTGCAGCAACATGTTTTTGGACTGTGGGAGGAAACGGGAGTGCCCGGCAAAAACCTTACGCGGACACGGGGAGAACATGCGAACTCCACACACAAAGACACCCGAACCGGGATTCGAACCCGGGTCCTTCTCGCTGTGAGGCAACTCGATTCCTAAATAGGTACCGTTACGTTTTACATTAACGACATTAGCTTGACATTCAAATCGACAGTGATGTCACATTTACACTCAGTTTCAAGAGCGAGATACAATAACGATTTTTGGCAGTATACCCTTCATGATTTATATGCTGTGTACACTACAGGACAACTCTCATCCGTGGCGACGCAGGGGATGACCATCGAGGATCCTATTGTCGCTGGATTTCCTCCACTTATCCGTGGAAAAATCTTGTGGCTAATAGGAAGAAGAAGAATAGGGCCCTGGGTAACAGGAATGTTCTCTGACCCCACAGCTCTTGTGGATAATAGGTCCATCCATCCATTGTCAGAAACCGCTTAATCCTGTACGGGGTCGTAGTGAGCCGGAGCCTATCCCGGCAGACACAGGGTGCAAGGCAGGGCTATACCCATGATGGCACGCTAGATCATCACAGGGCCGTGGATAATAGGTACCACAAGTAATAGGGTCGCAGATAAGAGGTATTCCACTGTATCTGTTCTGAAAATATAGTACATTTTACCCCATAGCAGTCTTCAATAACCTTCTTCTGGATTTAACGACACGTTTTAACAAACATTAATGTGGATATTTAAGTTCGCACAAATCAGGGGTGCACAACGTATTTCTCATGAGGGTGGCCAGTTCCGGATGAAATAACCAGATACAGGGCCACAAACCGCTCCCTCTCCCAATCTCCCCTCCCCTTGCGGGCACACACAACATTCACAGGAGGCTATAGCAGTATAGACCAAAATCATTTAAATTGTGTTCATTCATTCATTGTCGGAAACCGCTTAATCCTCTGCAGAGTTGAAGTGAGCCGTAGCCTATCTCAGCAGACACAGGGCGCAAGGCAGGGCTATACTCAATTCAATTTAATTGATGTTTGTTTATTCTTTACCGTACTGATGCAGGTTTTCACGGCTCGATTCATGATGGTCGCGCGTTGATTGTTTGGCGTTGATTGTTTTATTTGGATTGGCGTTGTTTCCCCCTCGTGTCTGTCTCTCTGTCTTCCTGTCTCTGTGTCCCTATGTCTCTCCCTGTCGCTCACCCTCCCTCCCTGTCTCCCTCCGTGTTTGTCTTTAAGGAAGTGACGGCCATCTTAGGGGACGCTGGCAGATTTTTGCCGCTCTTGAGATTGCCAGTTTCGCGACCTTTCGGTATATTCGAAGCAGCCATAATCATTTATTTTTTGTTGCTTTGGTTTTTGATTAGTAATTTTTTTTGTCGTTGTTGACATGCCGTTCTCTCCGCGGCCCTTGTACAGTGCTTTGTGACCCTCGGGTGAAAGGCGCTCTATAAAATGCTAATATTATTATTGAAAGCTGTTCTTTCGGGATATCCGTGTCACTGAGCAATCTTCCCTCTCTCTCTCTCTCGCGACGTTTCGCCTCCCACGTTGGAAGCATCACCAGGCGTGAGCCTCCTCTTTACTGGCCGGATACAATGAATTGCCGGGCCGGTATGTAGGGCACCCTTAGCATAAACATTAACGTCCGATTTGTAATTAGGCGCCTTTCAGAACTTCCAGATGCTTTTGCTGTCCCAGGTCCCAAAATTTTTGACCCCAAAATATATTGTGGATCAAAAATATAAATAGGCCTCTGTTGATAATTAGCTCTTGTAATCCTTAAGATATACAAGTCACTGGCCAACTCGCGGCTGCATGTATTGTACAGGGTGGTCCAGATGTCGTGTGACCCCCATTTCATTCTCTGAAACGTAATATTTTTGTATAACAAAGAGTGTGGGGTCACCAGACATCTGGACCACCCTGTGTATGAAATATATTTTGGTGAATGAATGTGCTTACTCTACATATTTGCACAGTTTATTTTATCTGGTGATTGCCGTTACACGCGACTGCAAAAGTACTACATAACGAATAGAGTTTATGAAAACAAGCTTGTATAATGTGTCATACTCTCTGGGTGGTGAAGTGGTGAAAAAGGGTTTAGCACGCTTCATTATAAAACCATAAAAGCTGGGTTTGATACCTGGCCAAGGCGACCTTCTGCGTTACTGTCTGGGCTGGATATGCCACATCTCCATTCCCCTAACCAACCGTTATTGATCAGCTTGGTGAAGTATGGCCCAACAAACCTCACAGCTAACACATCATTATTAATGTCCCATCATATCTACGGGTTTCCTCTAAATATTCTACTGTTCCGTATGAAACAAAATATGTTTAATAAAAAAAAATCCAACATAGGCTCTTCCTACACACGTTTCTTGAGGCTAAAACAAATAATGTACGTGCACACCGAATTCACGAATTCATACCTCAAGACAGTACGCATGTCAGAGCCTTGACTCAACAGCAATGCAAAGTTGTTCAGCTGTGACAGTGGCAGGAAGTTCCAAGGCCAATTGACTCACTCGTTACAATAAGCAAACGCACCTGCGACCCAGCTGAACCCGGCTAGTGAATCGGCAGATTTGAGCAAAGTCATTGCTTCAAAAGCGGTCTTAAGGGTTGCACACTCGACGGTGCAGTGCATCGATTTGTAAATACGTGCCGTATTTCGCGAAGTAAAACAAAAAAAGTGCCCCCCCCAACCGCAGCCGACACCCCACAAAAAACCCCCAAGATAGCCTGAGCATGCTCATACAGTGCATGGGCGACCGTATGAAATATTTCTGAAAAGTACATTTTCTCACCGAGCATTCAAGGTGACATTGAAACAGACGAATTGACACTTTATTTCAGCTCTCGGCTTTGATTTGCAGAGCCGGTTGATGGAGCGCTGCCCGCGTCATGTGGAATGGTTAAAAATGTTATTTTCTCGCCTCGCTGACACCTGTTGTAGATCACACCATACGCGGATTGAAAAATGTACCTCGCAGGCCATTATTCTTTAACTGGCAGACACTGCCGCGAGTCACGCCGCAAAGTAAACATCGTAAATTATTGCCGGTTATGACGGGACTTTGCCATTTTCAAAATGAAAATAAGAGTGGCATCAGTGATATGATCTCTGAAACAATATTGCATGATAGTTTTTTTTTAAAGGCTTCGGTAAAAGTATACCCACCCTCCCCCATGCTTTAAAAAAAAATGCCATTACGGAAAAATGAGACGCTTATTATGAATGTAATTTGGGGATGAAGTAAATGCAATAAGAAGAGAATATTATTTGATGAAATACATTTATTTGTGTAAAGCCCAGTGCTACATAGATAACAAAAAATTATCATAAATCAAAATGCAGCTTCTTAAATCAAATTAGATTTAATAAATTATACGTCCCAACAAATATCAATTCCAATGGATTATAGATGAACTGTCAGCTTCAATATAATATCTTTCCTTCTTATGGATGAAATAAAATGTCAAAAAGGGCCAACAAAGCAAGACCCTTATACTAGGAGTATGGCTTAGGTTGGAGATCGTTGTGGGAGTGGAGATTGTTGAATAGAGGAGTGGCATGGGCGGATTGGCCAGGTAGGCCTAACCGGAAAAGTAGGGGATGTTCACTCTGCTTGGGTTGGTCGAGCAAACGCTGGGAGCAGAGCCAATTGAGTTCCTCCACACCAGTCCTGCTCAAAAAGAATGGGAGTCCAACGGCCCCTCCAAGCCTAGTTCGCCACGGCGTGATCTTCTACACACAACATCGCCAACAACGTGACAGATCTAATCTGCTCTCGAAAGCCAAGCTGGCGTCGGTCTAGTTAGTACTTGTGATAGCGATACCCCACACGAGTTGATGTCCGGGTGAGTGAACTTTATTGCTCGCACCACAAAGGCACCCATCTCGTGTCACACCCATTCTGTCCTGGTTTCCATGTTCCTTCTAGAACCTTCTGCAATGTTTTCCCAGTTTTCCTCTCTTCCCTGTTCACTAATCCTCTTCATTCATCCTGACGGCTGTCCCACAACAGTGACACGTAGTTCATTAATTTATTAGTCAGCCTTCAACGACCCTTACACTTGGATGCCTGAGAATACCAGGCGTCCATGTATGTTTTCACGGCTCGATTCATGATGGTTGTTTTTCAGAGCTGTTCTTTCGGGATAGCCGTGTCGAGCGATCTCCATTTCTCCCTCGCGACGTTTCGCCTCCCACGTTGGAGATCGCTCGACACGGCTATCCCGAAAAAAACAGCCCTGAAGAGCAACCATAATTACCAGGAGTCGTTTGCCTGGGTCGTGAGGCAGCCAGGAGATGGCAATGCAACAATGCATATGTGAGGAACATTTGAGTCTATTTGTGTGGAGCTCTAAGCACCGTCCTTTGTTATGCACGGCGATCTGTGATGCATTCCAGAATAAAGGGGGAGTATTATTGTTATTAACTTCCAAAGGAGTTGTTATTAAACTTCACCAGAGATGCAATGAGAAATTCGATTTAGTCCATCACAAAATGTTAATATTCGACGTTACTCTGAAATAATACTTTTAAATTGTATTGGGATTTTTCAGCTTTAACGCAACCCACGTGGTCGTGTAAGTGTGCAATGTTTAAATAGCTGTCGTCAAGACGAGGCACAAGAATGTGACAATTTTCTGGTGAGATTTCACGTGGGGCACTGCAGCCGAGATATAAGGCCACCCTTTGATAGTTATCCAACGTAATGCTTAACATCTCCGCTTAATGCCCATGTGTGTGCAATCATGCCTTCGCTAAGGTTAAGTTGCGTGCCAAGAATGAGCTGATGAGATTTCATTTTGGAAACTGCACCCAAGTTGGTGTTCAACGAATGTCCAGTGCGTGCCAGTTTGCTGTAAATCTATCTCAGTTAACGTGATGTGTTTTTTGAGGGCCTTTGTCAATGGTCGGCAATGATGGAGAGGCCTCACCAAACTTTAGCTCCTACGCGGTTTAAGATGATCTTGTAAAAAAAAACCAAGCTATTTTTTACTTACCTTGGTAAACAAAGATGACTAGCTGAGATCCCAATTCTCAACGGAATGTAGCAATTGCTGGAGAATTCCATTTATTGACTCGTGAACATGAGTGCGTTTGAAGAAAAATCTAGATTGCATCACTTCCTCTCTTGCAGATCGTAATGAGTGCACACGTATGCAAACACGAGTCCTGATTTTTTTTGGTGGGGGTGGTGGCCTTAATTTTCTTTAAAGGTGCGACTGACCTGACTCACTTTGTCACGCGTGGCACCACAGGTTAAATTCTATGAGAATTGTTTTTCAGAGCTGTTCTTTCGGGAGAGCCATGTCGAGTGTTCCTCCCCTCTCCTTCGTGACGTTCACCTCCCACACTTGAGACGTCTTGAGGCGTTTTTAGAAAGAAAAGCGTCTTCAGAAAACCCATGCAGATGCCTCCAGCGTGGGAGGCGAAACGTCGCGAAGGAGAGAGGAGGAACACCCAACACGGCTATCCCGAAAGAACAGCTTTGGAGAGAAATTCTCCTACATTTAGCCGTGAAAACCTACGTCGGTTAAGTCGCCTGTCGTGTACATGTGGTATAAAGGTGAGATTGAGTAGTGCCGATACGCTTCACGTAATGAATGCAAGGTTATGGAAACACGACTGTTTGGCTGAGATAGAAGCTTAATTTAGTTTAAAGGCGAGTGTTTTTTCGTCTCATCTCACGCTGTTATGTGTGGGACCATGGGTGAAATAGTGTGTCGTGTAAATGATGTGTAATGGGTGGGCTCGGGAAGTGGCGTGAGGCAGTATACAAGCCACCTGGAGTGCAAGTCACCTGGAGCAAGCATTGCAATTCAGCCGCATTTCATTTGTGCAAAAGCCACATGGGAAGGACTAGCTGATAATGACATACTGTCTCTGACATTACCGCTGCAAAGCCTTTAGGGGAAACCATATTGTGTCCCCAATGTTAAATATAAAATGTGGTAGTTGTCCAAAAAAAAGATGTAAGATATCATAACATAATAAATGTGAGGAAAATCTAAAAGGGCATACAAAGATCATACGTGACACATTTGCCCTTTACCCTTTCCGTGCATCTCTGCGGCGGTAGAGTTTTGTCAGGGTTGGGGTTTTTTTTGCCTTTGGGTGTTGGATATATTGGTCTTGGAAACTTCAACTCCCTACCATGGCGAACAGTGAATTGCAAAAGTTTAATGTAGCTGTGGGCCCCTTTGAGATCCCAGCAGAAATGCCCGGCAAAAAAAAAAAATATAAATTGGGTCGTGTACGGGAGTGTCTTTCCGAAATGGTGGGGAGAATGGCGTTCGTGTGTGCGCTGAATTGCCAGCAGTTTCTGCCTTACTCTATTTTCCGCAGACCTGTATCAATTTCACACTCAATGCAGCCTCTTTGCTGTGAAATGGTTTTTGTATAATGCTACAGGCAATGCATACTAACGAAATCCTACAGCACATTCCCACTATCCATACATCATCATTCCCAGCAGGAGACTTTTCATTCTGTCTCTGGCACATTTATTGAATACGAAAACTTTTCAGAGTTTTTATATTTTACACAAAGGTTGTTCTAATTTGCTAGGATAGTGATTCCTGCATTTATTTACGCGTGCTTTCAGTCAGAAAACAAGCCCCCAGGCCACGGAGATCGATAACACGTGTGCAGGAGTGGTTCAGGCCTTCTGAAAAGCGTTTATTTTTGCGATATAAACCATTTCAGCGTGCATGTGTACGGACTCGGCATTATATTAATTCAAGAACAAATTGACCCGGTGCAATATAGCATTTTGATACGAAACATTGAACGGTTTCTATTGAGTCTTTGATTTGTATTAACAAAACTTGCAATGTACACTCGGCGCGGTACTATCCCACGTGCTGAATTCTAAATGTAAAAATGCGGTCGTGTAAATGCTTGCTCACACAAGTGCAGGCCGAAGGGTCTGACCAATAGAGTTGAACTCTCGACAGCACCCCTAGAGCATATTGATTGGGGTAACTCTTCCACACTGGCCAGACATCCACGAAGAGCTGAGAGTACCCACACTTTACCCCACTGCATGTTACCTGCTGATCAGACTAAGTACGGCGAACCCTTTGTATTCTGTTGGATGGAGCTAGGGTTGCCACCTGTCTTTATTTTCCCAGGATCGTCCTCTTTTTTTAGGCGACTGTCCTGGGAAATCTATACATTTTTCCTGGAACAAGTCATTATTCAAAGACCGGGTTTTTTTTGCCAGTTACACAGGGCATAGCCCTCTCTCTCTTACTCCGTTCACCCCACGCACGGTGTGTACCGGATTTCTGGGCCTCCGAGGTGGAAACCCTAGTTTATATATTGTTTATGTTGTTGAGTTCGTACGTTTGTTGTATCGCTGGAATCCAGCTTCCAGAGCTTACAAGCTCACAGGATATGTTCTCCTGTAATACTGTAATAAACATCTACATACGTATGCATGTTAGAGATAGGAACCAGTGTTAGAGATAGGAACCAGTGTTAGTGATAGGAGACAGTGTTGTGTTGCAGGGATTCCGCTTCCAGAGCTTGCAAGCTCTCTGGGTATTTTCTGCTGTAATAATCAACACCTATCTATCTACTGGGTTGCACAGTGGCGCGGTGAGTAGCGCTGCCGCCTCACAGCAAGAAATTCCCGCGTTCGAATCCCGGCTCGGGTGCCTTTATGTGTGGAGTTTGCATGTTCTCCCCGTGTTCGCGTGGGTTTTCGCCAGGCAGTGCGGCTTCCTCCAACAGTCCAAAGACATGCTGCTGCATAGGTTAATTGGTCGACTGACTAAATTGCCCCAAGTGCCCTGTGATAGACTGGTGTCCTCTCCTGGGTATAGCTTTGCCTTGCGCCCTGTGTCTGCCGGGATAGGCTTCGGCTAACCGCAACCCTGTACAGGATTAAGCGGTCTCTGACAATGGATGGATGGATATCTGTATACTGCTTGGTCGGGAGAGACGGAGCGGACAGACTTAAGAAATCTGCTCCATTGTTGCAACTGCTGTGCCGAGGGTTCAAAGCAGCGACCTCTGGTACTGCGAGCCCAGCGTGTGGGACATATACAACGCGACAGCGTCCGGCTTGTGAAATTATGTGGATGATATTAATGCACGTTTGCTACAGCTCGGTGGAATGCAACTGAACGTCTGTTGTAACTTTGGGAGGACCCGCATCTGTACATTGCCAAGTTGGCACGCTGGCTTGCGGGAAATCGAAAACATCGTGCAAGCACGTGCAGGTGTTTGAAACCCTCGCAGGAAATACAATCCATCAGCATTGCATGATGATGACAGCAGACTCCCACCCCATATTGTGGTTATAAGATACCTGCTTAATATCATCAAGTAATACATTTTAAATACGCAGGTATGTAATGCAACACACATTGGGAGTCTGAGCAGAAATACATCATATTTTCCTAGTCGTGTGTGTACGTTACTGTGTGCGTGTGCGTGTGGGGAGCGGTGGGGTAGTGGTTAGTGCGCTGCGCTACTGAGCCGGCGACCCGAGTTCTATTCACGCTCACGAGCAATAACAGTGGCGAATATTTGAACCGGTCCTGGGCTTCGTCTAGGTCGACTCTGCCTCAAATGTGTACCTGGTGCAATGTGTAAACATCGCCACTAATAATAATAATGGCATTTTATAGACCGCCTTTCACCCGAGGGTCACAAAGCGCTGCACAACGACAGAAAAAACACAACTAATAAAAAACTAAGGGAGACAAAGGCGGCAGGGCGTGGTGGCTGGCCACCCACACCATCGTGTAACAAGCTGTCTTGCCTTCATAGGTGCTCGCTAACGGCACTTGACCCTACAGTCGGTTAAGGCTATGTGGGGGATTTTTGTCTTTGCTATGTATGTATGTCTGCAAGGTTCAGCGCACACAGCACCACCGCTCCATTCATTACACACTATATGAATCCAAAATGTATTGTATTTAATAGCTTCAAAGAGATCCATAGACTCACACGGAAACCCACAGACTCACCTCCACACTGGCCACATATCTTGCAGTAGGAGAGAGTACCCACACTTTACCCCAGCAAAGCTCATCTACCGGTCGACTAGTCTTGGTGTATCCATTTGTCTGACTTCCATATACCCTACTACATATATAGCTTATCTAATGTACGTGTATGTGTCGATGTGTACTTAATTCCGTTTTTATTACGTATTGAATATGATTGATTGATGGTCAATTCTTTCATATAATAATATCTTATTGATTTCAAATATATTTATACGTACATTTCTCAATTTAATAATGATTAGTTTTATAATGTGCAACACGAAATGTAGAATGTGTATACACGACCGCATTGCAAAAACACATTGGCAGTCTATACAGAACTTAGAACTGCAAAGGTGGTGCCCAACAAATACCTGTTCACGCTCCTGCTGCCAGAAACCCCTCGGCTAACTCTAGAGAGCGCCTGTGAATGATCTTTGGTGTATTCTGGCAGGTTGGATAGATATCTAGCAAATGGTGGGATTACCCACGCTTGATCCCACCGCACGCGACCTTATGCTGTGCCCATATACACTGCTTGGTGGACGGGGGTATGGTGGAATTCACAGACTGGCATCATTGTTTAAACTGCCACGCCCGGAGATCGAACCGACAACCTCTAGGTTACAAGACCACTGTGCTGACCATTACACCAGAGCTGCGTTTCAACACAGCTATGTACAGTATGCGCATAGACAAATATATTGACGCGAACACACTATTCCACATACTGCATATATCAACAGGGTCTATACAGTGCTGTTTACAATATATATGGGCTGTGGTATGATAAATGATTAAACCAGCTCGTGTTTAGATGCGATGTGGACTGTGAGAGATGGTTCTGGCTTGGGAGGCCTTCATCCAGCAGTGGATTGGCAATTGGCTACTGCTACTGATGCATTCGCCCACACAAACACTGGTGGTGCGGTGGTCACTGCATTTAAAAACCGAAGTAGTCTGCAAATGATGGGATAGTTCATATTCAGCTGGTGTCTGGCAATGCGTTGGGATATTATTGCACATTTCCACTTTCTCCAAATTGGATATTAAAGACATTGTGACATCGTATGGAAGATTAGGCCAATGCGTTTTAATGTGATGACCCAGAGTAGAGATTTGAAAATGACTTGCAACTAAATTATGAACAATTACACATTGCAGGACGGTACCTCTATAAATGTAGTCATCCAATCTAATGCAAGTAAAATGAGCATGGCTTTCTCTATATACAATCCAATATATGCAAGGTACGACATATGTGATTGTGTCCTATGAGTCACCTCCTTCACATACCATTCCAATAGAGGAAACCAATACTTGAAATGATGCATTACATCAAATAAGGCATCGCGTTGTGAACAACCCACGTACGAATAAATTGTTCATCAGTTTGAGAACATTGGAGGTGTTTGTGTCAATGTTGCTATACACGAACACGGGTATTTTAAGAATGAAGTCTGAAGGTTAGCATTAGGCAAATAGGAATTACAGCACACGCTCAGTAACCTGCACTTTGGGTTGTAGAATCTCCACACGGAACTCACTAACCACACTGGTTGGATTGCCTCTGTTCTGTGCTGGCGTTGCTGTTTAGGCAAACGCGTATAATCAATGCACTACATCGGGGGAAATAGCAAAACAATAGCTGCCATTATGCAATTGAGCGATGGAACATGAGGAATTAATCATTCCAACCATTCTCTTACAATGAAATATCATTCTCGGATTGCTGATAATGCCAGCCAGACTGCAGCATATAATCAAGTCAACTTTCCAATAGCCCTCACTTAGGTAACTGTCGCCAGTTTTGGTAATTTTCTAGCCTTCACAAAATACCTCTATCACAGAGAACAAGACAAATAACACCTAAATTACCTCCATTACGGCTAGTGCACACTGTGGTATTGGTATTGACACTCGTAAACAATATACCTTTTCCTGCCTCGCTTCCATTCTTTGTTACCGAGTGCTTATGCAGAGTTTATTTCTGTGAATTCTGGCCATTCCAATAACGTCTATTTTTTTCAAGTTTTCAAGACATTTTATACATTATCGAAATGAAGATATGCACGATTATACAGTATACTCGGAATTCTTCTGAAGTAGTCTCATTTTATGCTCGGTACAGTTGTCTGACACATTTTCCTTTTTTTTTTACAATGCATATAGAAGCACACATTTTCTGACAATGTAGGTTTTTTTGGATTATAATCGCATCTCTCCTTAGAAATACCGGCTTCGAAAAATCTTCTAAGAAAGAACATGGAATTATATACGAAAGGACATGGAACAAAAAAAAACCAAACAAAATATAAGACCAAAGACGTATTGGATTGACAAGGTAAATAATAATCTCAAACATAAAGGGCGACAAGTATAGGACGCTGTGCAGATGGTGCAAGACGGAAGAGAGAAGCGGTCGGGTGGCCGCATTGCCTAGCGTTGGCGTGTTCTCCGCTTTGTTGCAGTGGCTCGCGGTTCCAATCGTGCAGGCTGCCCTAGTTATTCCTGCAGGTATATCAGCTATGAAATATGCACCGTTTGCTTAACGGTAGACCCTTGTTTGAGAACAGTAGGCCCTTGTCTACCAGCATAGCAGATCACATTTAAAAATGAGCAATATCTAAATAATTTCTCAATTGGGAAACGCATTGTAACATGGTGCCCGACTGTGAAAAAAAACTGGAGACTGTTTGCGAAACACAGCGCATGTCTGCCAACCTTGCCGCTTGAAGAATGATATGGACACCACATTACTATTATTATAACCCCTAAATTACAAGTGCTACCGTAATATAAGGGTATACAGTCAACATGTTCTGGCTGTCTTTTCCCTATGGTCTGCATAAGAACCATTGTCTGAAATCGTATAGCCCATTTCATTCTTCCTGTTATAAGACGAAGTGGCGGAGTATTTTCGACTCGTGTTTGTACACAGCTGCTAATAAGCACTCGCCGAAGCTTTTATTTCAACGCCTTCCCTTGCTGTAATGGGGTTTTGTTTAACTGAAACAGGTACAGCAGGTATGGCCACAGAATAGACTATTATTTTTTAAAGAAGAAATCACTTGCGCAGAAGTAGTGAACTTGTAGATGGATGATGTTTGTAATCTGTGTAGCGAGTCTGATAATGTGAGCAAGTGAAGGGGATTTAACTACTACATTTATTGTAATTACCCCCGTTACGGAAGACATCGTAGGCGCACAAACGTGTAGTAAAACTCTGATAAACCGCACTCAAGTGGGGATATGATCCCGACGCCATTAAAGTACCGCAGATAATTTGAATTGCCTCAATCACAGACAATTGGAGATATCTTGAAGGACAATTATGGATAATATATTTTCCCTACGCTGCAGATCAGGAATCGGAAATTCCACATCCGATTGATTGGTGGCTCTCTTATTTCCAAAGAGGTATTTGCGAAGCCATTTGAATCTCGCTGCGTGCTAAAAGTGGCATTGAGTATTATCACCGCGTATCGCGGGAAGCAATTAAAGCAGCGATAATATCACCGAGTAGGGATGCATATCAATCATGGCACAAGTGGGTACATGACCAACAGCGAGTGACGCAATGAAGTCCAAACAACAAAAGCAGGTCTAGTTGACTTTCTTTAAAATTAATCTGATTTTCTCAAGCAATCGGGGAAATTAGGAAACAAGGAAACTGCGCACGTTTACGCAAATTTCAATCTCCTGCATTTATCTCCGTTAATAAAAAAAAATGTATAAATTTTATTACGGTTACGGATTCCTGGAAATACCATTCCTCTGAGGGCGCCGGAAAAATAACGCGCTGCTTGTAATGCATTAGGGGGCTGTTTCAGCCATCGCTCTCCAGCCCCTGGAGGGCCCGTGGAAGCATTCTGAATGGTTCGCAAGTGAGCTTGTCATATAGAATGCAATTTATACAGCGCCTATATTTATACATGAAACATTACATGTTAAAGAGTGGAAGGACATGCAATGCACTTTGGAGGCTATCTCTGGCCCTTTAGGCAAGTTCTCAGAACACACTACAACACAGGAGTTACAAGTCAGTGTCTCCCTGACCACACGAGCGTGAATTCGTGGTCATCTCTTTTGGCAGCCCTGGGCCACCAGGGCAAATTCCACATTGCTATGGTGAGAGGGCAGAGTCATTGCAATACGGAGAACCAATGTCAACATCCCATCAAGTGGTGCAGATTAACCGTTGTGCGCCTTTTGCCAACTCGTGAAATATGACGACGGACGAAGTCACCAATGGCCCGGGACATTACGAGTGGGAGTACAGCTGCTCAACCAAGTACACACTGTGACACACATTATGCATCACCGCCCCCATTAATAATAACAATATGACAATCGGCTATTGATTTATTATTTGACAATCCATGCAAATTATAAACAGAATAGTGCCAGCTGTGGCACCGTTTTCATTTCTTTATTACATCGGCTTTAGCGCTGCTGCCTCACAGCAACAAGATCCCGGGTTCATATTCCGGATCGGGTGCCTTTCTGTGTGGAGTTTGTATGCTCTCCCCGTGTCCGCGTGGGTTTTCGCCGGGCACTCCGGTTTCCTTCCACAATCCAAATACGTGCTGTTGCATAGGTTAATTGGCCTGCTGACTAAATCTCCTCTCATCAAGGGTATATCCCTGCCTTAGGCCCTGTATCTGCCGGGTTAGTCTCCGGCTCACCGCGACCCTGTTACAGGATCAATCGGATTCTGACAATGATGTTGATGACAAAGCGCCGGGGGTCAGAAACGTGCCTGAAAACGCTGCGATGCGCGGTTGTTTGGAGCCATCCAGTGGTTTTCGCTGGGAATTAAACACTCAATAGCAACTCATCCAGAGCCCTCAATGACCACAGAGGCACACGCCTCGATAGACACACGCAACATAGACACATAGACAGACACACGCCTCGATAGGCTGTGCGAAGCCAGCGCAAGAACACACACATAGACACACGCAACAGCAAAACAAAAGACAACGAGACACATAGACACACAGAGACACGGGGAGACCCGTGGAGACACATAGGCACAAACACAGACACCGAGACACGTACACACACGGAGACACATAGACACACAGAGACACGGGGAGACCCGGTAAGAAAGTGGCCAAAGCATTCTGTTGAGTACAGGTGCGAAGGGGGGTTGCGATACCGAATAACCGGTAAGAAATATAAGTTGCTTTCCACTGCCTGTTCTTTGTAAACTCATTTCAGCCCAGATGACCGAGGGCTGGCCCTCTCTGGGAACGGAAGCAAATTGGATATTTGAACTTCATGAGACTCCGCCGATAGATGCGTGGAAAAGGCTGTGTAGTGCTCCACGGGTACATACCAACTGTGCTCACTTTAAAATGCTCTGTCTAGTGCCAAAGGATGGTCAATTATAGAGAGCTGTGTTGTTGGTTCAGATCTCACGTGAAGTTTCTGTCGGCGTTTTATGCACTCATATTGTCTTAAATTGTGTGTGTGTGTGTATTATGCGCAGCGGTCAGCCGCCCCTTTTCCATGTTGGGTCTTCCATGTTGGGTCTTCCAAACCACGATCCCTTGAGCTGGTGAGATCCGGGGACAAGCAAATGGTACATGGGGATTGGCTGAGAAATCGGCGGGAAAAACGAGCTGAAGAGGAGAGAGCAGGACGAGGAGGAGGGTTGAAGGAGGAGACGGAGCAAGAATCGGGGTCGTTGTGGGTGAACTCCTAAGGAGAAGATATTCGCTCAGGGCAAGGCACACGAGAGCGAGCTGTTGGGTACCAAAAGTGATAAACCACGCGTATACACCATACGCTTGGATCTCAGTAGGGCTGACGATACCTCCAACGTGAGAGGCGAAACGTCGCGATGGAGGAAGAGGGAGCGCTTGACACGGTTATCCCGAAAAAACACCTTTGAAAAGCAACTCTCATCCATCGAGCCATTAAAACCTACATACATCAAGCCATGTACAGATAGGTTAAGCAGTTATTTTCCCTCTGTGTGTAGAGCTCTTCAACCAGCAGATCACAGCCGATGGCTTGATGATGAAATCTACATTTGTGAAACCGTGACATTTTGAATCCATTATGCTCGACATACCTATTTACAGTATTGTTGCAGTCGCACATGCATAACCTACAGGTCAAATCATACTCGAACAAATTGGAAATACGCATGACGTGTCAGGTTGACCATTGAAAAGCCTGTGGGTGACATCAGCACCTGAAGGCATGGGCGCAGGGAGGGGACCTGAAATAGGATCCTGGCTTCAGAGCAGAATGACCTTAATCCAGGTCTGCCAACGTTACGTGAAGAAACCAGTTTATCTGTGCAGGCATAACACGTTATGCTCTTGGTTGAAAGCACTTAAAACACATTATGAATTCCAAGCAGGATTTGAGCCTGGAAAATGTTAGGATTGCTCGGCTTCAATATTCACTAACCAGGCAGTCACATGGTCTAGCAGTTGTGCATTTTATGCTTTTTGCAGAGGTTCACGGTTCGAATCCAGCGGCTACCCTAATCAATTTTGCGGTCGTACTAACCGTAAAATTACTACACGCCATCTACTTCACAGCAGACGTTAAAGATCCCACGAGGTCATTTGCAAGCGTAATAATAATAATAATAGCATTTATAGAGCGCCTTTCAGCCGAGGGTCACAAAGCGCTGCACAGGGCCGCGGAGAGAATGACAACCAACAACGACAGAGAACGGTAATCAGATAGCGTTGAGCCGCATAAGTGGTCCTAGCACGACGGCTTGAAGGCTTTACAGAACAAGACATTGCGTGCAGACGTTAGGGTCCAAATTCTAAAAATAATAATCTACGCACTATATACCATTCTGCACAAACTTGGCAGAACCGTCCAGAAAGTGAGTCATGGGACTCAAACACAATAGTCATTATAAAATAATACAAATTAAGCCAATAATTTGCAAGGCATGTTTGGCCACCACTTAATCGGAGATGTGTGACATTTTCATTAAATAACAATGCATGCATACTGTACTCCTAAATGATGTGCAACACTAGAATTATATTAATGGCTCATTACTTCACATAGTAAATTAACAGAGCTAAGGAAGTAAAACGCATGACATTTATATCTCCAGTGAAAGAGTTTACAAAACATGCATGCTATTAAATACTAATATTGCAATACTGATATATAACTTAATTGGCTGTATTCTGAAAAGCATGAAGCAGGCTGCAGTTTGGGGTGAAATTCCTTTCTCAAGCCATTGCAGGCAGAAAGGTCTCCACTAGGATCAGCTGTAGGCAGACCCTGTAGATCTACAGGAGGGTTTCTCAACATTTTTTGCACCTCAAGGCCTACGTGGCCCACTTTGGCCAGATATCTTAGCAGAGGTGCGAGGACCCACACTTTACCCCACCACACGTGCTCTGCTGATCGACTAACCGTCCGTGGTGGGGCCATTTCCTCTGCTGGATGGGCAGGGGTGGGGGGTGGAATTTAAGAAGCTTGCCCCGTTGTTTAATCTGCCGTGCTGGGAGGTCATCTGGAAACCACTGGATTGAAAGTCCAGCGTGCAAATCGTTACACCACAGCAATCAAAAATATAGAACAACAAACCTAAATACTGAGGGGCAGCAACCTTCCAAATATGAATTTCAAATCGATGTGCGGTTATGTCCATGACAGTGTTTTGAAAATAAGCAAAGTTTTATTGGAAAGGAGACGATAAAACCATTAAACCCATTTTCACACAAATCGAAACTCATATGCCTCGCACGCATGTTTGCTATATAAATAAATAAAAACAAATCGATGTAATAATAGCTACAAAGTCTATAATTACAAACAAAGCTCTCATTAATTCCACCTAACAAAATTTCACACTTAATAGTTCTTTATTGTAATGGCTTTATTGAACCGGGTTGTGGTGGCTTACACGTGTGATGCAGCGGTTTGGAGATGGCGCTGGAGCAAGCCACTGGCTCATGCCTCCACACAGCCTGAGAGGACAGTTTGAAAGAAATATCCTCAAAGAGCAATTGTCGAGGAACAGCTATATTTCGATGTATGTGAATTGCTGTCCATACCTGTTCTTTCGGGATAGCCGTGTCGTGTGTGTATTCTCTCTCCTTCGCAACGTTTAGCCTCCCACGCTGGAGGCATCTTCAGGCGTTTTCTGAAGATACGCTGCAAGTTCATTATATACAGGGTGGACCATAAATAACTGACATATTTATCTTTAATGCAGTGTGAAAAGTGCCAGTTATTTATGGCCCATCCTGTATAAAGCAGGGCGTGTGTTTGATTTCATGCATTCGGACACAGCTTTCACCAGTCCGCCCAAACTTTGCGTGGGCTCCTCTTTTCACCAGGGGAAGGTCGTAGCCTACATTGTTACATGTCTAGTAAAGCCACCGTTTTGCAGAAATCAACAACGTATTGCTCCCTACACTCTTGCAATTCACCTGGGAGATTCCAAAACGCTCCTTGCCCCACCTTCATGGGGAATACGATGGACCGCCTAGGCCGGGGTCGGGTGTGGTTGAAATTTTATTATGAAAAGATGTGTTTATTTATTACACACATACTTGTTAAGTGGGCTGTAATAGGGAGAGAATTAATGTTTGAATCATGCTTTCACAGACTAGGTGACATGGCTGCTGCTCCGCAAGTCTGGCCGTGTAGGTCCAATCCTTCCCGTCCGGTTTATCATCCCGTTAAGCAAGTCGTTCTTCAGTCTACACTCGATGAATTTTGCCTGGAAGAAACCATCTCGATCCCCCACCTCCACTAAACTCCTGAATGGACCGGTCCGATGATGTTCTATTATTGCGACTTTTGTCTGACAGCTTGACAGATGTTAGAGAGGTGTTTGACAGATGTTTGACGGATATGCCGACTTCATCCGACTATTTTAAGCGCTGTGTCCAGAATTATACAATTCTCCTCGATACCTGCGCTGGGGTTCATTTGACCGTCACGTCTGCGTCGACAAAGTCACGAAAACAAAACCAATTACTGCGTCTCCTTTTACTTTGATATCAAACATTACGGTTAGAATTCTCCAGCAAGGTCAAACCAGCCACCTTTGGATTGCATGTACCGTGAACAAACTATTACACCATGGCTCTATCCAGTGTCCAATTAGGATGAACAATAAAATATAATTGTTGTAGGAACATTATTTAGCAGTTACCCGACAGCGTATGCGGTCGAAAAGTTGTCAAGAATTTTGGGTCAGTGAAAAGATAACATCGAAAGTAATAGTTTCTACGTATAAGTATGTATTTCTTTAAATACATATACATTCCATTAGAAAAGTTTTCTTTGGAATACACATTTCTAAATGCAATTTTCAGCATTAAACTGAATTTGAGTTCCAAAGTTACGACGCGTACAGCTGGAAATGAGTTCCTGGGAGTTTGTGCCAAAATAGCCTTGTAATGGGGAACCCTATCTTGGATAGTTTTTTTTTCTGCTCTCTGCCTTTACAAAAAACTGTTTCTATTTACCCTTTATGCCCCGTAAAAAATATAACTGTAATTTAAAAAAATTGGCCAATATTGATGCAAATTTTCGTTTTAGTTTGTCCATCCAGATGGATGGTAGACATGTCCATGCGGAGCTCTTTCAGAATAGCGAACGGAAGTGGACATTACAGCGCTACCTCTGCCACTGAGCATAACCTTCATCACGTCAGTCAAACTGAAATTTTGATTGTAAGAGATGAAATTGTGATTGTAAGAGATGAAATTGTATCGATGCAGGTTTTCGTGGCTCCATCTTGGAGAATTGCTATTAAGAGCTGCTCTTTCAGGATAGCCGTGTCGAGCGTTTCTCTTCTCTCCTCTGCGACGTTTCGCCTTCCACCCTCGAGGGAAAACGTCAGAAATGGAATGTTTTACAAACAAAGGCAGAAACAAATTGTTTGCGATGGTTTGTTTCGTGCAGTCGATGGGGGATGCAGTGTGGGTGAGTTTTATATATGCAGGTTATATTTTACTGATGTAGGGTTTTCACGGCTCCTGCATCACATAGACCACGTGCCCACGTGGGACACGTGTACACAAAATTCAACAAACTTAGATCTCAATCTTAATTTTAATCGGCTCTCTGTTACTATGAACATCGCAAAGGAGAGAGCTATCCCGAAAGTCCAGCTATGATGAGCAGTTATCGAGTTTATTTGAACTGGCCTTTATGATGGAGATGATGCGATCAGCTCCGAGCCGAGAGAACAGCCTGCAGCTGATTGGCGAGACCCTCTGCAGAGTCGTCACGTTATACGACCAGGGTAATAATAAAATAAAAACAAGATAAAAAAACATGAAATAAATAAAATTAAATATAATATACTCTGTGCACCGTCTATTAGCCTGGTTGTGGCGTCACAAAGGCTGTTGACCAATGAGTGGCCAGGAAATTATCGGTGACCTGACGCATGCCTAGCCCTCTTGTACATATAGATTAAAGTGAGATACGTTTGAATGGGGAGGAGTACATTGGTAAACGCGACAAGACTAGCGTGATGGATCGCGTGAGTGTGTGAAACCCTCGCCGATGGACTGTGCTTGATTTATTGATAGTTGATGATAACGATACGGAGAAGTGTGTAATAAAACTGCACAATGCGTATCTCATTAAACATAACGACACACAGCATAATACCGTGTGTATTTATACAAAATATAATTTCTTATTAAACTGATCGAAAATGTAATTTCCCTGCGTCTGAACCTATCCTGGACTACTTAACAGCGCAATACGCTGTAGAGTGAATTTCTTTGACACTTGAAAAGGTAATGTACCATTCTTTGCAATTACACTACCATATTCCTCTGTTAAAATCTGCCAATCTCTTAGGTGATAATGCATTCTGAAATTCTTTTTCGTACCGTTTTATTAGATTTAACAAGGCTTCCTTTGCAATAACGAGAGAATGTCTGGCTCGGGTTAGCTCATTACTGACTATCCCCACCCACACTCCAATAGCTCCTCGAAAGGTGAATAATATTGTGATAACCATCACCCAGGTTTACTCACTAAATTATAGCCATTACGGAAAACTAAATCTAAAATAGCTCCAGCCCTTGTGGCTTTACCCACATGCTGTGTTAAATAACGATTCTGTAAGGCCTCAATAAGTGCAGCACCCTCATTACATTCTGAATCAATTACATCCCAATTTACATCAGAGAAATTACAATCGCCCTATATAATAGCAAGACCTTCCCGTTGGCTGCCCTAATTTGCTCGTGCATTTCTAAAGCTACCAATTTCAATTTGACCAAGGAGGTCTTCGGGAAAGTGCAATTATTATTTTTACTTTAGTTTTTGTCACAAGTGCCAGGGCAGATTGATTCAACTGGTTAAAGTGACTCACTGTGAAAGTCGATGCAATCAAATTCCCTTCTGTCTCAATGTTGTAATGCTTTAATTATCATTGCCTTGTGTCGGGTTTAAGCCAAATTCATGTTATGCCAATTACAGCGTATTGGTTCTTAAAGTTTGCACTTAATTATAATTGAGGACATGAGATATACCTTATAAAGAGAAACTGGTAGCCTGTTAATTCGCTTATGGGCAATTAAACGTTTACATTTAAGTATGAAATGGACATTTTAGCGTATGCCCTATTCTGTTAACTTGAATTCCTTCATTTACAAATGCACTCATTTCAACATCACGTTGGAAAACGCACACTTTATTAAAGCAGTGCACATTTGTATTTTTTGGTATAAGAGATTGTCCACATTTTCCAAATAAACCCAGTCGAACGTCTTTGTATTCTTATTACCGAATTCTCAGGAATATAAAACATCTCAAATTTGTGCCAGTGTCAACAAAGTAATACTGTACATGGTATTCATAAAATACCACTGCAGTTTACAGTGGATGTAATTCAAACTGGACGTGTTTTTTTTCTGGGAATACCCTGTACAAATCTGGTCACATGCACCTTACAGCATGTACGACGCACCGTCAACTTTTGCATTAAAATATAGGGAAGGAGTGAGCGTGTCTTATACGCTGGAGAATACGGTAACAGTGCACGAGCGTTTCAAATTGACCGTCAGCCGATCCTCGTGCACCACACACACATGCTCGCCACGTGCGACCCATTCAAATGCGCGTTAACGAGACAGCTTTTATAGACTGGAATCTTCACTGTAATAACCTCAATCTTATCTTTTATGCACCATGAGCTGCGCTGTTTCATATGCGTCGTGACACCATGCCGACTACTTAACATTCTCAACAATAATCCACGTGCCAAGATAGCTAATTCAGGGCATACCATTTTGATCAATAGTTATATTAGTTTAAATTGGGACTGAAAACGTGTCTGGAATATGCTATCTTCATTTAAATACAATTCTTATTTAATATGAGGTTTACAGTCCACTCTCCATGAAGGAGCAGTCATGGAAATGGGTTTTTCATTTTTCAGAGGCTGAAGAGTGGGCCTGGTTTCACATCCTGTATTGTGTGTAGGGCTATGCATCTGTCATTTTCTTTTGTTAAAAGAGGGAGCATTGAGCTGAAATACTATACCGTCGCTTGCAACATATTAATTCACAGTATTCTTGTAAATATCTCATTGATACATTTTGTTGGGAGAATTGTTTTTCGACTCACCAGTGTGCTGAAACAATAATAGCCACAGCAGCATTGCTAAACGCGTGTCGGGTGGCGGAGGGTTCTTAACGACTAATTTGGTCACATCATTACGTGTGGCCTAACACAAAAATCAATTATGATCCTTAATATTGGTTGCGAAAATGTACGTGTTGCATTAGACTCATTTCACTGTGCCTATCCAGCAATGGCTTATGAAAAAATACGTAAGATAACTAATTAACTAGAATTGGGATTTCAGCATTTTGGTATATGGAGAATCATGGCACAGCAATTCCAGTATAGTTTTGTAAGAAAATATAATGTGCCATTGCAAAAATATACGACGTATTATGTAGGTGCCGTGTCACATCGCTAAGTGACACCTTGTTGTTGGAACGTTTGTTGTCTCGCAGGAATCCCGCGTCCAGAGCTCGCAAGCTCACTGGGTATGTTCTGCTGTAAAAATCAACATGTTACTGAACTGAAAGACTCACGGTGATCTGTTATTGTACGGGGAGGTCCAGATGTCTTGTAACCCCCATTTCAGAGGGGGTTTTTTCCCCCCATTTTTGTGATCTTTCACAAACCCATACACACTCACTACAAGCTGTTCATCAATAGTTTACAAACTCTTATCAGCCGTCTGAAAAAAATAAGGGTCATTTCAAACAGAAATGAATGAGAAAAAGAAATAGAATGTTAGGGGTCAATTTTAAATGGGGGTCACAAGACATCTGGACTACCCTGTACAATTGTGCACTAGTTCCTGGTCCGTGGTGCTTTCAAGGAAATTAATAACAAATTATAATCCTGTCTCGTCTCTATGCTCCTCCAGCAATCGTGACATAGGCCGTGTGAAAAACAGATATTTTAAACAATTTTAGAAAATCGTCGTTCTCTCCGCAGCTTTCTGCAACGCTTTGTGACCCTCGGGTGAAAGGCGCTATATAAATGCTATTATTATTATTATTATAAATCACGGTTGCATTATTCTTGCATCAAATATATGTTACGCATTTTCAATTCTGCAAAACATTTTTCCGAGGTATAATTTGATTCCACGTCCATTTGTTAAAGTGAAACATTTCCCAACCTTTGGAGAATGTCATAGGTGTTGTATGACATCTTCTATCCTAAACTTTCTGGGAAAGATAATACTAAACTATTTATCTTGTCCTTCATGCACACTGCCCGTGTGAAATTTCTAGACACAACCATTTGTTCTTGTCCAAACCCTGCATTTTCTGGACATCCTATTGTATTTTTTGTGACATTACTCCCAACCGCTGCGCATCCCCATCTTTTGTATCTACTTTATTTCACTTTTCGGTTGCCTGACAGCGCCTGTATGTTATATCCATATATTTATATATACATGTCCTCACTCGCTAGAAAGTATGATGACCGATGGTCAAGAATAGCCATAGAGTCGCATCCGAGGAATGTAACGCTTTTGATGAGCAGATTCCGCTTGAGATTTCATCTCATCTCATTGTCAGAAACCGCTTAATCCTGTACAGGGTTGCGGTGAGTCGGAGCCTATCCGGTAGACACAGGGCGCAAGGCAGGGCTATACCCAGGATGGGGCACCCCAGTTTGAATCCCGCTCATGGCCAACACCAGTGACGATTTTCTGAACCGGTCCTGGGCCTCCCCTAGGTCGATTCAGCCCCAAATGAGGACCTGGTACAGTGTGTAAACATCACCACTAGAGAGACAAAGGCGGTCGGGCGTGGTGCTGGCCACCCATCCCCTCGTGTACCGTACTGCCCTTCATATGTGGTCGTTAACAGCACTTGACCCTACAGTCTGTTAAGGATATACGGGAGATAATTGTCTTTGTCTTTATTACATTTCATAATAGCTTGCAGATAGGCTTTCATTCAGCAGTGGAATGATACTGACTGATGATGATTATGATACCTACACATAAATAATTTGTATGGTAATTATGGTGTTGATGTAAAAAAAAGTCTTCCAATGAGAAAACCTTGCATTTCAGCAGGAGGACTTCGATGAAGGCAGCATTATTAATATTTCATACATTTCTCACTTACAAGAAACTCCACTCCCTACTGGGAAATAATATACTTCACATGCTGTACTGTATTAGCCATGTAGAGAACATTTGGCCAGGCTAGATAAGTTATCAGGATCTCATTGTATTGGGGATTTAACCAGGATACCCTCTGCTCTAATTGAAGAGCATGGCAGGATCTTAATAACTACAGGGCTGACAGGCCTTGCTTCTGTGTCTCATGACACTCGTTACTGAAAAGTACCTCTGAACATCATGCTGGGACCTCTATTTAATTAGTTTTCAACATTTAATTCTTTATTTCCTTCATCTGACCCTGGCTGCGTGCAGACGCTTATTTGCGAGGGTATTTTTTTTTTATGGACATCAGTGTTGTCATGCGAGCATTATCCGAGGAAACTGGAGTGCACCGAGAAAGCCACGTAATATGACGTAAAATTGCTTCTGCCCTGTACAATAATACGCCTACATGCTGTACTCCTATAAGCACCGTGTTGCCCTCTTTCACACACTCAAATTTTTAGTTAGTTGTAGGGGTACAGTAGCTTGGAAATGACGACGTGATAAGCGATGCGACCAGCCTAAGCAGCAGTGCGTTTGCCTCTCGTTGCGGAGGTTCGCGGTTCCAACCCAGCGGCCACCTTGGTTAATACTACAGATGTATCTGTACACAGTATAATGCGTCAGTCGGGGTGTCATTCCAGATTCTCTCAGTCTTCCTATTGGCTGGTCGTGTTACGTGACAAATCCGCAGAGGATCTGGTAAATCAGCTGTAGGCTGTTCTCTCGGCTCAGAGCTGATCGTGTAATCTCCATCGAACGGTGTTTGTCGGAAACGAGCGTCCATTCATACATCCATTGTCAGAAACCGCTTCATCCTGCACAGGGTTGCAGTGAGACGGAGCCTATCCCGGCAGACACAGGGTGTAAGGGAGGGCTATACCCAGGATAGGACGCCAGTCCATCACAAATATAAAGATCTAAGTGACCTAATTGGGTAACCCAACAGACTATACCCGCCTATAAAAACACCGAATTCTTAATACAGTAGGCCTAAATATATAATAATACAGCAGAGCAAATACCAAATGTACAAAATATTCTGAACACTATTGTCCAGGACATTCCATAGTAGCAATCATTCCTTGTTGAATGACATTGAATTTATGGTGGCTTCTAAATACACTACTGTACATGGGTTTCAATAGACTCACATACAATACTCTCTCATAAGGGTGCCCCAATGCTGTTCATCATAGAAATACACTTTATCCTTCACTGTCGGTCAATCCAGTACTAACTACACCCAGCCCTACTTATCGTGTGACATTTCAGAACCGTTAGAGGATATGGCCATGGGCTGTAATTTATTTTGCAAGGGATACTCAGTATTAGAAAACAGCACAGTGAGGCCACTTATGTAACTATGACACAGCCAGCAATGGTGCAAGGCATTTAAGCAAATATTTGAAATGTAGGAGAAATAATATTGAGGCCACAGACGTTAGAGAGATTGCTATTACTGTAATCTGCTGCAGTATAAATTTATATGCAATAAATGATTCAGTATTCAAAGAAACAAGACAATTTAAAGGTTATTGATTCCTCAAAGACGTTTTTATTCTGTGTGCAATGTGAATGTAAAACTGATACAGTAGATGCAACAACAATAATGAGCGCGCGAACAATATCTTAGATTCAGAGAACACAGGATTCCTTATTTTTTGGCGCCCTCAAGTGGCAAAAATGAAAAATAAATTTAAATGCAATCTACAACAAAAAACGTGTTTCCTAGATGCAGCCAATTATCAATCTCAAACCGTCTCAATGGTAAACGTAGCAATGAATTGATGCACACCTCCAAACTCAGCTTAAACTAGTGATGGAAATACCCCATTCTCATGGCTGGGTCCAATCTCTTTACAACTAGCCTATTGACAGACTATTTTGTAATGAGTGCTTACTACGCGATATTAACAGGGTTCACAAACACGGCAATTAAGAACATACCATGATGGAACACAAACTGAAAAGTGAGCAAAGAAACGTAGAGAGATGTAAGCGGCAGGGTGGCGCAGTGGTAACATCTGCGGCTCACAGAAAGAAAGTCGTGCATGCGGCCGTTTGATTCCCGTCTCGGGTGCCGTTCTGTGTGGAGTTTGCGTGTTTCTCCCCCTGTTTTGGGTGGGGTTCCTCCCGGTTCTCCGGTTTCCTCTCACAACTAAAAAAAAAACACTCGTGAATTAATTAGTCTCTGTGGTTTCCTTGCGCCTCGGAGTCCTTCTATCTTCGAATTCATGCCTTCGAAATTGAATGAATGTGTGCGCGTCGTAAATTGTATTTATATGCTGAAATATATTGAGAGACAGGCAGAAGAATCCATGGATCAGAGAACGTACGCAGTTTCAGGAGATAATTTAAACTGTTGGGAAAAGTGAGTGGGGCTTTGACAGGACGTGTCGCCCAAATGGATGCTGCCATATGGTCAATAATTATAATGTAGGGGCAGCCAAAGAATGAAATGGATCTCAGAGGAGTTCACTGAGGAGATGCAGCGTTACAATGAGCTCGAGCACATATGCTAGATGGCCTACCCCATTGCATAATCGTGATATATGCTAGTGGCTTAGGGAGGCCTTCATCCACCAATGGATTGATCATGATTGCTGATGATGATTAACTTATTTTTAATGCCAATAATATCATTCCATCCATCCATTGTCAGAAACCGCCTATCCCGGCTAACACAGGGCGCAAGGCAGGGCTATTTCCAGGATGGGACGCCAGTCCATCACAGGGCACTGGGGGCAATTTCGTCAGTAGGCCAATTAACCTATGCAGCAGCATTTCTTAAAAAATCCATTATTTGTTTTAAATGGGCCAATTTTGTTTAACATCTTAAATCAACGTACAGTAAGAGTAAACATTAATCTACAAGTACTGTATATCAAAAAGCATTCAATTTTTTTACGATGTGCGTCTGTCAATTGCAGTCATGAATCGCACATTCATCCAGAAAATTCTCATTTTCTTTCAAACGATATATTCGGGAGAAATTTTCTTTGGAATGTTTGGCCTTCAGGATGTTTATTTTGAACAGTAGGAGTCCACTGGACTTAATGTTTCATGCACACACCCTGGGCATTCATTCATTCCATGGCTGGGACTATACGAGTTTATACGGACATAATAAACATTCAATATTCCGCTGTCACTTGTTGCGATTGCCTCATATTTCTGGATTTAGCACAACATACCGTTTTGTAAAAGCATATAAACCTTAACGTGTATTTCTGCCGGAGGGCTACAGACTTTACAACCACGCAAAAATTGGATTTGTTTATTCCTAGGAAGTCTGTGTTCATAAAACCAGAGAGGCTGAAAATGAATGTGGCTATAATTGGTTTGTGTAATGGATGTTTCATTGAAGTCATGAGCAAGCAAGTACTTAAAATAACCTGGCAATCCATCACCAAGGGAGCGCTAATGTTTGCGTTAGTTAAGTCTTAACTTACCATTTTAAGAGTAGCTTTTTATGTTTTAACGTAGATGCACTGCATGACATTTGAAATTGGGGATGGAAGTTGTGTTTTCAGTCCGTTTTTTAATTAAGCTGGAAGGAGCCGTTCAGCTATGTTGCTCGTCTTAACAGTTGTCGAGCGTGGAGGGGTAAGCGCGTTACAACCTCTCAGGGCACCGGGGGAAATGTAGTCAGGACAACCTAGATAGCATATATCTTTACCAGTTCCCGGGAACCCGCATTGTGACGGTCCGGGACGCTGGGACATCACACTCAGCTCATTAGCATTGCGGGTCTACTGCTCATATCTGGATATGAATCCATTGCGTCTAGATCAGGGGTTTTTAAACCTCTTGCACCTCAAGGCCTACTTGGTCTACTTTGGGTCTGGTCTCCACGGACCACAAGGCGGCCCACTCAACCCAACGGTTGAGAATTGCGAGTCTAGATGATGGTATTAGGTTGTGTTTAAGACATATAATATGGCATCAAGATCAGCACGGTGGCGCGGTGAGTAGCGCTGCCGCCTCACAGCAAGAAGGCCCCGAGTTCGAATCGCGGGTCGGGTGCCTTTCTGTGTCAAGTTTGATTGTTCTTCCCGTGTCTGCGTGGGTTTTCGCCGAGCACTCCGGTTTCCTCCAGCAGTCCAAAGACATGCTGGTGCATAGGTTAATTGGCCTGCAGACTAAATTGCCCCAGTGCCCTGTGATGGACTGGCATCCCATCCTGGGTATGGCCCTGCCTTGCACCTTGTGTCTGCCGGGATAGGCTCCGGCTCACCGCGACCCTGTACTGGATACAGCGGTTTCTGAGAATGTTGTGTAAATGCAGGAATCCAGTCAAGAGCTTGCAAAGGCTCACTGGGTATTTTTTTTGCTATAATAATAATAAACATCTATCTATGTGAAGAGACCCAGAGATGGAGACGGAGTCTTCTTATGGTTTATTAAATAACAGCAAAGACAACAAAGATCTCCGTGTAGCCTTAACAGACTGTAGGGTCAAGTGCCGTTAGCGGGCACCTATCAAGGTCGAAACGGCACACGAGGCGGTGGGTGACCAGCACCACACCCGGCCGCCTTCGTCTTCTTAGTGGCAATGTTTACACACTGCACTAGGTACTCATTTGAGGCTGAGTCGACCTAGGGGAGGCCCTGGACCGGTTCAGAAAATCGTCACTGGTGTTGGCCATGAGTGGGATTCGAACTCGGGTTCCAGATTTGTTTATTCGAGTGTTTAAATGTGTGTAAATGTGTTTTCGCTTGGTTCAATAATTAAATGTTTATATTTGTGTTTTTATTTATTTTTTATTATTTTCGTCAATTCGCGTGTTTGTTGTGTCGCAGGAATCCCGTAAAGACCTTGCAAGCTCACTGGGTATTTTTTATTCTAATAAATAATAAACATCTGTCTATCTGCTTCCTAGCTATTGGCAAAGTCCTGTCATCCCGCTTCCCAGGCCCCACAGAGAGGAAAGCCTTTACCAAGTGGCTACATGACTGTGTATAAACTTGACCACAAACAGGGGCGGACATCCACTGTCATGCGACTGCTGATTGACAGCTCGAGGGAGGTGGGCTGTGATCAGCCACCACCATGTGGTCGCTCAGCCAGCAGTGACGATAGATAGATGTTTATTATTACAGCAGAAAAATACGCAGTGGGCTTGCAAGCTCCTTTACGGGACTCCTGCGACGCAACAAACATGCGAATTATCGAAAATAAATAAGAAATAAATACATGTACAGATATACAAAAATAATACAGTAACCAAACTCACAGCAATGCACACGTTTTTCAAATAAACAAGTAAAAATACAGTTATGCATTGCGACGGGAAAAACTAAAACGTATTACAGCTAGCGTATTCAGCATTGATGTTTAAACCCCCCAAAAAAATGTGTTGCTGATTTTCCCTTCTCTGTCGTTGTTGACATGTCGTTCTCTCCGCAGCCATGTGCAGCGCGTTGTGACCCTCGGGTGAAAGGCGCTCTATAAATGCTATCATTATTAAGGAAGTGACGGCCATCTTAGGGGACGCTGGCAGATTTTTTCCGCTCTTAAGATCGCCAGTTTCACGACCTTTCAGTATATTCGAAGCAGCCTTAATCATTTTTGTTGCTGTTCCTTTGGCTTTTATTTATTTGTCCTTGTTGATATGCCGTTCTCTTCGCGGCCCTTGTGCAGCGCTTTGTGACCCTCGGGTGAAAGGCGCTATATAAAACGCTATTATTATTATTATTAAACGTTTAGGGTGCAAAACACGTTGGTCTGCCTCAACATGTTTTTTTTACCATAATGTAAAAGAGCATATAATAATAATAATTCCAATTTATATAGCGCCTTTCACCCGATGGTCACAAAGCGCCGCACAGGGGCCGCGAAGAGGACGGCATGCCAACAACGAAAGAAAAAAACCCAACAAAAACCAAAGCAACAGAAAATAAATTATTAAGGCTACTTCGAATATACTGAAAGGCCGTGAAACCCTAACCCTATATATAACAGATTCAGGGCGGCATGGTGACGTAGCGGTGAGTAGCGGTTACAGCCTCACAGCAATAAGGTCCCCGGGTTCGTATCCCGGCTCGGAGTGGGGGTCTTTCTGTGTGGACTTCGCTCGTTCGTGTGTGCGAGATGGGGCTGATCTGATACCGATCACGTGCGGGCTGCGCGGCGCGTGATTGGGTGACCGGCGGGGGTGTCGTCACGCTGGTGGTCTCGGGGCGGGGTGCGTTGCCGCGGCAACGAGCTGTGCGTCTTGAGTGGTGTGGCTCGCTGGCGTCTCGTTCTCGACAAACGCTTCACTAATTTCTAACAACAAACAACGACGATCATACAACATAATCACAACAGCCGCACCGGGATTCATTCCCGTTTCATCCTCCACGTTGGTTGATGCCGGGCGCCGGGCTTTGGTCGTGACGGCGGAGGCCCCGTGTGGGGTTTTACACGAGTCGATCTGTGTTGTGGGTCGAGCTCGGGTGACTTGTGTGGGTGGCGTATTACGGTATGTGAGAAGGCGACGGCTTCCTTCGCACGCGGTTGTCGGGCCCAAAGGCAGAGCATGCACATGGGCGGCACTCACTGAGTCGCCACCCCGAAAGAGACTCGAGGTGAGTAATGGATCGACGCGCGCTCTGAATTCTTCTTTTTGCTTTGCGATTCTCCGAAGCACGATGGTGGTCAGCCTCAGGACATCGTTGTCTTTCAGCTCCTCGGCCTCGAAGTGTTTGGTAGAATTTGCAGGCAATACCAAGTATTACCTGACAGGGATCGCGACGTGAACGCTTCTACCTTGACCCCCGCTCTGAATTGATGCCGCACAATCACCTGAACGATTCGTTTGCGAGAATTATAATATACGTGCGTTACCAGCGCGTAACGCTGGCTGTTGCTGGGCTAAGGCCTCTTCCACGCTGCCGTCATGCTACACGTTAGCGGCAGAATTAAATCTTCACCGACTTTCAATATACATTTAAAGCCCACCCCTGCTCCCAGCCTTATTTCCTTCACCTCGTTCAACCCGCGCCTCCGTCACGGTCAATTCTACATCTGAAAAATGTGTTTGTTACAAATCTCATCATTGTTATCGTTATCTCTTAACGGGTCGAGTCATAACCACGAACACATTTCCCCCTGCGCAGGAGCTGATTTCACCTGGACATAAAGACTAGGTTGCGTTTCCTCCTTCCTCTCTGGTTGCTATTCTGTGGTTAGTTTTGACCAGCGCCCCTCATCATTGTTTGTAAATGGCGTCTCCTGCCCACGCCTTTCCACTCATTTTTAATAACGTTCAGGGAGAGCTGGAATCTGTTGCTGAGGAAAGGGCTGTCTGGTCCACTCTGCTTGGACTGCTGCCTCCGCGACCCTCACCAGGACAAGTGGTTTAGGAAATGGATGGATGATAATGTTTTAATTTGCGTGTGTCCTTTACTCCATATCCGTAACAGGAATGTCGGCTCAGCCTGTCATCCCTTCACGGTCGATGAAACACTTAGTCGGCAGGAGAGGTTGCTTCGTGGAGACTGACTCCTTGCTGTGGGAATGTGATTTTTTTCATCAAGGCCACCAACAGAGATCAATTCAGCCGATTGAGCAGCAGCGGGACGCTTTGATTGACCTGCCACCTGTATGCATAACTAGGACGTTTAACTGGCTATTAGTAACACAGTTAGGGACTATGTGGTGTTAAAGCCAATGTGGTTGCGCGTTATTTGGCGCTGCGGTACGACAGAATGCGATTTTGCGGTGAAATGCGACGCGCGAAGGTAACCAGCACAGGTGGCCCAACCACCTGTGAACGTGGAGAAGCAAACCATACTATGGAGCACTGCCTTGTCTGCGCTCTACTACCCAACCTCTGCAGCTCAAAAGACTTTGCAGAGTTCAATAAAAATGGAAATAACCGTGTAAAGAAATGGGGAACCTGTCATATAACCATCACGCTTCAACGAATCGAAAAGAAGAAGACCAACCGCGTGTATTCCTGTGTTGAGTTTGCATGTTCTCCCTGTGTCTGTGTGGGTTTTTGCCGGACACTGCGAATTTACAAACATAAGTATTTTCTACGAGACCTTTTTGCCGTTGTACAAATAATGTAGACTATACGAGGTTTTACCCTTTCCGGCAATGAGAAAAGTGTTAAGATCTTAAAACACTAAATGGACACCTTTTTGCACAGGTTCCAGTTTGCAAGCAGCCACACATGCTTGTGGCTAAAACATGCAAATGAATGCTATGATAATGCATTGTCCTTCAAACTTATTGGCTCAACACCAGAGATGGCTTTTATTGTAGCCCAGTCTCGGTGTTTAGCCAATTGCTGCCTAAAGGCAGGCAGCAATTGGCTTTTTGCAGCAATTGGCTAAACACTGAGACTGGGCTACAATAAAAGCCATCTCTGGTGTTGAGGATGACATGCACACGAAACTGCAGACAGCACTATCTACTTGCACTGGACTCGCTTGGCAGTCAGAAAAGAAAAGCACTGTATGACAAGTGTGAGACGTATTGCTTATCCACGCGTTTGTGGGAAAGCCGGCTTAATGTCCTTCTAAACTCCCTAGCACTGACCCATATCCTACTGCTGACATGCTGCTCCATGCCCCCTCGATGAGGTTGGCTAATTCACAAATGTGTCTGATCACTGCACAGATGAGATGAGCATTCACTCACTTGTGTAAACTTTGGTTAAAAGGCTCCATAACCAGAGAGCCGAAGCTGCATAATGTGCCGTTCACCTTGCCTCTTTTAATAAAGCAAGGACGGCAGACCAGATGCTGCTGTTGACATAAATTGTGCTGACGTTTTAGTGCAGTGAATTTGTTTGAGCAGTTAAGTGGCATTTGCCTTTGGGAGCACAGTTCTGAGAACAACATGGCCGCGTTTCAATTACATGAGAAATACCTGCTTTATTTAATACAAATGTATAAGTAAATAATGTAGGTAGGTTTTGTGCAAGCATAACTGCCAATATAATAATAATCTACTTTTGTAACGCGCGCATTTTATACAGGTGTCTGATGTCTAAAAATATGTACTGTATTATTTTGGCAGTGGAGTGCATCTTAATATGCAAATATTTTTTACGTGATTTTTCTCCATCAAGTTTTCTGAAAATATATTCTAATTGTTCATAACTTTCTCGGGAATATTTATCATTGCTGGAATCCCCTTCTAATACGTATGTTGTTACTTTCTTCACACAGTCTCAGTGTAGCGCTCCGTCCTTTTAAGGGGTTTTATCATGACTGAAGAGCTTAATAAAGAAGGCGGAAAAGTTGGACTCAAAATACATGTGAGTAAAACAAAGGTCATCTTTACTGTTAAGAAAACTAAGTCACCTTGGGCACAACACATCGCTACAATGGCTGATGGGTTGGACTGACAATAGAATGGCAGCTAAAGGTGGGTCGTATTCTGCTCGAGTGGATCAATGGCCACCACAGAGATAGATCGATGAGATCAGGTCATGTGGAAGAGCTCTGTAAATTGTTGCCTCACATGACCGTCAGGATGTGCAAGAACCTCAGGCTGCCTTCATCGTGCAGTAGGTAGACCACGACTGATGATAACAATAATTATATATTGTTACTGTGCGTGTATTTTATTTATTTTATGATACAAAGTAAGGACAACATTTTGATTGATATTTTTTTCGTGGATTTTTCTTTTCATTTAGGTGAATTATTTTTTTTGTCATTTACAATACAATATTGTTATATGCATTCTATTACAGCTGTATTTTTCATCAAAGTATCTGCAATGACCAATAGTAGAAGGTTATTATGCGGAAGAGCTGTATTGTTCGGATTAAGTTTGCTTATTCTGGGAAAAGGGACCACTATGCTAAGCAGAGCATTTCACATACCTCGCCAATTTTTTTTCTTTCAAAAGTGCTTCAAGTATAGTGGTTCTCAGCCCTGCTCCCTTGCACATAAGTGCTTTCAGTAGAAGTTGTTTTTGAGCTACTATGTGAAAAAAGCTATGGCCTTTTGCACTTCTTTTTTTACATTAAAAAATATATATTTACAGAAATATGTTTCCATTGCTTACAGCACTTGCAATAAATAAATATCTCCACTTAGCCTTATTGGGTGCTGTTAGTGAGCATATATTATGGCCAGCAAGCAATACTTATTAAGTTATGGTCAGCAAGTAACACAAGAGATGTGTCTCTGCCTACACCAGGCGCTCAATATAAACTATACTTATTCAAACTCAAAAGTATTTAACTACGCACGCACGCACGCGAATACACGAGAGAATCATGACACAGTACTCCAGAGCTTTAACATATGCTGCTGGGTGGACAATTAGGAGTTCTCCAGAGAAATGGCACCTGTGTTGACTTTAATGGAAATGTCAAATGCTTTTCCCCGGTTTCATTAAATGTGTGATGGTGGGACATTCACCTACGTTCCCGCCCGCTATTTGGAATGCAGATGTCACCCTGCTGCAGCAAAAGCAATCGGACGGGGCCAGGCAGTAGCCAGAACATCCTTGGCACCGGGACAATGTCCACGCCACGCAAGCACCCACGGAAAAATGGCTGGAGCTGGCCACTGCACCTACAGCAGATCATCGCGTGGTTGGCCATCACCTATTTTGTGACTGTCGCCTTTGGAGTCTGCTTCCCCTTGATGCGGAGTCACTGGCAGCCGTTGGCGTACATTGTATCCTTTGCCATGTTTGAAGTACTGCAATGTATCTAACAGGCTTTAAGGAATTATGTTAATAATGGTGTACAAGAATGGTTCAAAATACTTCACCACTGTGGTGTTCAACACTGACTTATAGCTTGACATTTTTGGCAATAACCATTCTTCAGCACTGAAAGATTTTTGTTGGGATTCAGTGTCCAAAATGTTATCCCTGTTGGGATTTTTAATTTAAAACTGAAAACTTAATGGTGAGCTTTTGTCAGTCTTCACTGTAATATCGGCTATGTTGGATAAATGCTAACTTGCCGGGCTGAGTCAGGTTTCTAAATAAGGAATATCCAAGGCCTGAAATTAGATGTTTACAAATCTGGTCACATTTGGATGCTGTATATTCAAAATTGTATTTTATGGTTGACATGGTGCAGAATGTATGCTCATGAGTTTATTAACCACAATTGCTTGTTGGCATTTAAAACTGGAATTGAATGTAGAATGAATCGTATACGTTTTGGAAATTGTTATATTATCAATTCCCTGTTGTTGTTAATATATTATAGCACCTTAACTTGGTTTTCACTCTCAGGTCACGTCATTGGTACTTGCCATTCACGTGCTGATGCACTTACTGGCAGTGTCTATTGACCCAGCAGATGACAATGTGCGCAGCAAAATCTTCAGTGAACCAGTGCCAATGTTTGACCGCAGTGTGCGAGCTCACGTGATTGAAAACAACTACTGTGTTCTTTGCAGGACCGAAGTGTGAGTATGAGTGGAACGTCACGAGTTATTCTCCCTCAAGCACCAGGGGTGGAATTTGAAAAAAATCACAATGGGAATGCGCCTGAGTCCCTGTCCCCTTTAGAGCAGGGGTCTTGGGGTCCTCCCCCAGAAATCTTTGAGTTTGTTAACACATTTCCTGCATTTCTGTGACTTCTGATATGTAAACTTATCATCCAAATGTAAAACCATGAAAGCCTAATACGATCCATCTGGGAAAATGGAATTTACGAATTAAAAACTAGATTTAAATGAGCCTCAAGAAGATGGTGATGAGTTATTGCATATTATCTGCTAGGACACAGGGAACAAAAGTTGAAATGGCACGAAGAAGCATGGCAAGATGCGTGTCCTGAATTAACCTAAGAGTTAGAGATAATAATAATAATAGCATTTATAGAGCGCATTTCACCCGAGGGTCACAAAGCGCTGCACAAGGCTGTGGAGAGAACGGCATGTCAGTAACATCAGGACA
>JAZEWU010000022.1:6545393-6567023 GCA_036362915.1 Geotria australis | reverse complement strand
TCAGTACTGTGGCCGAGTCTAAACCCATATTGAAGGGGATCGAGGAGGTTATTGTTAAGAAGATGTTTCTGGAGTTGTGCAGCGACAGCACGTTCCAGAACCATTACTATAGCCATTGAATAGTGCCTTTTGGGTGTTGCTGTATGACTCATTGAACTAGTATTGCCCAAATGTATTAATCATAATCTATGCAAGCTCTTTTAAGTTACCTGAAACTGTTTTCGTTGCTGTTGAATAGTTTACGTTTCGGTTTGTTAAGAGTTGTCTTGTGTTTATTATAGGGCATCCAAATCAAAACATTGCATTTCGTGCAATAAATGTGTCGCCCGCTTCGACCATCATTGCCACTGGCTCAACAACTGTGTGGGCAGGAGGAACTACTGGTGAGTGGGCAGCACCGGAAACGTTCCGCTTCACCCGGCATGCGTGTTGTGTGCAACTTAAAGCATGGCCAGCGCGTAGCCATTTTACAATACTGCATTTAAATAATGGCATCTTGTGGTATTCGTTCAAACCAATTTTTAACTTAAATTGTCACTTTAAACGTTTTTGAAAGCCGAGAGAAATGGGTTGTCAACAGCAAGGTAATTGTGACTTCCTGTGGGGTTGCTGAGAATCGGTTATTAGTTATGCAAATGTGTGCTAATTTTTAATTTAAATTAATAGGGCAAACAATTGTACAAAACAAGACAGTACAGAGGAGCTGGTAAAAATTCGATAACATAATTGAATAATGCCCCCGAATAATGATAATTATTGCTATGGCGCCTCGGTGCGTGAATGGTTAAATGTTTATTTTTAAAATCATCTTTGGCCTTTTAAAAATGCCATGTATTGCACTATTATTCACTGCGTTATTGCACCTTGGAATAATAACATTCTGCTACATATAATGGCAATATAATAACAATAAGTCTTGGTAAAAACAATCTTTTCATTGTTAAATAATTATTAACTGTGAGCTTGACTTTAGTGCATATTGATTTGTTTCACCTGCTTCGATAGTTGTCACATGCACATTCTTATGAAAATGTCATGTTAGCAGCACTAGCTCATGGTGCATACTATTCTAAGGAATAGTGAACATTAAAGCAAATATGTCCTACTATTGGCCCCCATTGTGCTGTTGATTTGCTTTTCTTCCCTGTTGCAGGTTTTTTTTTGGCACAATGATATCTGCTGTTACTGGGCTGTGCATCATTTTGGCGAGTATAATGTACGTGTTTATCCAGTACTTCATCAATCCAGGAGCTCTTCGGAATCATCCTGCATTTTCAGGTTTATTTGCACTGTCACAACTATTGGCAGATTGAGCCTCGTGAGCCACAGAGGTCAAATGCGTGGTGACTTTAAAAAGTTACTGAGCTGACGTTGCCCTAATGAAATGTGAAAGAAGCATCACAGTTGTCAACCAGCCCAGATATGATGTACAAATTGAAAACTTGATATATCATGATGTCCCAGAATTGAGCCAAACATTTCTTGTTGCGAAGTGGCTTTCTAAAGTTATTACATGTGTTGTAAAAAAAGGCAATGTGTCCTTGCTCCATTTGTAAATGAAATAAATGTATATCTAATTTTCTTTTCAGAATTGAGTGGTCCAAATGAATGGCTCGTGTTCCTGCCAACTGCCCCTTTGCGCATGGGAGGCATTAGTTTTATCATCTTGGTTGGGGTGACGATGTGTTTTGATGCCATTGCCTCTATCTTGATAATGCAGCTGCTTTGCAACCACTTTTACCTATGTAAGTAATACACCATGGCAGTTAACTGCATACTTTTAAGGCTGAGCGTTTTAAAGCTATAGCTAACCAGTATTTACAAGACTTGCCCAAATACAGATTACGAGCAAACGTAATTCTAAAAATATAATAGCTAGTTTTAAGACAACTAAAGAATGTAATATGGCTTGCCATGGATAGTCACTGCCAATTTTACACTAGAGGGCAGTGTTCACACACATAACCTACATTCAAGAAACTCCGTCTCTCACTTTAATTTAATATAATGGACTATTAGCTTTAATAGTACAGTGCTCCTCCCTTATAAGCACCATCTTCATTAATACATGAACTCTCTTGCCAGTGTGCAATCAATTAGTTTCAAATTCGACTATGATCATTATTTCAACAATATATATTTTGAAAAGCACACATGCCCAGCTGTCACATAGCGAGAATGTATGCTTGAGCTGTATAGTGAGAAGTCAGTCAGGTCAGAGACTTCAGTGACCGATCGTGTGGGATTTCAGCCGGGATACTAATGATTGACCTCCGCTGAACCTCATTAAAGAGGGCCTCCTGCTGAGCCTGCACTGATGTCTGCAGTGATAATACCATGCAATATGTTATTTTCCATTGTATTGGTTCACATAACATATTAGCATCCATAGAATGCCACTGGATAGATTGTAAACCTAATAAGATTAGTAGGCTGGTAAGTTAAATACATGTTTCCACGACACTGAGACTGAGCTTATTACCTCAGCATTGAATATGACACCTCACTGCTACCTGTGTTCAATAGTCTACCACAGGATAACCACATATGACTACATTGTGCTGAAACGCAATGAAAAGGAACGTCAGAAGCGACTCGTGGAAGAAAGGGCGGCCAAAGCTCTACAGACCAACTCTAATGGCATCGAGGTAACACGATATTTCCTTCCACGTGATTTCACACCGCAAATCTTGTGCCCAACTGGATTAAACTGTGCAAAAGTGACACGCGTCAGTAAGTATTATAGTGGCCTTAATGCTTTAAATGTCCTTTTTGCATTGGAATGACTGCATGATAGTCATACAAGGCTAACAGTGATGAGCTCTACATACTGGTAGGCATGCAATTATTTAGCCATCTCCCCCCTCCAAAGGAAACATGGGTTGGCACACGCAATAGGATTTAATTGAAGAAAAAAAAATTCGGTCTAATTTTTCTTGTCTTGTTTGTAATGTTTTTTCTGTATCATAGCTATCAGCTCGTATACTATTTGCATGTAATTTACATGAATTGTAAAAAGTAATTCTCACGTACACGATTCAATGCATGTCTCACAAGTATAAGAGTCAGTTTTAATCAATGAAGCAACGCACCATTAAATATACCTCCATGCCTGACAGGCTGTTTACTATGACGAAACAGCAGTTATCAAAATGTGTTGAACAGACTTGCACCCTCTAAGAATTAAGACACAAAGAACCCCAGCACGACCTCACTTTTTAGTATGTAGCAATGATACACGTAGAATTAATAGAGCTTCGACACAGAATGTAGACTGATCAAGTGAAAATATTGTTTGCTTGTGAAAGCAAAACAACAGATACAAACATTGGCTGCTTGCCAGGTAGCTGCACTCAGCCAGGAAAGATAGTCGACGCTTGTGTTGCTTCTGCACCTAGTTGCTGCCTATCTAGTTATTTGATAGACTTTATTTTTAGTCACTGTTAGCAGTTATGAGAAACACTGTACAACGGTTACGTCTGCAGTGTGGTGTCACCATGGCACGTATTGCACTCCCACTCCTGTTGTGAATTTGAATGACCGAGTTGAGAAATTTGGCCAGTATTCTGGCACAGTTGCCATCAAAACAATCAATGACGGGTTCATAAAGCAAGAGGAATACGTGCACGTTGAACACCTTCTCAGAGTATAACACACCTGTTTTATGACCATGCGTTCATATATTATGCCACCCGAATATTTTAAATGGGAGACTTTTTGATTGGGGTTCATCAAAAGATAGACTAAGAAGCAAGAAAGCTAATTCTGTAGACCACCCAGCCACCAGCCTTATTGCCTAATGTTGTTTCAGGTTCTGTTAATATCTTTTAAATTATCCTGTGCACGCACATTGAAGTGTGGCATACATAAGCAAGTGTTTATTTTTAACCATTGCTACTCGTGAAAGATGTTTTCAATAAAATAAATATTTGCAAAAATACAATACATGTAACATATTGCACTTTGCACATATAAATGAAGCTTCCTCTATGGTATAATCAAGAAACCAGTGACCTTTTTGCTACCAATCTATATGTATTTTTTCACATATAAAGCACAGCATCATAACATTTTCATATAACAAATAAATAGACCGGCTTACATTTACAAAATGTGGACAGCCCATCTACATAATCAGGGTACGACAGAAGCAACAAACACGGGTCAAACAGCAGGCTACAGCTCGTTTCTAAGGGAAGAGTTTTGTTTATTTACTTGGCTGGCAAATAATAGACATGCCCAAGGTCAACAAAAATATATTTATTATGTTAGTTTAAAATTGGCTTTTATTGTTTCACGTGGGTGAGGGTCATGTTAGGAGGGAGATGGTGCCAACAAAGAAGGCATTCTCTAATAAACTTCTTGGAGTCGAGATGAATTTTTGGTTTCGTATGAATAGCAACACTTGCCTAGATGTTCTACGGATAAACTGCTAAAAATAAAAAAATACAGAAGTAATGAAAGCATTGCTTTACGTGTTGCTTGGCAACAGTCATAACTGATACATATGCACAAAATTTGGTTGTGTTAGGACAACTGCTTTTGATGATGTGCTAGTTATTTATATGTAATTCTTATGTTGTTCAGCTGGGATTGATTAGCATTGTTGTTTTGTGTGGCTAAATGCTGTCCAGCCCACATATTTCCCACAAGCACCACTTAACATTGAGTCTGTATCCACAGCCCCACGTCACATGGTTATAATGTTGCCTCGATTACCATACTGCAATATGATCTAACGGCCTCCTCAATTCTGTTACATAGTGCATACTAGTTATTTCCTACACGTGTAAATTAAAATCTCAAATAATACAAAATATATAAGATTAATGTTTTAAGCTTTAGAAAAAGTATGGGTTGTGAATGAGGAAATGGCCCATTTCGACTGTTCAGAGTTTTGCTCCAGAGAGCCTTTGATAATAAATCGTGTAATAAAATAAATGACAACACAATGTTATAATGAACACTTAAAATATGGAAACATGTTAATAATACTGAAACGTACATAATACTGTTGAGTAAAAACATTGGTTCATTATTTTGTTAAAGGAATGTTTCTTTAAAAAAAAAAGTTCTGGTGTTGGCTGTTTCTTAACTATGGTTGGAATGCTCTTTCAAGTTTCAATTTGGTGTTTCAGACTGTTAACCGTGGCATCCCAATTGCTATCAACATGGACTTTCCAAAGCAACAGGCTCAAGAACACAAGTAAGTATGTGTATGCGAATTTTGTTTGTTATTCAGTCTTACTATCCTATTCACAAAGAAAATCGGACAAAAACTAGGAGTTGCATGCTTGAAATTATATTCCGAGACAAGAGGAATAGACATTTTAAGCTGCATATGCAGATTAACTAACTGTTACAATATATAAGTGGGGTTGAGCACGATACGTTGTGAGAAGGGAGGATGAACAATTGTCGAAGCACGATGGTCAGCTTCTGACAATCGTGCTTCGAAGAATCGCAAAGAAGAAGAATAATGAGAGTAGCGCCAAGGGTTTAAGCGCATCAAAGAGGTTGTCTACCGAGTAGATGGACCGATGAAATCGGCTCATGTGCAGGTACGAGGTGGATTGTCGCATTCTCGGTATCGTGGGAGATGGTGACAGCGTGGAGGGGTCTTCATTCAACGGTGGATTGATCATGTGTGTTGATGACGATTACATTTATGAAAAATTACTTTAATGCTATAATTTCCAATGACGTTCACAACAGTGATTTATTGGTCAGGCCAATGGGATTAAGTGGCAAAGTGGGCTTTGGTAAGTTTTTCTGTGTTTAGTGTATATACAATGACGTCAAAGGGGCGCAAATTGACCATGTTATTTAAAAAAGTTATTACGTTTTACCATTTACATTTTACTTGCACACTCAGCGTATAGATACAGAGATAACATATTTTTTCCACTGTGGGAACCTCACATCTTGCAACGGAGTTCCGCAAAAGTTTTATTACAAGGCTGTACCGAATAGCATTCAAAGATATGTGTTCTCATGCAAAAATGCAATATTGCAATTTCACTAAATGCAATATATTAGAGGTATGCTCTTACAAAATTAAATCCATTAGTGACCTTTATTTTGTTCAGATATTGGGAATGCCAAGTCTATCCACATAAGAAGTGGCTTTATCTTGGGTTATATAAGACATTTTAATTGGCCAGCCCCAGCAAAAACCACTTTGTTTCATAATCCCCAGCATATGCACGGAATGTCAGTGGCTGCAAATGTTATGATGACCACAACAATTGTTTCATGGGCGTACAGCCACAGAGGCAGAGTGTACAACTTCCCAATGAAAGCGAGATGTGTGTGGGGGTTGCTATGGAGATGCGATCATGATTCTGTTGAGGCTGCCGGTCCTGCCTGACCGTGACGCATACGCGGGAGCGTTGGCGAGTGTGTGCTGCTTGATTCCCGAATGCGGACATGCTGTGCAAGGGAACAGCTGCTCAGTGTGGAGGCAAAAGCAGCGGTATGGGTTACACTGCAAAAGTGCGCCATCGTGGGCCTCGGTGAGCTGCAGAAATTGTAGTGTCATGAGCTATAAATGGATGTGCTCAGAGGGAGCGGATTGGACACTGCCAAGCTGTCACTATGCAGTCATTTCTACCCTTTTGCTTCAATATTCACTTAGAGTCTTAGATACACAGTCATGTGTTGGTTGTGCTTAGTGCAATGTTTGTAACATCAGACTTGCCAAATGTCAGGACAACAGTGAATTGCCAAAGTGCTATAATACTCTGGCCTCTTAAATATTTTGGAAGCCTGTGTTCTACGTGAGAAATTAGATAATGTTCATGTCAGCAGGATTACATTTGTTTTAGACAACGCATGATTTAAACGTGTATTCCGAAATATTAAGCTTGCAAGCTGCCATTAATAGTCAATATTACGAGTCTTGGTATTTTTTGTCAATACAGTACTGTCCTTTTTGTCTCATTTGCTGTCTATTGAAGTAAGACCTAACTGGTGCATATTTATCAATCCGTGAATGATTCTTAAGTCCCAAAAAATACAGTACTATTAAAATGAATCTGATAAATACATCAGTAATTATAATAAATTGGTAGCAGGGCATTCAAGAGTAATGATGTTGATTGACAGATCCAGAAATCAATTTTGTGCAGACGATAGTAGTGTTTGGGCAATACAGTATGATACTTGAGCAAATCCTAACCAAACATACACTGATATAGATGACCGACATGCAATAAATTGTCGATTCAGGACATTCTTTAGCATCTCATGGTAATAATGATATTCATTTCCTCAAAAAACCTCCGCTGTTTTGAGACTCTCCAAATAAAAACTCTAAGGCCCATGGCACATTCATCATATGTGCATGACAGTTTACGTTTGCTATTCAAAGATAGGATTTGCAATTAAAACCTCAGTCATTATCACCATTATTAGTCTACTGCTGATAAATACCTCTGCAAACTCAATGCTGTAATCAAATGGATCTGTCAACACCGCTTAATATGGAGACATTGACTAAAAAGCGTTACAAATTAATTAAAAAGCATTACAACGCCTTTTACACACATTTTCCTTGTTTGTGGCAGAATGAGTAGCAATTGCATGGTCGTGGGTTAAATTCCATTTTTGGTGTTGACTGCCAATTCTTCCTCCATGGTCAATAAAATCAGTACCATTTTGTGGGGAAACACGTATGGCGTGTGTAATGCTGTGTGTAATTGTTTACTTCATGTTTTTATGGTTCGTTGTGTTAACTTGTGATTTTTCTGCTGTAATAATAAACATCTATCTGTCTACCTCAATGCCCATTTGAGCAGGAATAAGTTGACTTTTTAGACGTCATTGTTAATGTACAGGATTATGACAGTGATTTCAATACAGTAAAAAACAGTGGTAGTCTGTTACCAAGCTCATTAAAATACGTTATTAAATGTTGCGTATACTTGTCTATGAATTTACTATCACACTTAAATTAAACACTACAGCTTAGCAGGTGGGCAGAGCAGTATACATCAATGTTCGTATACTATGGGAATTTTATGTATTGAATTTTATTCGTTGTGCCAGTTTTATGCACTAATTTCTTTTTTTTCCTTCTTTCTGGCAAGTGCACCATGTACTGTTATATAAGCAGCACATGTCCAAGTCCAAACAGACTGAAACAAAACTCCGGAGTAAATGATGCATAGTTTGACATTTTGCAAAAGTTGCAGCTTTGTTGATCACTAACATAAATTCAAGCTTATACTATTAATAAAAACATTCTACGGAGTGTTGCAGCTTTATTTAAAAGTGGTAATGATGAACGTAGTTCAGAGGATATGTATGGCAGAGGCTTGGCAGCGTGTGTGACATTATCCTGAGCTGAGTATGCTCAGGACTTAATACACTGTCCAATGTCAGTAACAGAGCAAACTGCTCCTGAGCTGCATTAAATTAAGCACATGTATTTTTTGCCAAAGCAAGGAAAACGCCTATTTAGGTGTTTCTTAGCTGCCAGTTGCTCATTGCTGGCTGTGATAAAATGCATTGGGTAAATGATCTGAAATATGCATAAACTTAACATTGACCTTTTCCTTAAAAACTATATGCATTTGTGTTATTTTATTTTCACAGTGCTATTGCAAGGAACTCATGTTTCATGTGCTTTAATGTAAATAGGGAAAGTGCATGATTCTTTACCAGCTCATTTTGTATAGAGTATTTAGAAGTTAAAGCTAAATTTAGGAAAGCAATCTGCTCATGTATGCACTTACACTCAAGGATACTAAGGATGAATGGAGAATCATTATTTTATTTTCCAGAGAAGCTTCTAAAGCAAGAACGGATGTGAGTAGCAAACATCTGGCTCTGCCACCTGCCCAAGCGTCTGCCCAGGCCTCCTGTCATGTGGTAACAGCACCAAACATTTTTTGTTTTGTTGTGATGCATCACACAGTTGTTGCTATTTCCACGTATGTTGGAAGAGATTTTCAAAATGGTATTTATTTGTGTTTTTTTCCATACCCTCCCTGCAAAAGGGTAAAGGCGTGTAAAAAATGCCTGTACTGTATTTACTGTCAGGTCAATGACAATTTTGTCTAAGATTTTTTTGGAAAAGATTTGCATGGCTTGTGTGCAATAGTATTCTAGATTAAATGGGACCTTTGTATTGTGCGTATGTCTGTTTTATGTGGTGATGTAGTTGGAGGTTCTGCTTCTACCAGCATTGGCTCCCATATTCGACAAGCATTGTGACCTTTGTATTTTTGTACATTTTAGGTTGAAGAACATCGGAAAAGTACCATAAGCATCATATCCAAAAGTTCATTGGATAAACGTCACCAACAAGTTATCAACAAAGGTATTTAGTTTATTAAAACAATTCCTGATGTTCACGATAGAAACCAAATCTTTTGAGTATCATCTATTTGCAACTAACAATTTTTCCTTAACCAACTACTTGCGATACCCTGATCAATACTTTCGTCACACCCCAACCCAACTATTGCTATTCGCTCCTCAATGTCTCCCCAATTACTCATCTCCAAACAACCAAAGTGCATTACTCAAACTCATAAACAAGGCCACATCACCTCAATCCTACATTTATTCTACTGGCTCCCTATTCAATGGCAGATCTAAATCAAGATTGTACTTGCTATCTTCAAGCTTCTTCGTGAATTCTCCCCTGCCTAGGTTTCCACTCTCATCTTAATATACTCCCATCCACACACTTCCCGCTCCAGCAACTGATACCTTCTGTTATAGCCGTAGTGTCAACCTTTGCTCAGGGGGAGGTCACTCAATCTCTGCTACGCCCGTAGTCTAAACCTCCCTTCTCCTACCATCTGTGCTGTCAACTTCCCACCCTTGTTCATTTTCAGGCTCAAGGTGTTCCTTGTTTTCTCTGCCTATGACTGACTGCCTTGTTTTCTTCATAAAGTAAATATGTCCAGTTTCTTTACAGCGTATTGAAATGTTCCATTTAGACGCTATATAGATCCAAATTATGTTGTATTTTTTTAAAATAAATTATTTCAATATTAATGCAAGCCAATTAACAAGAGGTACTGAATTTGTAAATCTTTATATTCCTGATTTCAAGAAGACATCCCCAAGGTGACTAGTGTTTCTGAATTTCAGAAACCACAAGGTTTGTCTAATTGTTATGTGCAGCAACACTGAAAATGTCTGAATTTTACTAATACAGCCGGACTATGTATGGTATTTACTATGAGTGGCACAGTAATTAGCACACCACGTTATAAATGCAGAAGCCTGCATTGTGATTTCTGGTCACAAGTAGTATCAGTGGCAACTGATATTTCTGGACCCAATTCACCAACCCGCCCTGGCCAGTGTGATGAAGTATGGTCAAAAACCTCCATAACCAACACAGCCTAGGCAAGTATGGATGGGGAGGCCTGCCAATGCCATGCCTTTTCACACTTTCATTACAGTACTCGGTGTTAAATTGTCATGTAACTAATTTAAGGTTGTGACATTATTTAAAGCCAGCCATCTAACATGGTCATGTGACCTAAACCTGCACTACCTGGCATTAATCACTTATGAAATGTTTCATTTCAGGTTCACCTGGTCCTGAGGGAAATGCAGAAGTCCCTTCCTACTTTTCCTACCACCATGGTGCGCCTGTTAGTCTTAGAGTCAAGGGTAGTTTAACAGCATGCAGAAGCTTAAGACAAGGCAGTATGACTTAAAATTTTTTTGCTCGTAGAAAGATATAGGAATGTCTTCTAAAATGTTCAATTTTCATTGCGATCCAGGTCATGTAGCAAGCAGTTTGCTGGACCAAGCCAGGCTGACTTCAAACATTGCACACAGAATTGAGTGCTAGCAGCCAGAAGATGAAAACATGAAAGTGGGGTGGGCATGGACACAATTTGCACTTCACTGTTCTCAGCGAGGCAAGAGGATAAGTGACTGCTAACTGCTGACAACAGCAGTCTGGCCTCAATCTACTAGCAAGTAGCGTTTACTTCCAATACTAGCAAGTAGTTGGATGATAGTCAGCCACATAAAATGGGTGCAAGGATTGATGTAACTGATCTGTTTGGGCTCGAGTCTGCTGCCAATGTTAAAACTCATGGAAAGTCCCATGCAACTGCCAGTGCAAGTGAAAGACTTTTGGATACATTGATGTGGTGGGAAAGTAAGGTACAGTGCCTTGCAACTGGGACGGAAGAAGAAGAAAGTCCAGAAAATGTGAATTATATGCAGGTAAACAATATTCCAGACACAATGCAGTAGGGTAATAAGGGCCAGCGCAAAATAGTGAACATTTAGCCTCTGTTTGCTTGGCAAAAATATCCTTGGAGCAAGTGTACATGCGAAGCATCAACGGAGGGCAGAGGAGCGACGCTCATAGCAACAAGCAGAGTGCCGGGCGGCTAAAACACAGTGAGTTGGCACAGTAGGGAGCACAGGTGGTGCATCTGCCAGTCATCTCAGCCAAGGAGCCCATAACATCTGGGTCTGTCACCATGACCTGTCGGCGAGCCTTCGACACTTCATGTGGCCTCAGGGTGCATATGGTCTGGCACAAGCGCCGTGGTGACGTTACCGCCACTTAGTGGGGAATGGCGGTTGTTGTTGTTTGCAGGCAAAGGGGTCATCTGTGGTTGTGAATTGGTATAGAGATGCGGTTTATATGCACCAATGGAAATGTTCGTGTCACAGGGTGGATTTGTAGGTGAGGTAAAGCTCAATATTTGCAATTAAGAAGAAAATGCAAAGAAGTTCACCAACTGCTAGCCATACCACTTCAGGGGATAACTTTCAAACTGGATGCTAGCCGTTCATTAAATCAATTACTCAGGCACTTGATATACTGTGCAAAAGTCCTTCAAGCTCCAAATGGTTCTTCTGCTGAGAAATTATGATTATAGATATTTTTCGTTAAATCAGTCTCACTGCTCGTAGTTAGTACAAACGGTTGCAATTGTTCTGTTTTTCTTTTAGCCACATAGTTGAAAATGCTCAAAAAATACAACGGTGTAAATTGTTGCAATCAACTTGGCAATGAAATATTAACATACTCATGTTTTATAATACTGCACGATACAGTTATAGGAGAATCCAGGTAATATGAAGACATACGGCTAGAGGGATTTTTCTTTACCTTACATAGCCTTATATGTTTTTAAAGCTTGGATCAATAATGCTTTATCCACACTAGGGGTATACAATGTATATGCCCTGAGAATATTGTTAACTGCATGTCCAACAAACCAAAAAGAGGTCTCAATACACTTAAGATCTGGTTTAATCATGAGTGGCTACTCACATTGAAAGCCAGGAGTTCAGAAGTGCTCGCTCACTGCTCTGACCCCAGAGCTACCTAACCACCTAATTCAAATGTACATTTAAATAAAGTTGACGAGACGTCGGTGTAGAGAAAAACACCCTACCAGTCATGGACAGCAGATGGAGTATGTGAACACATGTTTTGTGGCTTGGCCGTACGCTGTTGGGATTTTTATACTAGCAAGAGGCAGATACAGACCATACAAATATAGACAAGCAGTTGTCTATATTTGTCTAGGAGACATACCTGCAGAGACATATAGGCCGGTTACTTTAATTTAGGGTTTTTCAAACTCGATTCCTCTTGTTCAATCACAAATTTAATTCATGCTGCATGCATCAGATAATTAATAAACACATCCCACAAGACATAGGAGATGTTGATTCTAATACATGTATATTGTCCTGCATTTAACATTCGTTGTACTCAAAAGGTGACATTTAACACTATCTTCAAAGCTGTTCTTTTGGGATAGCCATGTCGAGAGCTTTCCCTCGCGACATTCCACCTTGCATCCTTAGGCGTTGAAAACCTACATCATTACATAAAAAATACCATATACGAAACGCAATTCACTTATCACAATGTGCCTTTGGCTTGAGATGTGGCAGATGCACACTCTTGTGTCAGCTGCTTTAAAAAGGTGTGAAGAACCAAAACACTTACACGGTTAGTCTATGCAATTTTATATGCTGTTCTGTGAAGAAAATAAATACTAAAGCACTTTCAAAAAGGACTGCAATTTATTTAGTTGACTCCTAATACATAGAAAATTCATATTTCAAATCTGTAATGTGCCAAACTGTACTTGTATTTTTGTTATTTTAAGGTTTCATAAGGATGCATCGCTGACTATGATGCTGTGTAAACTTTGAGTCATTGTTTCGATAATGTAATTATACGTTGTTGCATTTCTCTGGAGAAAAATTGCACTTTAACATTCTAGAATAGCAATGGGGTTTAATGGGTGAGAATTTTTTTTTACATACGGCATTTTTCACTTTAACAACATTCTTATCGCTTATGCAGTCGAAAATATAATGTTATTATTTCGTATATGATGGTAATACTCTACACTGTCTACAGTATGTGTATATGGAATATGTATTTGCATAACTACGAAATAAGCAGGCTGTAATTTCTTTCCACTCAATAGCACATGATCGTATGTTCTTTCATATTTTTCTGAAAACCGTAATCAGTGAGACTTGATAACCTAGCTATTTTCTTTGGAGTAAACTATTGGTGACATTTCTGAAATTTGCAGACATCGCTGTAAACATGCACACATGATGAACACAAGTCTGCACACGTTAGATTGAACATTGTATAAGTTAAGTTGAACGATGCAGGAAAGTAAAAAATACACCAAATAATTTACTTTAAATATTCTTTAGAATAATATAATGCATATAACTTTTAATTAGCAGTGGATAAGGAATCTTCATTCCGTTGTTCACTGACATATCCTCAAAGAAATGTTCTTGAGTGCCCAAAATAAAGTTGAAACGTTTTTAGCAGTTGACATTTCCTACAGTAATCAAAATAAACTACGTGTGTTTAAAATCTAATCGAGAATCAGCTACTTCTTGGATTACTAGGCAAGTCAAATGCTAATTTAAGGTGACGCGTGTACTGCTGGTGACCTTGATATTGCAAATACTAATTTACCGTGCAGCCTAGATGTGTTCATAGAGGTGCTGAATTGCTAGTTTTAATTAGGACCACATGCCATGGTGTCGGGACATAAGTTTATCAATTAATCTGAATTGTCTAGCCGTGATATGAATCCCATATGCAAAAAAGTTAGGGCCCTGCTGTAATGAAATTATTATAAAGTTTGTTTTGTAACAATAAAATGTTTGTGTAGTATATGCTTGAGTCCGTTAAAGTTTCTGTCCTGTACACCCTATTGAGAGCATACACCCCCAATTGCGGCATGGTGGCGTAGCGGTGAGTAGCGCTGCCGCCTCATCAAGAAGCCTCCGGGTTCGAATCCCGGCTCGAGTGCCTTTCTGTGTGGTGTTTGCATGTTCTCCCCGTGTCCGCATGGGAACTCCGGCTTCCTCCCACAGTCCAAAGACATGCTGCTGCATAGGTTAATTGGCCTGCTGACTAAATTTCCCCCGGTGCCCTGTGATGGACTAGCATCCTATCCTGGTTATAGCACTGCCTTGCGCCCTGTGTCTGCCGGGATAGGCTTCGGCTAACCCTGTAAAGGATTAAGCGGTTTCTAACGATGGATGGATACGCCTAATTATATATGTTATTGACAATTGGGAAAGGATGTGTGTGACAACGACGGTATATGCTTTTGGTGTTGATGTTTACAATATTGGTAAACGAAGATGAAGGAAGAAGAATGTTTTGGAACCATTGTTCTGACAATATCAATGTACTTCAAAATAGTTTGTCACAACAAAATACATGAACCGTTGGTAGAGGGGACAGTGGAAAACGTGATGTGTTTATTTTGGCGCAAGAATCTCACAGCAAACCGTTTTGTTTGGAATCTAGTCACTACCAAGCTTTCGAATGCGTGGGAGATTGGCAATGTGGCAGCATTCACCATTGCTTTGCCCTGTTGTCAACAACATTAAGCGATCCATATTCGTTTTTTGGATTACGCCATGTGGTTTTATACCAAAATAACCTATGTATGAACTTAACAACATTCAACTTATCCTGATGTGCAGGACAATGTTGCAAGTGTTTATTCAGTTACATATGCAACATTCAGAATACGATTTGAATCCATACGTTTCTTAATGTGACTGCATTTTAAGTCACTGGACAGGAAGCAAGTCGTGCAGATTGTAAGTTCTAAATTGCACGCTACCATCAATGGCTAATATAGAGCTTGCAAGTTTAATCACGTATACACCATACATGATATCACATACTGTAATCGTATAGAAACACAGCATATCGAAAAAGACCGTTTTTGTTGATGGATCAACTGGAAAGTGGAGTTAGCCTGGTACGGGTCACGAAAGATGAAATTAGACATAAACTTACAGGAATTGCCACCCAAAAGCATGATTAATAGAACGGTATACATGGAAGAAACGTTAAGCAATATACATGGTTCTCATGTTCGTCCCCCTCTAGTTAATGTTTTTTTATACTACCTGCTCTAATAATAATCTACTTTTGTAACACGCGCATTTTCTCCGGGCGCGTTGCACCCGTTGATTCGGAGGCGCGGAGCCCTTGCTCAGTCGGTTTGTTGTGATAGTCCTGCAATGTGAGATGGACTGGTGTCCTATCCTGGGGATAGCCCAGCTTTGTGCCCTGTGTCTTGCCGGGATAGGGCTGTGGCTCACCGTGACTCTCTCAGCGATTAAGTAGGTACTGATAGTAATACTTTGTAATTAAAACCTCTGTCATTAAATCCTCAAGGACAGTGGCGAGCAATCTCCGGCAATGCCGATGTCACAAACAAGCACTTAAGATCGCAAGACAGACCCGACTATCTCCGACACCAACGGATAAAGAACCTAGTAACTAACACCACTGCAAACTCAGATCATTCAGACAATAACCAGGTTTCTCCGAAAGCTGTCCACTGGCTCACTCGCCAACCTTGACATGAACATATAAACGTTTCTGATAAACTCTCCGACCCTATTAAAGAAGAATCCTGCAAACATTGTAGGCATGTTATAATATACCCCTATGTGAATATTAATGCTGTATGATGTACGTACATTTGAAAATACCCAAAAATACTTAATCAGTGAATACAATCTCGTGTATGTGATATTAAAGTCCTGTTACTTCCATGAAACAATGATTGTCATTTTATTTTGTGAAGAAAACATGCTATACACTGGATGCAAAAAAATGAAATGTAAATTTATGAGAAATATGGTCTAATGTCCTGTTAATGGAGTTGCTATTTACATTTTGAGTGATTAAAACGGGCTTTAAGCAATGCACATAAAATGCAGAAAATCGTCAAGTGTCATCTCGTGCCATGTTGATACAATTTTTGCCAATTTAATTTCCTGAAGAAGTTAAACTAAGATGCCAAGAACAGAGTATTACAAACGAGAACATTGCTGCGAATACATGACAAATACACTGTCATGTTCTCCTCGCAGTTTGAAATTACATGTCCAAGCTCGATTTCTTTACAGCAAAACATGATCATGCCCTTCCATTGACAAAGACAACTCCGAACAAATCATTCATCCTGCAACAACAAAAAACCCATGAGAGATACCAGTGATCTCACAAATATCGTGCTATCTCACACATTCTGAGCCGTTCATATTTGGGAGCTCACAATCAATATCTGATAAAAAAAAACCCCGAGAAACCACTGGTGACACATTTTCGCGCCCTCAGATATTGTTTCCACCTCAGATATTTTGGCGCGTCGCTATCTTGTCAGATCGACAAATATTTTGCGCGTGTGGCGTCGTTATAATTGGCCATTTTAATTCCTTGAAGAAGAAGAAGAAAAGAAACGAAGGAGAAGAAAAAATGAAATGCCAGGCATGTCCGGTTGCCTTTTGACTTTTCCGTGACGCACGGTGGGGAGGGGAAACTCGGCCAGAGAGAAGCTTCAGAACCCAGGGGCTAAGCCAACTGCCGCGCTTAGCAAAATACTACATAGATAACACTGTAAGAGACACACCACGCAGATTATAGGCTAGTTAAGTTAAGTCGGCTAACTCTTTACTTCTCACTCACACACACACACGACACGCGGACTTGTACAGACACACGTATGCGGTAGTCAGTTGCTGTAGTCATATATAGGCTGGCATAGACGCGCTGCCATAACCGTGTGTGGTGTGTAGTGTGCACGTTATCTCACAAACCGTAACACCCTGTATAGGCACACACACACTAACTAGTGTCACATAAACACGCTATTACATATTACTCGGAGCAATATACTGTGCGTGTTATCGCACGTAGCTATTTAACAGTCGTGACACAACCTACTTTATCACTGCCGTACGTATACTGTACACTACTACTGTACTTCTCTAGACGTTCTAGCGTAGAGCGAAGTCGCTCACACACACACCGTCACAGTGAAACGAAAACTAAACACGGTATTACAGACACACTGCATTACATCTAGGCGTGTATAGGCACAGGCATACGTTATCACGTGTACTGTACAACACACTACGCTTACTGTCGAATATACGGTTCACTCGCAAACCCGTTTACTCGTCAGTGTGGTATATAGTATCGTCATACTTAAAGTACTTTAGTGATAAATAACGCGACGAGTAGATGAAGCCATCCACATTATTGTACACAACAGACTATCACAGCACTTAACAGTCATTGTGGAGCACACTATACAGTACTCGCGATCAAATTCACACACCTACGCTCATACACACAATCACTAACATACACCAGCACACACCTGTCGCAAACACACCATCACACACCGATCACAAACGCTAACGTACGATCACACTAAATACACCACGCATACCACAAATACCCCGAACGCACCCCTATTATCACTGACACCGTCACACACCACTAAGTACATCACCCACACACTAAACACACACCATCACACCTACGCTCACAAACACACACCAACACACATTACACACGCACACACAACTTGATATCTTGTTTCCTTCCTCTGCAAGCTTTCGTTGGGCACACTGTGTCCAAGCAGAGAGGGGGTCTGCGTTGTAAGGTCTTTTACAAAAACCGTGAGTAACTGCGTTGCTGCTATTGCTATCACTGACATTACAGTTTATCTACAACACTGGTATCTTTGTGATGGGACTGCTGGTAGTGATTTCGTAATGGAGTACGGTATATATCAGTGAAGGAAACGAAATGGAAAGAGGATATTGCTGCGCTGGTTGTACTGTGTCCGTTGTGACAGTGTTCCTTGTTACACTGGCTGGCTCAAGGCCCCACTGTGTTGATGCTTGTCTGTTGCCTCTTGTGTACATGAACACATTGTTCAAGCACACACGTTGTTCAAAACACATTGGTAGTGTTTTGTGATGTTTTGTTTTGCCCTATAGATTGCCCAAAAGTGGCACCGGTGTGATGACGCGTAGTATAACCGTGCCGTTATAATGACACAGTCGCTGAGACCCCTCCGTATAATTCAGCATTTGAAAGGAAGAACCACCTTATATAGTACTGCATTAGTAATGTTCCGTTTGCTGCTGTCGGCTGTAGTGTATTTGTATAGCGTGTTGCTGTATGTTGTACATAAGTCCAATATTCGATAGTACCTAATTTGGCGTTAACATATTAGTGGGTTCCCATTTCTTAACGTGGTCAATATCAACGCGTGGATTGTGTGATAACCATTTCAAATGAGTGGGGTTTATTAAACGATCCACTCTTATTGCGCGTACACATAAATTGGGATCAGCTATCGTTTTTGCTACTTTACGTAGCACCGATTCCCGCTCTGGGTTATTGACGACTTATCTACTTATTGCAGTCATGTTGATATGAACAGCACTACATGTTTACAAGGGATGTCTGGTCCACTCTCCTTGGACTGCTGTCACCGCGACCCTCACCAGGACAAGCGGTTTAGAAAATGGATGGATGGATGGATACATGTTTACACACGTAAAGCACTGGACATGTACAGTGCATGCTATATACATAGGTGCAATTTTAGGCTGCAACTGCCTAAAGCGCTGTATTTTGTATGTGTGCATGACTGCAAACGTGTGAATATATACAGTACACTTTTGTATGTATCTACACGTGTTTACAGTATATTACACAGCACATACAGTACTGCACGTGGACATATCGTAAGTGCACCGTTTCCTTTCATGGCTTGTATGACCTGACATGTAAGTTGTTGTGTGTCTTAAGTTGTTTTTATGTATATCATGCGTATTCGAGTGGCTGTACGTCTGAAGTTGTGTATGTATTTTGCACATTACTGGAAATACTGTACTGCAGTGCGTTTGCTGTTGCTTAAGACCGCAATGTTAACTCAGTAAACGTGTTTCATTGGACACGTGTTAGGCCAATGATTATTAGCAGTGCGTCATTGTAAAGTACACAATGTTATCTGAAGTATTATTATTATCACCCTTTACAATTTCATTATCTAGGCATACCCTGTAAGTAAACACGCAGCATTAGACGCACTAGTGATTTAAGGCCAGTGTTGAAGGACTCACCGTTCGAAATAAATTGGCTGAAGTACTCATGGTTACCTGGGTTATTATCATTGCACATTGCAATGCCTCCTCGGTATGGACTCTATCCAGTAATTGGGCGTGAGTGTTAAGAGCAAAGTGCTTTGTTGCTCCTTCTATTGTCTTAAGCTATACAGTACGTACACACTTGTCGAGAATACCCAGAACGTGGCTTTATCCCAGGTTCGAATGCCGGCTCGGGGGCCTTTCTGTGTGGAGTTTGCGTGTTGTCCGCGTGGATTTTCGCCGGGCACTCCAATTTCCTGCCACAGTCCAAAGACATGCTGCTGCATCGGTTAATTGTCCTGCGGACTAGATTGCCCCCGGTGCCCTGTGATGGACTGGCGTCCCATCATGAGCATAGCCCTGCCTTGCGCCCTGTGTCTTCCGGGATAGGCACCGGCTCACCGCAACCCTGTATATGATTACGCGATTACTGATAAAGGATGGATCGATGGCGTTGTCTGCACCCAATTTACAGGCGCAGCATTGGGCCTCCAAATGTTGGGACCATCGTGGCCAGGGCTGCACCAGTGCAGGCAGTGATGTATGGAGGCTGTGGACTCCACAAGGAAGTGAATGTGGGCTGCATAGCTGAAAGACAACGATGTCCAGAAGCCGACCATCGTGCTTCGAAGAATCGCAAAGAAGAAGAATTAAAGAGGGCACCAGCACTTCTAAGTGTTCTTGTAGAATAAATCCACCATTAGCAGGTTCGCACGTTTTATTCCAGTACCACGTTTGCACGTGTGTGTGTGTGAATGACAGAATAGACAGGAGTTTACATGTTGCAATGGTAGTTTATTCCTTAAAACCAGGTTTTTTTTATATAGCCCAAGAGTTTAGAATGCATTGTGTGCTGTGTCCCTGTGCTGCTAGGCCCCTTTATTTAAGCAGGTTAAGGTTCACTGATATATGCCACCTCGTTCATGGGAGATCTGGGTAAATTGCTTTACATTGACAGTGTGCAGGGTGCTAAAGCCCAAGAAAAAACAAACGTACAGCGCACACCATACTATATATGTGCTTTTGTATATCTTTGTATATATGTACTGTAGTATTGTTTAAGTGTAATTTACCTCGTGCACTATAAACTGCATGATGTATGGACTAAACACTGCATCATAAATGCAGGTAGGTGAACGTTAATTCAGTACGGTATGTATTTTGTAAATTATGGACTATGTACAGAAAAAGCCCACTACACAGCATTACAGTCTAGTATTTATAGAAAGCGTTACCTAGACTTTTTGGTCCTGTTCATAACACAAGGTGTTTTGGGGGACCTTCGAAAACCATTGTAACCAATACAACTAAAGACATGGTTTCTTGGCAGGGCTCTTTGTTGTGCATTTAGGCTACATTTGTCATTAGTCATCATCATTTATAGCACACGTGCCTAAGGCTATGTGGCCTTATTGAGGCAGCACCTCTTGAGGTGTGGCACAAAATCAGCAGCAGTGATCATAGTTGAGTGTTTCTGGTAGCACAGTCTTAAACTTCCATCGGTGTAACGAGGTAAGGGCGAGTTTGCCTCCATTCATACACACACACACTGGGCCTTTTCATATGTGCTTTCAGTCTTTTTTGCTTAACATATGTCACGATAAGTCATCATTAGATATGGTCAATCCTCTGCTGGATGCTACGCTCTCATTATTCTCGACAATTGGCCATCTTCCTATCTGGCCGTGACCTATATGCTGTCCAAGCCTGCGTATTCACTTTTATCGGTTGAAATATGTCATTAGCTTGCTCATGTTCTCAAATACACATGTTCGTTCCTCTTTCTGTCTCTTCAGCATAATTTTATGGGACGCGTCTCTTCTCCATACTTTCCCACCTTTTAGTATTTTTTTTTCCTTTTTGTTGTTCAGTGTTTCTGAGCCATAGATCATAGTAAAGTCGACACATCCGCCGCTTGGAGGATGAGACATACGTGCATACATTATGTCGTCGTAAATCTTTTTACATTGCAGTTAAGTTGACAGCTCATGTCTGGAGCAGTGGCGCAGTTGTTTCTGCACTGTGATTATACGAATTCAGCAACCTTATTTCAATACCCGGCCAAGTCTAACAATATTGGTAGGCTACATCTGTACCAGTTACTCCTTTAATAAGCCTGCACTGACCAGCAAGGGGAAGTATTAGTCAGACATC
>JAZEWU010000022.1:6528904-6539335 GCA_036362915.1 Geotria australis | reverse complement strand
CGAAGAATCGAATCGAAATATCCCAGAGTCCCTCGGCCCGGTTTTGTGCTGTGTTTTTCATGAGAGTTCTGCTTTGGATACGTTTTTTAACTATAGTTAAACACTTCTAAACGTGTGTCCAACGATAGCCAACATGTCGGCTGTTTCCATAGCAAGTGTTTATCTGATAAACAGAACCAGGAATTAAAGGCATTCGTATAAATCATTCTCTAACGCCTCCCCACATGTTTGTGTTGAGAAGTATGATAAAAACTTGAATTAATGGGTGTTGCCTGCTATTAAATGGACTAGAAACATGGATATTAACAGATGAAATGTAAATGACATCAGAAGGCACGTTTTGAGATGACGCTGTGTGTAATTACATCATTGGGATAGGTGTGGTCAGGCCGCATGATGTCACTACCATGGGAAAAAGAGGCGTTTCTATCTAGCGCTGGTTTTATATCTGAGATTTGGCCAATTCTTTGACCAGTGTGCCCCTGTTTTATGCAGAGCAATACGTTTTGCATAGCAGAACAACATACGAAAATATTGTCCATATTGGAATATGTAAATGGTAAGTTATCGTGACCCCCCTTGATACAGAAATGGAAAGAGCTAGCTTGTGCATCATTCATGATTTCACCTTAGTTGGAAAGCATTAAAATGTACAAGTGTAATGGAGTTGGAATGATTCACATCACTATTTGCCATCACAAGCATCTCTGAAGAAGTGCTATAAGTTAGTCTATCTGAGATCATTACAATTTACAGCCCAATGCAATTCAACGTATCTATATAATAATAATAATTTTACATTTATAATGCGCACAAATTCATTCAATGTCGAAGATACGTGTAATGGAAACGTGCGGACGAAAACCTATGAAACAACAAGAGCTTTAATTTCAAAAGCATCTCAACGCAGCTGCCATCCCAAGACGTTTCGAGAAAATAGAAAAACTACATGAGTCTAGACTCTTAACTGAAAGGTTGGTTGGCCGAGGGTTCATGTCAGGGAAATGGGGAAGAAAATGAAGAGAGCGACGCTGCAGCACCGGCTGTAACAAAATCACCAGCACAGCACCCACAACAACAATGACTATTAGCCCCAGGGAGACCCGGGGGCAGCACCTGTGAGTCACATGACCTACGCAAAATCACAAGAAATGCCCTTAAAAAAAAGTGATAACTGCCCTACGACAGGGTTGACGCCCCTGAACTGCATTTCTCTCCCAGTACTCTTTGCCGGAGGCAGTGGCCTGAATTGCCTTTAGCTCACACCACCACTGTGGTAACGGCAGGTGTTTCAAAATACTACCCACTACTTATGCGTTCGAATGTGAACATTTCACGATTGGGTTATGTTACCGTGTAAGGGTTTTTTAGTGGTGTAATATTAATAATAGTTGCGCGTTTTTATTGGGCGGCAGGGTGGGGCAATGGTAACATCTGCACCTCGCAGAAAGAAAGTCCTGCCCGAGGCAGTTCGAATCCCACCTCTGTGTGGAGTCTGTGTGTTTTGCCCCTGTGCTGCGTGGGTTTCCTCCCGCAACTAAAATACACTCGTTATTTAATTGGCCGCTTGGCTTGACGCCTCACTTTGCAGGTTGCTTTGTGCCTCCGAGTCGTTCTCTCTTCGAATGAATACCTTCGAAATTAATGAATATGCGCGCGTTATACATTGCATATGTTATTATTATTTTGCATGTTAAACATAATGTCTGTGGGCGGCACGGTGAATAGCGCTGCCGCCTCACGGCAAGAAGGTCCCGGGTTCTGATCCCGCCTTGGGTGCCTTTCTGCGTGGAGTTTGAAGGTTCTCCCTGTATCCACGTGGGTTTACGCCAGGCACTCCGGTTTCCTCCCACAGTCCAAAGACATACTGCTGCATAGGTTAATTGGCCTGCTGACTAAATTTCCCCCGGTGCCCTGTGATGGACTGGCTTCCCATCAACGTATAACCCTGCCTTGCACCCTGTGTCTGCCGGGATAGGCTCTGGCTCACCGCAACCCTGTACAGGATTAAGCGGTTTCTGACAATGATGACATAATGTGTGTATTGCATTTGGGAAAGTGGTTAGACAGGAAACGCACATCAGCGATAGTATAATTGTTAAATCTTTATCAACATAAAAACCCCACAAAGCCTCGTAATTCAGTTTTAAGTTGAGCGATTGGCTTTTGCAGTGTGACTGAGTTGGTTGGGTGTGGCAGTCGTATTTATTTAATGTGCGTGGTTTGGCAAAACCTTAAGCGCTATAATTACCTCCACAAGGCACACCTAATGTCAATTACAGAAAACACTAGCCTGCCCAATGTTGATTCACCATCAAACACTTGTTGCCGAGGCAGCAGAATGTACACATTTTATGGTTCAAATCCAAACTTACCCTCGTAATTGTTTCTACGAAGTTTAATTTTAATTATCTCTATGGCATAATTTTCAAGGGTACAGTAGTTCACTGTTCCTAAGTGTAGGCCAATGTTTTTTAAATGTTGACGATTTTAGAAGTAATGCAAATTCTAATCATGAGTGCTGTTTTCTGTGTGTACCATGATACATCTCTGTACCAAGCTGAGACTATTTCTGCTTGAGAAAACTGCCAGAGGGACAGATAACCAACATTAATTGAAATATCACGTGCACGAATACGTAAACGGAGAATAACAACAAAAATTGCAGCAAAGCCTTTCGCGTTGGTTAACATCGCGTGCGGTCGGTCTCCCGTCTTGTGTTTTGCGAAACTCGGGCAGGAGCGACTCGCTTGAAACCAACAAGCGATCCAATCGGAGCCGTGCCGAGACGAGGCGAGGAGAAGGGGGTGTCTGGACATGGCGGAGGGCGAGGTGGACATCGCATCGCTGGAGGATTCGTTTAAAAAGTTCGCCGTCCTCGGAGACACCAAGGCCACGGGCAAGGAGCTCAACGGCAAAAACTTTGCCAAGCTCTGCAAGGACTGCAAGGTCATCGACGGCAAGGCGATCACGTCCACCGACGTTGACATCGCGTTCACCAAAGTCAAGTGAGTATTTTTGCCGCGCGCCCAAAGCGCTATGCTCTGGAGACGCGATCACATGGCCGGCCGGCGTTTGCTTTTAGATGGGGGGCAGTTGCGGTGGCGGTGGGGGGGCGGCGGTGCGGTTTAACAGTGTCGTGCGGTGTGGGCTGCGCGGACGTGGGCAGCCGAGGTTTCTTTTAACATTCGGCGTTGAGCGGCCGCCTTGCGTGCGTTAGATCCGGTGGCTTAACGGGAGCTGTCCGGCTGACGTCACGGCGGCGAACGGAGTCGTGTCTTGAGCGCGCGTACGTCACGAGCGACCATCGGAGCCCGAGCTTGAGATGTGATGCCGCCCGTATCGCATGCCGTCCTCTTCGCGGCCCTTGTGCAGCGCTTTGTGACCCTCGGGTGAAAGGCGCTATATAAAATGATATTATTATTACTAGGCTTGGTCCTTGTGTGTTGAGCTTGCGTATCCACGGCATGGAAGCGATGGGTTGTAAGGTGGGGGGGGGGGCACATCACTGCTAAACTTAACCTGGCCTCAGGTGCTGAGCATCATGGGTGGTTGTTTTTAAATTCTGTGTCGGTAGCCTCAGGGTGCTCACTATTTATTCTCTACTGTACTTCGTATGGTTTTTGAGTCAAGAACTTCAGGTTCTATCTAGCCTGCATTAAAGTGCAAAATATTTGCTCTGGCAAGAGCGTTTGAGGTCTCGTATCATTTGGTTCGGACTGATAAAACCCACCCGACCGCTACGGTATTTGTTCACTCGGAGACTTCACTGGTGAACTTGCACTGGTACTCTAAGCATTGGTGAATTAGATTATAAATTTGAGCCGTCGCAAGAAGTATAAATTGAATTAAACCGTGCGCCAACAAGACGGATAAATCGCGCTTCCTATCCAGCGTCCCGTTGGGGAACACGGCTGCTCGGTGTCCAAGCCACCTGTCCTTGCACCTGCCTTGGCGATGTTTGCCGTGCGTAAAGGGGTTTGGCTCGAAGACACGCAGACAATGCAGCGTCACCTGTTTTTCTGGTGCTGCTTTTTGACTGGAGGGGGTCCGCTGTGCTGGGGCCGGCGTCAGCCACGCTGGGAACTTTCCCCGCAAATGCACGTCACTCTGTAGAATATACGAGGTTTAACCCTTTCCGGCAATGAGAGAAAGTGTTAAGATCTTTAAAACACTAAATGGACACCTAAATGCAAAGGTTGCAGTTTGTACAACGGCAACAAAGGTCCAATATCACATCACTGTCTTTCCCCTCGGCAGAGAGATGCCCTCCCTGTACAAGCAGCGATGCCGTAGACTTGTGGCCGCCGTGGCGTTTGGGTTGCCACGGCAATGGGATGCTGTTTAGGGTATAATTCGGGTTCGGAACAAAGTGCGAGCGTGGTCCTGATATCAGTTTTGCATGTTCGGTGCGTTAATGCGTCTCCTTTTTACTGTGGTTGTGGAGACTATGGCGCCCGTAAATAAGTGTACAAACAATGCCGATGTGTACCTAACTTTAAGGGCTAATTGGTACAGCCTTTGTTGGGCTGTTTGACTACAGTATAACTCTAGTTTTATTATTTAAGAATGTAAAGTGGCACCTACCTGGTCGTTCAATGATTTGTCGTGATTTATCGTTGCAGTGTTGTGTACGCCCACCGTTGGCCTAAATGTGGCTTCACAACATTATTTGGATTTTGGTTTCATGAATCATTAGCGGTGGATTATCACACGCACAATTCAGTGCATTTATGATGAGCGCGTGAATGGATGTGCTGCCTCGCCTTATATGGAGGAGGTCGTGGGTTTGATTCTGACACTGATGTCTGTATATTCGGAGTCACCATATTTTTCCCATGGTGGTGTAGACTTTTTGTTCGGTTCCCCGGTTTATCCCTTCACACTTAAAAACGTGCACTTAGATTATTTGGCTGCTTCAAAAATGTACCACGTGTGATGAGGATATAGGCCACTTCGATGAGGTGTCATGGGTAGCCAGGTCACCTGAAAAAGAGCCAATGGCTCAGTGGTAAATAAAATAGTTTATATAGTGTGGTTTAAGTACGTGAGGATTGCAATTTGAGAAATAGTAAACTATTATGCATATTTGTGTTATGAACTTGTCTTCAGACCTGAGAAATGTTGACTTGAAATGGTACACTACTTTGAAACTACGTCACTGCTAACAAACGTGGACGTTTATTAAAAATGTTCCACACTTATAATCTACTGGATGAAGGCCTTCCTGTGCCACGTTAGTCATGGGGGTTGTTTGATCGTACTTCGCTATGCTGTCTAGTGCTTAATCGACCAGGACTGGTTCGATATCACTCAACACTCAATCAAACTTAGGTCACTGGGTTTAAATCCCAGTGCACGATCCCTTACACTACCATTCCACCCCCATTATTGAAATGGTCACCCTTCCAAAAATACTGAACGCACAAAAAATCAACAAATATAAGATTTGTCATAGTGCAGTTGTATGTGTTGTGGTGGTGATTGCTGAAAATATTACAAATTCTCAAAGCCTACTGCCATGGAAAAACCCCACAAATATTAAATAACGTGCTTTTAAGAGTAAGGCAACATCGTTTGTCATATTTGGAAAATGCTTTAAAAATTCCGCCTAGCATTTGTTGCAAAATATTATTTCTCTGCTCATGTTAAAGTCTTTGCACCTATGGAGCGAGAGTGGTCTGCAGCTGTGATTCGCATAGGTGGCCCAAACAAACACGCGATTCGGCCAAACATGAAATTTATTCAATCGCATTTTGCTTAAGTTGGCAGCGGGTGTGTGTGCACAGCAGGCTACCATGTCTTACCTCATAGGGTACAACAGTGCACGGGTCTCTCTCAATACGCTGTGTTTGAGCGTAGGTGATGTTGAATGTTTTAAAGTAAACAAATTGGCAAGTATGAAGTATTCATAATCCTTCTTTCATTCACCTCCCCTGTGCTTTGTGACTGTTCTATAGAGGCGAAGCCGACATTGCTCGGGAAATCGTTGCAATGCAGGGGGGGGTGTGATTCCATTTCAAAATCAATTCATTTTGTTCACCTTGCGGTGAAAGTATCAGCCTGCAGGGTCACAGAAACCCATTGCGTAGAATACGGTGGCGCGGTGAGCGGGGCGGCACCGTGGCACGGCGAGTACTGCCTCACAGAAAGAATGTCCTGGTTTTGATTCCCGGCTTGGGTACCTTTCTCTGTGGAGTTTGGATGTTCTCCCCGTGTCCACATGGGTTTTCGTCGGGTTCTCCGGTTTCCTCTTACAGTTCAAAGACACACTACCTAGGTTTCTTCCAGCTGAAATAAAACCTCAAGAACTGAACACAACGAACCCATTTATGCACGCACAACTTGACGCCTGTACCGTCATCTTAAGGATCAAAGCTAATGGATGGATCGATACAACCTAACCCTATACACAAGTGGAACACTTAAATAGTCACCTTTTCACCGACTCACAACAAACCGACTGAGCAGGGCTCCACGCCTCCGAATCAACGGGTGCAACGCGCCCGGAGAAAATGTGCGCGTTACAAAAGTAGATTATTATTATATCATTATTATTCTGCAGCAACGGTGTCCAGTTTTGAGGTCGCGAGTTCAGATTGTGGTCAGTGTCACCTAGACCCGCCATTCTTAACCGGCGTGTCATGACCCATCAGTGGGCCGCTAATGCCACCTAGTGATCCGTGGAGACAATACCCAAGTGGGCCTTGAGGTGCAAACGTTTGAGAACACCTGACCTAGATCAATTATCCCTCCGAGGTTGGTAAATCGAGTATCATTTGGTGAGGCTGTACCCATTGGGTGCCAGAGCAGTTGTCCCTTGGAAATACCCATCCCTACCATAGGAGTGTTTTAATCCTACCCTTGACTCAAGATTGCTCGTGAAAATACGCACCACCCAGAGCTCATTTGAACATTGCGGACACTGATCAGCGTACCCCATACGATTGAGTGGGTATACAAGAGATTGTTAATGCCGTTTTGCCGTCTTCATTTTTTTTTACCGACACAAAGCCTCATTTTGTATTTGTCACTGCAAAAAAAAAAGTGGCAGAGCGATAATAATCGAGGCTTTTGTGGGAACGAGTTGGATTGCATCTGCAAACGAGCAGAGCTTGTGACGCCGGCACAGGATGGTCTTTGTCGGGTGGTTCGCGCGGCTGATGGTAATCGCGATCACCGAGGACCCGTATTGTATTTCGGTGGTTCCCGCGAATCTCACCTCCTTTGCCGATGCTGATAATACCTGGTGGGTCAAGTAAAGCCGCCGACCCTTTTCATGACAGTGCTGTAAACATTTGTGATGGGGATGCATATGGCCTCGACTCTAAAAAGACTCAATAGAGAAAGTCGGACCCTCGTGGAAGACTTGAAACTCGAGGAGGCTCGTCTGAATCACCATAAGTCAATGTGTTTCCTTGTTTAAGTGACCATGGAGAAGTGCTCATTTTGTATAAATGTTTATAAATCCGACCTTTGTACGGTGCATGAGTGTGTACTCAATCTCACGTCCGTTTGCCTGTTAAGCACTGTAGCGCATTGCCCAGTGTTTAAACCATTTTTACGTTCGTTTTTTGTCCTGTAACCTATTCGCATGACAATCAAATTCTATATACATTCACGTGTCCAACATTTTCTTAAATCCACCTCGAGCCATTTCAGCAGTGAGTGGTTTTTTTGCGCTGTTACCGTGCACTCAGCTCATCGACTCCCATCGAGTTAATAATAATAATTTTACATTTATAACGCGCACATGTTCATTCACTGTCGAAGGTACTCAGTCAACGAGAGAACGACTCGGAGGCGCGAGGAAAGCGCAGAGAGGCGGAGGAGGCAACCAGGCTGTGTTGCCGGCGCCACATTGCCACACACTGCTTCCTATATATTATGATGTTATCGGCCAAATAATTAATGAGTGCTTTTTTTTAGTTGTGGGAGGAAACCGGAGAACCCGGAGGAAACCCACGCCGAACAGGGGGAGAACACACAAACTCCACACAGAAAGGCACCGAGCCGAGATTCGAACCCGGGATCCTTCTCGCTGTGAGGCGCAGATGTTACCACTGCGCCACCCTGTCGACCGACAACCGAGACGTTAATTCGACGCCTTTCGAAACTGCGGGCCGAGAAGTAAAGGACCGCGGCTACCGGCAATATCTCCGCGGTCCGTGCGGCGCGTAGTGCTGAGCGCGTGCTGTCCGCGTGTGCGCCCCCCCCCCTCTCTCCCTGGCCCGCCGGCAGACAGAAGACGGCGCGGGTGATCACGTTCGAAGAGTTCAAGGCGGCGCTGCAGCAGCTCTCGTGTAAACGATTCAAGGACAAGGACGAGCAGGAGGCCTTAGACGAGACGTACAAGCTCATCGCCGGAAAATCCCCCATCATCCACGGGGTCACGGTACGGCGGGTCGCTCGCGGACACAGACACGGAGGGGCTCTTTGCGCGGCCCCGGGTAGCCCTGTTAGGAGATGGGGCATTTAAGAGAGCACCTGCTAAGGCCGGAACAGTACAACGCTGTCTTGAATTGCAGTCTCATCTTGGAGTGATTGTAATTATTTTTGGTTCGGATGTGGGTTTTAACAGCTCAATGTATGGGAGTCGCGCTCAAGAGCTGCTCTTTCGGGTTAGCCGTGTCGAACGTTGCTCTTCTCTCCTTTGCGATGTTTCGCCTCCCTCGTTGGAGACATCGTCAAGCTACCGATGCCTCCTACGTAGGAGAAAGGAGGAACGCTCGACAAGGCTGTCCCGAAAGAGCAGCTCTTCAAAGCAATACTCCAACTCTTTTGCTGATGACTGTCTCTTTTTGTATATCTATATGAATATCTCCACTATTACCTACATTGTTGGTTGCTTTGAGAACCTATATAAACCCAAGTTCTAGTTTATCGTACGAGTCAAGCTTGGGGCATCTTGGGACAGGTTCACACAACACTTGATTAGTTAGCTGTGGTCGGGGAGAAATACTCAGGGCACTAGCTTTATGGCTCCATATTTATATTATACAAAGACAAAGGTCCCCCTTATGGCCTTAACCGGCTGTTGGGGCAAGTGATGTTAGCAATTCGCGTTTATGATGGCTGACACACCACACGAGAGGGTGGGTGGCCAGCACCATACATGGCAAAGACAAAGATCCCCCGTATAGCCCTAACAGACTGTAGAGTCAAGTGCCGTTAGCGAGCAGCTATGAAGGTCGACACGGCACACGAGGGGGTGGGTTACCAGCACCATGCCCGGCCGCCATCGTCTCCCTAGTGGGCAATGTTTACACACTGCATCAGGTACTCATTTGAGGCTGAGTCGACCGAGGGGAGGCCCTGGACCGGTCCAGAAAATCGTCACTGGTGTTGGCCGTGAGCGTGATTCGAACTCGGGTTGCCAGATTCGTAGCCCAGCGCGCTAACCACTGAGCTACCGCTCCCCATACCATACATGAACTCATACACACACAAAAACATACACACATGCATACACAGAAATAAAAGCATTGGCCCGACTTGAAGGAAAGCAAGGCAGGGCTGCGCGTTTGATGTCTTGAAAGATAAAGAGATAAGGCAATGTGACAGTCTCAGCCAGCAGAAGTAGAAAAATGCACCACTGAGTCGGGCCAGATAACAGCAATTTCCAAACCGCTAATTTATCTTCCGGTGGACAGACAGAATCATGCGACCGTAAGTGTTGTTTTCAGACACGTGTAATTTAATCGGCTATTCGTGCGTTTAGTTTCGGCTGCGTTTTGTCGGCGCCGCGCCGCCAAGTGAACTGTAAGGCTTTGTGCGGCGAGAGCCGCTGGCGGGCACCGGTTGCTGGCTTCGCTGCACGAGGACGGCGGGATTAACAAGGCTGCGGTCGGAGATGTTGCAGCGGGGCTTGGCAGGCCGTGTCGTATTTCCCCCGCTATTTTTTTTTTAAGTCCCGTGTGCGCTTGTAAACGCAATACCGTGCGTCTTAATTTAAGCATCGCGTCTTAAAATCCGTTTTGGCACCGAGGGGGAGCGTTGCGGGGGGGCGTTTCGCTGATTTGCCGGTCGCCGGAAGGCCGCGGTCACGTCCGCGCCACGCGGAGCGGCTGTGCGGACCGCGTCTCGCCCCGTGCCCGCGTGCCGGCTACAAGGCCTCGCGTCCTCTGGTTTCCGTCGCCCTCATTCTGCCGCTCGGTCTCGGGGCTCGCTGCGAACGCCGCTCGGGCGTGCGGCCTCAAATCCGCTTAATTTAAAACGGCAAATAATACGTCTGTCTCGCCGCGGCCGTGTTTTGCCCAAAGCGTCTTGGAAACGCGCACAACTGGCGCGCTCCAGTTGCCCCGGGTTACTGACAGCACGCGGCGCCGTCCAGCGACGCTCACGCAGGCGGCCGCTCGCAAGGAAGCCGCGCCCGCCTTCGCCCGCGGAGCGACCGCGGCGAGGGCCGCCGGCTCTGCCGAGACGTTCGCC
>JAZEWU010000022.1:6510602-6528845 GCA_036362915.1 Geotria australis | reverse complement strand
GGGGGGGGGGGGGCACGTGGCCAGGCTAAGCTGCCACGGGTTTTCTCTTCAGCCGTGTGCCTTGCCCGCCTGGGTTCGGTTAAGAGCCGCGAGCTGGCGGCCAGACCGGCTAACCCGCTGTTTCCCAACATCTGCGAGTCCTCCACTCCCCACTTAGCCTCCCGCCCCTTCCGTCCGTCAGTCGGATCTGTCTGTCCGATGCGGAACACACGCGGCTTTTGTTCCGGCGCGAACGGCGAGCGGAGTGGGACACCCGGGGCCCGGTTTGTAGAGGAGCGCTCGAGTGGCGCGAAAGTAACTTGAGAGAGAGATGTTTGCAAGCGCGCCTGCCCGCCGTGGTCCCTCTCGCACCGCACGCGTCGCAAAAGCCTCCGCGAGGATGAATGAGGCTCCTCTTTGTGTGCGTTGGATCATCCGAAAGTAAAAGGTGCTGGGTAATCCGGCCCGATCCTTTCCAGAATTTGTCACGAGTTGTCCGTGCGTGATACAACGCGATGTGAATTTTCGTGAGAAATGCGTCGGTGCGTTCATTCTATTCTGCTCGTGCATTAGCCGAGGATTCGCGGGGCTTGTCCTACTTATTTTCCCCTTTGGTCTTCCTCCTTTGTATGAGCTTTTGAAAAAAAAAAAAATGTACTGTGCAAAAACCAGCCCACGCAGATGATGAGACCCATCTTGTTTGTTTTTTTGTAAAACCGGGCGGCGATGTGGTTGCTAATTCAGTGTGCGTGTATCAGAGGGAGCAGACCCTAACGCAGCCTTAATGCTTTATTTCTGCAGCTGTTTCTGGGCTACATGGATGGTCACGGGAGAGACACTCCCAGACATAAGGTTCACACATTTGTCGTGCCATCAGGCCAAAGGATTAATGTTTCTCTCGCGAAGAAAGAGAAAACAACACGTATCCCATTTAATTTTAACGTTAAAGTGTTCTGGATTCGGCATTGGTGGGCATAGTCGCAAATGTAATATAAAAAAATCACTCCGATATACATGTATTTACTTTTACAACAGTCATAATAATCCATAACTGTTGTCACGTGGAGAAACTGGTTTCTTTAACAGGAATGCGACATTGGTTTCTCACTGTTGACTGGGGACCAACAACAGATGAGCAGCTCCCCACGCGTTCCTACAGCACTGGGTCGTTTTGACTCGCTTAATGTACTTGTGGATAGTGTTTTGTTAATGCTGCTTTACGTAATTAGAGCCTTTATTTATAACTAGGTGATAGCCCATTGAGACTACAAGTCTATTTCGCAAGGGAGACCTGGGTTTTAAAAGGAGCAGACACACCTAAAAAGTACAATGATAGCAAACAATATCCAATACCAAAAAATAAACCCTTAAACTATGCTAAATATCTATCGAACATTACCACAAGAACATTAACAGGAATCTATAATGAAAGTGGGAAATGGGCTTGGTGATGCAGATGGAAAGTGGCTCAACTGCATTTATGTTCAGATTGTCCAAGTTTATTTTTTGGAATCTCATAAAAACTGAATTTATTAATAAACCTCACGTTAGGTCAGGCCGACATTTTTAACGCTTTGTAAACATTGTGGTCTGCACATCACCCATTTAAACCGGGGTGAATGCACAAACCTTACTGGTTCCCTGCCCAACCGGAACAGTTTATTCCGCTCATTAACAACGTACAGTCAGTCTGGTCAGGAGATGGATCCTGTTGATAGTTTGACATTAAACTAAATATTAGAGGGGCAGCACGGTGGCGCAGGGAGTAGCGCAGCCGCCTGACAGCAATAATGTCCTGGGTTTGATTTCAGGCTTGGGTGACTTTCTGCATGGAGTTTGCATGTTCTCCCCGTGTCCGCGTGGGTTTTCGCCAAGCACTCCGGTTTCCTCCTACAGTCCAAAGACATGTTGCTGCACGGTGTAATTGGCTTGCTGACTAAATTTCCCCCGGGTGCCCTGTGATGGACTGGCGTCCGATCCTGGGTATGACCCTGCCTTGCGCCCTGTGTCTACCGGGATAGGCTCCGGCTCACCGCAACCCTGTACAGGATTTAAGCGGTTTCTGACAATGAATAAATATTACAGCGTGATAAAGCATGGTGGGCCTCAAGAATGCAACACTACCAGCGTGTCTCCTCCCCATCGTGGCATTTAACGGCTACGTGTGTGATTGTCATTTCACGCCTGTTTATGGGCAATAAATGTTTCAAAGGGAAACCGAAAAGCTGTAAAGCAACAGCAAAATTGTGATGTCAGTGGTGTCGGTTGCTTGGCAACAGGCTGTTGAGTGCCTCGTAAAATGTGTGTTGTTAAAGGTTATCTCGCTTTTGAAAAGCACCGTGAAATGGTTAGAGCCAAGTTACAAGGGTTGCCAGCTCAATAATTAATCCGTATTTTTGAGGATTTTTAACGCTTGCCACATTTTAATCGCGTTTCCGGGTTCTATTTATTAGCTGTTTTTTCATAGTAATGACAAGTAAACAAGAAAATCATAATAATTTTACGTTTATAACGCGCACATATTAATTCACTGTCGAAGGTACTTATTCGACGAGAGAACGACTCAGCGGCGCGAGAAAAGCGCAGATAGGCGGAGGAGGCAGCCAGGCGGTTTTGCCGGCGCCATATTGCCACACACTGCTTCCCATATATTATGATGTTATCGGCCAAATAATTAATGAGTGTTTTTTTTAAGTCGAGCCTCAGATTGATGTAACGATGTAGATTTTCACTGCTCGATGTATGATAATTTCTCTCGAGCTGCTCTTTTGGGATAGCTGTGTCGAGCGTTCCTCCTCGGTCCTTCGCGACGTTTCTCCTCCCACGTTGAAAGCTCAACACGACATTCTCGAAAGAGCGGCTCTTGAGAGCAACTCTCAGGATTCGATCTTTACGTCAGTCTCTGCTTTGAATATAGCCAATTTGTTGTTGATAACCTTTGCTTGTGAAGGTGACTGGATCAAACGCACACGTTTAAACATATAGCCTTCAAACGCCGCTTGACCCTCCCTCCCCAATACGCTGGTTTACAGGCATGTTGTCACCGTGCCCAGCCTACGACATAAAGTAAAAATGTTAAGCAACCATGTTCTGTTCGAAAAATAACGTTCAATAGCCACTGACAGAATAGAACGTACATCAGCATCAAAAACAATGTCTTAAGATACTTTGCGAAAATGTGTTAAAAAGCAGTGCTGTACTATTTCAAAGTATCCCACCAGATGGTCACTGTACGAGAGGACCTGTGGGTGGGTGGGGGGGTGGTCGGGTGCCGACGTTGCAACAACAACGAGATCTGGCAGGAGGAAAGAGGCGAAAGAGAAGTGTGGTGGCCAAAAAGGAGAGAGCTATCATGACCTCTTGACATCAACCCTGAGTGTACCGTAATCAAATCTTCTCCAGCTGACGGTAATAATGAGAATACATTTCCTTAAGACACGTGCGTTTGGGGACGTCCTTTAACACAGTGTGCCGTTTACAAGGGCGTTTGCTAAATCTGTGAGCAATTATGCAGCCAAGTGGCCGGTAACCATTTACACGGCCCCTGTTACGTCTACGGGGAGTCAGTTGGATCCTGAGGCCCGTGGCTGGTGTCAATGTTCCACACGTCTTTAACACGATAGACTTATAAATGCATCGCTACCAAGTCGGTGCTCGACTCTCCATACCCAACAAATTACATAATGCCTAGAATATTCTGAAAGTAAAAAGGGGGCTTGATGCATCATGAAAGAAATGGGCATTCCTCCCCCGCCCCTACTCTCAGCCCAAAGGTCATCGCTGGACTGTTTTCCTTTTTTGAAACTCCGAATACCATGTGCACACAATCAGTGTAAAATGCCTTGCCAAGGAACACAGCCAGCAACAGTCCCGATTAAACTTTGCGGCTAATGCGCTGTCACATTAATCGCCTCCGCAACGTTATTTTGAATTCGTACGTGCAGCAGTCGCTAAAGTACGGAGGAACGTTCAGTGCTTGGGATTCTGTGACAGGACGGCATCCGGCTATTTTTACGTGTCGCGTTAACCGCCGATTTGAGTGAATATGAACGGACGACGGCTTGCATAACCGTCAATTGTGGATTCCCTCGCTGGTGCTTTCGGGCAGGGTATTCATTACACCGGCGGCGGTCAATGAGGAGCACAGTTAGAGAGCACATGCCGTGACTAAGAGCCGCCGGGCGGATTTGAGTTCCTGCGTCAAGCCCCCTTCATGAAAGGCGAACGGCAAATGGGCAGCACCTGCCCGCTCATTGCCAAGTCGGATTTGCTTGTGCCCACGTCCCGGCTTGGCCACTCACTTCACCGTCCCATGCCCCCCCCCACCTTCCCCTTCTCTGCGCCCACAACTACCCACAACTACCCACCCACCCCTGCTGCCCGGCTATTTATGGGCTGGGGTATGAAGCGGGCAAACGTCACAAGTGGTACGGCTGCATTATTGGAACGTAAATTGGGCGAGAGAGAGTAGGTCGCTGCAATTAATCAACGAGAGGAAATTAGTTTTTCGTTCAAACAAGACGTCGATTTATCCAGCGCTGCGTGGAAGCGTGAAGCGGAGCCGCAGAGGTGACGATGGGGTAACCGCACGTTTGTTTTTTCGAAGGTTAATCTTTCAACCGAGTACGAGAACTTTCAAGTTATGTTTGCACGACTGCACAACGGTGTTTTCCTGACAGTCGTGCGGAATACAAGTTCCTGTGGTGCACACCCATGTGCACTCTTAAGTATAGAGTACACTGTTTATATATACGGGTTGCGTTAAGTTTTGTCTCAGCTCTTGGTTTTTGCTTTGTGTGTGTGTACATGCTGTGTTTCTGCCTGCTCTTCTTCTTCTTTGCGATTCTTCGAAGCGCTCATGTTATGCGTCTGTGTGTTTCAATGTATGTGGTGTTGGGCCTGGGTGTTTCTGGTGCTGTGTTTGAGTACGATATACAGTACTCCGATAAAATATATCGTCTCCTGTTACAAATGTGTTTAAAAATCAGTCTTCTAACCATGTATTTTTGCGTCTCTGTATTTACATACATGCCGTTGTTATTGTGCGGCTGCGTGGCTGTCAGCCTATATATTATTAGAAGAGGCGGGCTTTGAGATTAATGTGGTTGTCTTTTTGTACAACACCCCAAGCGCTATTCTTGGCATTCTTTTAGTGCCGAGGGTTTTGGCCCAGGTTTCCTGATTTATGGCCGAAAAAGGTCATCTTTCCACCAATTTTGCAGCTGTAACTAGGCAACGTTGGTAGAAAAAATATATATTTCTACATATATGCCAAAGTTGCATTTTACACATATGATGGGCATACTTTTGCTGGGATTGCTCATTTCAAATATATTGAGCTCCCTTCCCAAGACCTACATTGCATAATCCAGTCCTAGTCTGGTCTATTTCAAGTATGCGCCATCGTTTATGACATGTCGCATCACAGAGCCGATCAAGTAAAGCAGCCCCATTCGAATGCCCAGAGAAAACCCACACGCTCGAGGTTAATCAAAATCTGCACTTGATGTGCCATGTATTCCTAATCGCCGCATCTTCACGCACCTGTACATAAGTCTTCCACCCGCCTCTAAAAGCACCGCAAGCGATACTCGCCCCCAGCAGTTAGCGAGTCCTAACTCTGCTTGTCTGTCCTGTTGTTCACCGCCCGCCTGTCCGTTTTCCGCCACCCGTCCATCCGTCCGGCCGACCGGCCCGGCGACGCCGCAGAAGGCGACAAACAAGGGCGGCGTGAGTCGGCTCACGGATCCCTCCAAGTACACGGGGACGCACAAGATGCGGTTTGACGAGACCGGCAAGGGGAAGGGCAAGGCGGGCCGGGAAGACATCCCCGACACGCGGGGATACGTGCACAGCTACAGGGACGCCGGCACTTACGACCAGAAAGTGAAAGGTGCCGTCGCGTCTCCCAATGCCAAGAAGACCTAACGGCACGGGGCTACCTGGCCCCACGGTCACCGCATTTTCCCTGCATCGTTTTCCACTTAGGTCACTTGTCAAAATAAATAACGTCTTTTTTTTTTCAAGTATGGTTTTCACGAAAATAGGCAGATACGCATTTGTACACGTGTGGAATTTAGCAGGGAAAATAATGTACCCCTCTGTATTCGAGTCCTTTTTTTGTCCCGAATGGCTTTCCCGAGCAGACATTTCTACTGCTAGTTAACTTCCTCTGCCACGTCGAAGCATATAAATATAAAGCCTAACATTACATTGCCAATATATTGTAACTGCTGCCATCCTATGCCTTATCACTTAAAGGTTAAATATGCACAGAGCGTTGGAAGGAATTGTGACCAAAGTGACACAGATATTCATTTTGTCTCTTCCCCCTGGCTTAATGGTGATGCCTGCTAATAATGAAAAAGGTACAGTACAAATATTACCCTGCACTCCAGCCTCGCAGGGATGAGTGTGCCAGCTGAGGTTTTCGGTTTCTTGTTGTCGGGAGACACCTTACACCACACCCCTCCCAACACACACGTCTACAGCTATAATGAAACCACTTCCCCACAAATACAACTCCCGAGCACACGAAGCAAGTATTTGAATGGCAGAAGCGAAGGTTCTTGTGCCCATTACTGTAGATGCACAACTTTGGGTGTATAAATGGATGCGCGATCACTCCATGCCATAACGCCAGGGCTAGTGGACTGCTAATGATGTCACGTTAAGCCGATGACATCACTCCGAATTATGTTACAATTGTCAAAAATAACACGCCCGCGTACATGACGAGACGATGACACAGGTTGAAGCCAGGTAATTACGGCCATTAAATGTTAATACCCATCGGTCTTGAGTGGCAAATGTCAAACTGAAACCGTGAAACTTGGCACAATTGTTGTAGTGGTTGTTTATTTTTGCAACGGGAGCTTCATTGAGTCATAAGACTTTCACGGAGGGGATTCGAATGGACGCCTGTCACAATGCTTGGGTCTGAGATTTGGGACATTTACAGGCGAGACTGCAGCTCACAACTTGCCCTCTTGAGATCTCCTAGCCCCATTGTGTAATGCTGTAATGTCTACCGTTTCAGGATTTAAACTTTTATTGTACATGTGCCGTGCAGTATGTGGTGTTTTTACATAACATTATACTCTCGTTAAGTTATGTACAGCGTGGGGTTCAGTTTACATTCTTGTTTCCGCACTATGTGCAAGGGGTGCACACTGCCATTCGAACTTCCACCCCCTACCCCCCCCGCATAATTGAATTCAACGCGAAACGTGTGGGTGGCGTGGTGGTGGGGAGAGACTTGAGCGATACTGAAGTGTCATTACATGCACCCCTCAAGCTTGGCCTGTGCACACCTGATGTCCTTTGCATGGGGAAATAGCCCAGCTTCTCCTAATTGGATTGCTCATACCTGCTTGGTGAAGTCTGGGAAGCCAGATGGAAGCGAAGTTCTAGTTTGTAGGAGCAGTGCTTGTATCGGTACAACCTGTTTACCCACAGGAAACCCTGCCTAGATTTACTTTTATAAAAAAAAGCATCACCATGACCCTTGCTCATTTGCAGTTGGAAGTGTTGACCTTGTATTTTTTTTAAACAATAAAAAAGAAAAGTAAGATATTTTAGTCTTTAAGAGATGGGAATGTTTAAATATATGAAGTGCTAAAGGCATTTTTTTAAAATAAAGTAATAAATAACTAAAAAATCACGCATCTTTGTTAATTAATTATCTTTAAGAGAATCATATTGCCTGCAGTTTTTTTTTACTTTGGCCAGTGGTTGCTTTAAGGAGGGCAAATGCAATGGCTTTTTATTTGCTTTGGATTTATGTGCAACTTTAAAATGTTGCACCCTGTAAATGCAGTAACATAGAGAGAGACCTTCCCAGCGGTCTTTATAGTTCGTCTGAAAACAAACAACCTTACTGCCGATTGTGACATCCGTGGCGTGTGACTACGCTTGAAATTGGAATGTAAACATATAGCTTTAAAGTGCTTTTGCGCGAGCTTAAACTCAGCTCACATGTTGGGGAATGATTGATGGGCTCGATTAGCGGTGATGTCACATGTTTAAAGCCGACCGGCCCGCCTCCCCTGCAGAGTGTCTAAATGGCCGACACTTCTGCATTGAGGCCCGATTGGCTGCTGCCCGCATGCAGCACACTGACTGGCGTTTGTGTGGTTGGAATCTTGATTGGCTGCTAATTGCAGGAAGCCAATTGGCTGGCATTCGTGGTGAAGCCTATTTGGCCACCCATTACATGCAGCCTATTGTCGAGCTCTCATGCTGGAGCCGAGGTCTTGGTCAGCCCCTAGCATGTAGCTGATATGTTGCACCCTTCCTGCTGGTTGCTGGAGCGTCGTGTTGTGCGGCTCAGTTGGTTGTCCTTGCATATCACATCTTGACCACTGCAGTAGCGCCGCATGCAGCCAGTGTGGGGGTGGATGTTATAACTTTGATTGTTAAGATGTAAAATTTCCTTTTGTATGTAACATTATCATTAAGCTATGGACTTCTATCACTGTGTGAACAGTAATTTCTCCTGTGCCCAGTGATTGTACTACGCATGATTTGTCTGTATTGCATGAACTGTTATACAGATGTCTGTTGTCCAAATGTACAGTAGCAGGGCTTGAATATTAAGTTATACACAAAATATGAAACTAAATCAAGAATTGGTTTGTTTTATATATATACACAGTATATTATTGCACATCACTTAAAAATGTTAGAATTTGTTGTTAGCAATAGTATGTTTACAGAAAGTAGCTCATTTTAAAAAGCAGTGTTAAACTTAAAATGTGTCATTTTACTTAAATCACTTAAATATTCAAGACCAAATCACTGAAAGCAATACTTACGCCTTATTAATGTTGTCTCTTAATACCTATTTTTAACTTGGAGAGATTGCCATAAGAAACATGCTGAAGAATGGACAGAGGCTCAACAACAATTTTACAGCTATGTATTTTCATTTGGTTTCATTGTATTTAAAGGTATTGAAACAAAGTTGTGTAACAGTACAGATGCAACCAATTTTTTTTGCTTCAATAAATTACATTTTGGGGGAAAATGTGTCATCTTCATTTATGCATGCATTGTCAATACACGCAGATTGTAAAAAATGAAAGGACAACGTACAAAATATATTTTTGTTTGGATTCAGACCGAGACAGAAAACATTAGTTTCATTGTCAGACATGACAGCTGATGGTAAAACACAGCATTTATTCAGATTGTAATATATACATTAACACACGGGATTTTGTTTTCACAGTTACTTTTTAATATTCCACAATGTAAACGTCTTGTGATTGATTTTTTTTTTAAACGCCAGTTTTATAATAACACACATATCGTTGTTTAAAATTAAAAGATTTATTTCGGATAACAATTGTCATTATTTAAAAAAAGAAGTGTTTTTTATAAGGAAAAAAAAATCGAATTTAAATAAAACAATCTAATAAATAGAACACTGCCAAAACTAACACGGGGAAAACACTGCCACAACAACTTGATTAATGTGAGCAATACTTACAGCTAAGGAACTTCTGAAAAATACCACACGTTTATTCTTTTCTATCACCCGCATCATACTGTGGAATTCACAAGCGACCGTCAGCTGGTGGTATTGCTTTGCACGTCGTTTAAAAGGACAATGTGGTCTGCACTCGTGTGGCATTTATATCGGTGAATCTGCCCTTTTATCTGTAGAGGAATGACTCGTGTGAGTTATTGAGGTCTGTAATGAGGACATTTAAGGATTCCTTGCAATGAGCTTTGGCAAATAACAGATAACAATGTGCTATGTTAATGTGAAAAAGAAAACTTGGAAAATGTCATATAACAGGTTGATTATGGAAAGGTAGAGCTGTGCATTTATTCAGTCCTTGGCTGCATCTGAGGCAGGCACACGTCGCTAAGTTCATGTGACAAGTATTAAGACAACCCACGTTCATGAGCGCTAATAAAAAGATATGCAGCTTGGATGAGAGCAGTCAAGTATGCAGCAGCAGGGAAATAATGCATTCGTGGCCACTGCTAATACATTTGAAAAGTTGGCTTTCCCAATGACAAATATATGAATTTTGACACAGATTTTGTTACCAAGTGTTTATAGCACTTCACTGTGAATGGTTAAAAACCCATAAATTGTGAGTCTTACTCATACTGCAAGTTATCTGGATGAGATATATTCTGTATTTGAAATTGCCTTTGCTTGAAATGTATCAGTATGAGTTGGCACAAATTTCACAAGTATACAGTTAATAAATAGCAACTCGACTAAGATCAGTTTTATCTTGGCACAAAACACCATGCAAGACCAGTAAAATGATCTGACCTTGCAAAAATGTGACAATTTAAAAACACGTCAGTTATTTCAGTGTAGTTTAACTTGAGAGGTGTGCCAGTTTCCCAGCAGTGAACTCAATTCATTTACAAAAATCAGCAAAAAAATAAGCTGGATTTTTTTGTCTGTGCTAAAAATAAGCCAAATCTGTTGCCCCCTCTTCCCTCGTTCCTTCCCAACCGCTGTGAAGACAGCCTTCCCTCCCCCAGAGAATATGCTCTCCCAACCCCCCTCCCAACCCTTAGCAGTTTGAAAACCACTGCGTTAACGGAAGCCAGCGTGCCGCAGACTGCAAGCGGTGCACGGCTCGGAGCAACGCGCCGGATCGTGTTTACGTGAAGCGCACTCTTGGCTCGGCGAGCTCTCCGTCGCGCGGCGGCGGTGGCTGTGCAGTCTCACTCCAGCGCGGGCGCGGAGCGTCGAGTCCGAGTCGCTCCCGCGCGGTGCCCAGCTCGCGGAGGAGGTGCTCGTTCGTCATCACCAGCGACCTCGTGCGCGCACACGACGTGGGAACGCTCGCTTTACCCACAGTTGTCGAGCGCTCGCTCGCTCGCACGCGGCCAACGCCGACACTAATAACGTTCTAATCGGCTGGGAATAAGCACACTGAGAGACGCGGTAAATGTTTTGTACGGGGCGATTGAGATTTGCGGTGGGATTTCAATTCGTGACATCTGTAATTTGTGATGTGTCGACCGCTTTTTCCCTTCCAGTTAACTTTTTTAACGCTGTAAAATGTTAAACGTTTAGTCAATACTTGGAACATGTTGAGTCACGTAACTGATGAAAATGGAAACATTGCTTCTCTTGGCCTAATGCACCAGTCACTGTGTACTTTTAACCATTACCAGTTCACCCGATTTCGTTTCAAACCGAGGCATTTTCGCTTGAATGTTTAGAAAATGTGTGCATGCATGCCAAAAACACTCAATATATTTTCTCTAAATAGAACTTACGTCCAGGAGAAAGCCAATAATCTGTGTAGATTCGAGGGGACAATATCGTGGATCCTATAATCCGCGGTTCGGATGCCGTGCCACGGATTATTAAACAAGAGCCGCACAATTCCATTAATCCGCAAAAAACGTGCGGATTATCGGGGATGCGCGGCACGTGACTAGTGGCTAATTCAATCTCCAATCCACGGATTACAAGGTTATGGGTTTTCCTAAGACCCAAGTCTGCAAATCTGTCATATGGGTCTATGTTCAAGGATTGTTTACATTTGTAAAACTTGATATCCAAGTATAAAGAATGCAAAACTATTTTCCACCAGCACAGACTAGCTTGGAAAATAGTTCTGCTGTCTGCGAAGCGTTTTCAATCCACTGCGGGGTGTCACATATTACAGAAGCGGTCTCGAACAGCCAGTAATCCGTGAATTAAAAGACGTTCGCAGATTATTGGATCGCGGACTATTGGGAATTCAGCTTTAATCCATTTGAAAAGCCATAAATTGTCGGCTTGGACAGTGAAGGGCATTTGTGCCAGCAAGGCATTTCTTGATGACAATAAATAAGGGTAATAATAGATGGAAGTAATTGACATGGAAAATGTATGCTTGTGCAAATACATTGTCAAAAAGTACGTGCCAAATCGTTGACATATGTTTAACATGTTGAAAACATTCTTAGCCACTGTAAGTTCGCTGCAAAGTATTCCTTCATGGTTAGGTGCAGCCTATAAAAATTACATTAGGCAGGTACGCTGCAAATATATACGTAGAGTGGAAGTTTCGTGCAATGTCACCAACCTGCGGCCTCTGTAATGTGACGGTGTCAGGTGAACACGCACGCGCGTGTTTGTGTGTGTCACATAGGTCCGCAGCTCGTATGTCACACCACCACCACGGGTGGATTTTGTACAAGATACTTGCTGTCACATTTCTCTCGCAGCCCTGCCTCCTGCTCTCACTCACCCACCAAACCCTGCCTCATCACCCCCCCCCNNNNCCTGCCCTAACGTATTAATCATGTTCACAGCATGCCCATTGAGGTGGTTTCAAAAAGTTTAGCCGTCTGACATTACACTGACAAAATGCGGAGACATACCAGTGTGGCAGGCTGCACATCACAACCACATGCATGCTCACCATACAAATTGCAGACAGAAGGCTTTGCACTTTGAAGTGTGCACACACGGTTTTTTTTTCTGATAAGTTCAGTTTTTTTGTACGTTAATAATTGCAACTTAATGGGCGCTTGTGCTTGTCAGACCAATGTCCAACTTGTAACCATGTGGTTGTCAACTGTTTTTTGCCGCATGACAACGTTTGTTCGGTACGTCTAGTGGCATAGTTTGAAACTCCTTTGAGTAATGTCAGACGACTAAACCAGCGTTTGTGGTTGGCAATGAGGTGTTGATATTTGGTAAGAGCACCTGGATCGCAAATTGTTAATGTTAAGAGTGTTATGAAAAAAAAAGCATTAAAGACAGCCTGAGATCTGAAATGAATTACAGGGTGGATGTTCCCAGTTCTGTAAATGGAAAACTAACTGATAGGATGAAACTAGGATGCTCAGCTCAAGATGATAGTGATGGCATAAGAACCTGTGGAATGTATGCTGAGACAACTTTAAATCTTGGCTGTCAGTGTAAACACTGGATATTCCAACCTGAACTAATACTTTTTTTGTAAAAAAAATTAACTTTTAAAAGTTACAAAATATCAGAATCGTGATATAGATTAGCACACTTTAAAAACACGCGAAAAGGCATTATGCAGTGAGGTTTGTGGAAAGGAACGGCACCGCACGCGCAGGAAGCCAAACGGCACGAGCCTCCACGCCTGCGCCAACATTTCACACATCAGTCCTCAATCACATGGGGCCCTATCCTCGTCTCTGCCAAGTGAAGGGAAAAAAAAAGTATCGCACACAGTGCAGTTGTCTCCCGGCAACCAGGTTAAAATAAGCACTGGAAAGAGAAAAACTGCACCGCGGGTGCAAATTTTTTGAACTTTTCTAAATAAGCGCGCGGTTGCTCGATGCGATGCGCACGGTTTTGCCCTTTGTGGGTACGACTGGCTGCGAACGCTGGCATGGTGCGACTCGGCAGACGTGTGCCACGTGCTAAGAATTGCCGCTGTGAGATTTGCATGTGATTTTTTCACTTTTTTAATTTGAACAGTCTTTTGCATATGTCTGCAATTATGGCGCTCAAAAGGGGCCAGTGCCCCGAGATGTTATTCTATGACATACCTAATATTGCGCAGTGTTAATGATGCAGTTTTTATTTGTGTATGTATTTTGGGTATGCACCAAACACTGCCATCTGAAGAACAGGTCAGCCAATATTGAGTGAATTGTATGATGGTTTGAATTTCACCTCTGGCAAAGGGCATACCAAAGCATGCCATCTGCTGAAAATTAGTCTTTAAAAACTCACGATACAGTGCTTGCATAAGGCTGTATAATGTTAAATCCCCATGCAATGACCAATTTTAAAATATGTATTTCTCCAGTCTAAACGCTGCACATTGCTCCAAACAAGATTTTATATTCAGTGGTGTTGATGCTCCCTGGTGTTGATGTCACATAGTTAGCATCTTCCCGGAGCAGCAGCCGCAGCTTGCAGACAGCAAAACACTAACATGTGGTACCTTCCTTTGGTATAGAATATGGGCACCCTATCCGCATGACCTCACCGCTACTATCACTTTTTCTCTCCGCAAGCTGTAAACAGAGGGGTTGATTGCTTCCAAGAACACATTTATTGCATTCATTTAATCTCTTTCACCTCTCCGTAAGAGGGTAAGGGATCATTCCGTGCCTAATTTAAACCCCCTGGTTTGGATACAGTATTTAAAACCGTGTTTGCTCTCTAAAGCTTGTACAGGTGTCAACCGAGCGGTTGGCGGGGATCTGCTCGTGTGGGGCTTTGCTCTCCGGGTCCAACACCCACTCAATGCCTCACCTGTCTCGACACTCGTTCAAGCTGCATACACGCTCAACTTCATCGCACATCCATCATTCAATAACCACCAAACTGCCCCAAGGATTCAGCCCTTGCTTCACTCTGGAGTTGGAGGTTGAGTGGCTGTTGCAGCTGGCGGCTGTTTCCCCAATGGGGTGTTTAATGTTTTAATAAATGGGACAAAGTAGACGCCTGCATTCGACTCAAAGTGGCGCGAAGGGAATGTAGATGAGAACGCTGCGCCCCACGTGCTATTAACTGTGCTCGTTAGCTGTGTGTTATTAATGCGTTCGATTAACGCTTCTCACTTGTGGCTCTCCTGCAACATTGTGACGAGCTCCTGTATCTGGCCGAGGTGCTGAAGCTGCTGCCGCATATTCTTCACCTCGACAACCAGCTTCTGGTTTTCCTGCTGGAGTTCACCTGTGAGAGTGCAAAATGAGAAGGAAGCACAAGCTCATGGTTGACGGTATTAGATTTTTTTAAAATACCACCATCATCATGGTAATGTACCTCAGCTGAGCACAGGGAAATCTCAATATCATTCACTCATAAAAATAAAAGCTAACTTGATGGCCTTCTCTGTTTTCAGCTTTAAGCGGTAACATTTATTTACAAACCCCAAAACACTGAATACTAAACGCTTGTGACTATAACGAGAAAATTAGGTGCATTTCACTGGCACTTCGCGAGGTGTGATTTAACTGCCGTACGGTTTCAGTTTTATTTTGCAACGGACGAAGTACTGCGCGCGTGACGGTGGCATTAGCACACCGTGCCTAGAGACACCGTGAGGGGCAGCATGGGGGACGAGGGACGTGCGTGCAGGCCGCACGTGGCCCGGCGACTCCGCGTACCCGCACGCCGCGTCGCGCTGTCCCCAGGGACGCCGCCGCCTCGTGCCGCCGCCTCTCGCTGCAGCCGGGCGGCTTGCTCCCGCAGCAGGCGGTTCTCCTCCGTGAGCTGCGTCAGCTGCGACCGCGTCTCCGCCTGAACGCGACCGGCAGCGGCGGCGACGGTCATAAGGTTAGAGGGTCGTTAGAGAGCACCCAGCCGGACGGACATCGCGAGTTTGAATTCTGGTTAACCGCGTCGGCCGTTATTAACCGGCGTTCTCGCGTGTACCGAACTAAAGAGCCCGTCCTGGTCAGTGATGACTGCGTGAATTACCCACTGTGTTGCGGTTGGTTTGGATCACTTAATTTGGATTATTTCACCTCTCACACGATTGATATGTAACGGATGCTTACAAGAAGTGTTCTCCGAATGTGAATAAGAGACCTATTAGAGTGACTGCACAAGTAGTTGTGACATAATTTTGCACAGGACTTCTAAATGAAACGTTTGTCACGTGATTCTAACAGCACAATCATAATGAAATGGGTTACAGGATGCAAAAAAATTGACACGATTTTGCTGCGACCGACAAATCTTCACGAGAGTTGTAATGGGTTCCAAAAAAAAATCACTACTGCAATATCAGTCTTGGCTGCACTGTGTCATGCAGAAAATTGTTTTTTGCAGGGAGGGTGAGAAAAAAGTTTTATTTATACCACTATTACACTTATAGGCTTGTAAAATTATGAGACTGCTGTCTGTAAGGACACTGAATTCTCAATGATTCAGTTTAAAAATTTTCACTTACCGGATGACAGGACATAAAAAATACAGTTCATCACAACGGAGTCTAGCGGCACTACTTATAGTCAAGCGTGTTTTCAATACAACACATAGGACAATAAAAAACTCCAACTCAATAAAACACTTACACCGTCTTTCAGTGCACTGCTGAGTTGGTCCTTGATTTTTGAAAGTTCCTGGCTCTCGGTGGTCTGCCGCAGGGCCTGAGTCTGCAGCTGCACCATCTGGTCGCGCATGGCGGAGTGGTCCCGATTTAGCGCGCCGTTCTCTCGGGCCAGGGCTTCTCTTTCACGGGTCAGGTCCGAGATCCGATCGCGGAGTTCTTGAAGCTCACGTGGCTGACTCCACATGGACGCTCCGCCGCTGACGGCGTTCAGGATCTGCTTAGCGGAAACTGCGAAGGCAGCAGGACCAGACCAGCAGAGGAACCTTTTTGAATTGTAACCATCATTATAATGAAAGTATATATAAAGTAGACATGTAAGAAGCATTTAAGTACAGGCATACCGGCCAAGGAATTTTCGTTTAACGGACAAAAAAATATATTAATGAATACATATTCTATAATAGTAAGTATAGCATTTGCACGGCACTCCCAAGGCTCCTGTGAACCATGCATTGTCTATGAACATGCTTAGCGTATAATTATTATTACTATTATACTGCATTATTAGTAGTAGTACAGTATTGTTATAGTATTCATTGAATATTGTACAGTTATAATGAACCATGTTTTAATAACCTCTCTTAACATATTTATCGCTTAGCGGACAAGCGTCAAGAACGCATCCTGTCCGTTAAAAGAGGTATTATTGCCTGTTAATGAAAAATATAAAATAACAAAACGCTACTGGGTTACCTCACGTTAGAGTCAAGTTTGTAGGTGGATTGTGGATAAATTATGAAATAAAGAAACTCATGTGTTGGTTTTACACATTTAAATAAATTATATTTTACGTCATCAATCTGTGACACTTTAAGACCAATGTTTGTGCAGCATGTATTTCAGCAAGCAAACTTTGAACCAGTTTAAACTTTCTGACTTTCCTAAGAAGTCTCATTAAAGCTTTAAACATGTACTGATGTAGATTTTCCCGGCTTCATGCATGAGACTTGCTTTCCATAGCTGTTCTTTCGACACAGGTATCCTGAAAGCAATACTCAACTTTAAAGATGATTGTGAACTAAAACCAGTTTGCGTTAAGGGAGATTTACGATATATTGACACGGACATGTGGATTCAATACAGAGGGGCAGAGTGATGCATAGGGACACAAAACACAATATACTGATATGAAGCCATTTTATCCAGGAAAGCCTCAGTCTCAAGAGTATATTTAACGTGCGTCTTGCATAGGAATGTGTGCCAAATTCCATGAATTAGTACATTGCATTTGGAAAGAAACAGGAGTACCTAAATAAACCCCACGAGGAAATAACACTTAAGGTCCACAGAGCCCGGTTTAAAACCCATTCTCTGTACTGCTATATACGACCACCTCTCAGCTCAATGGATTTGGGAGTTTCACAAAAAACTCTGTGATCCATTAACCTTTGCATTCACAGTACTTGATAACAGACATAAGCCACCACACTCACGAGAAATGTGCGGCTTGGATAGTTGAGGAAAATACCATGATTTATCCCATGATATTCTCTGCAACAGTTTTAACAAAAGATCTATGACCCACGATGACTTAATCATGCAGTACTATCAATAGCTGGTGCTTGACCCCTGTGCTGAACTTGCAGGGCTTATTTTTGAGCCAAACGTCGGCTGCTGCACGTTGTTTCAAAATAATACACGATGCACTTAATCGAGCGTCACGTGTGCACGTAGCGAGGTGTACCTAGGAAGCGATCATTGATATGCAGCGATCTGGAACCATTCCAGTGCTTGTCGACCAGATCCAGCAATTGTTCCAATGGCAGAGGAACCAGTGTGCAATCCACATCTGCCACCTAGTAATAGAAAAACACAGTTCATTACGTTCGTGCAGGCCATGGCATTTGTGCAGACCAGGGCGCGTAGAGTTCTGGTAAAGAAGCAGCGGAGACAGTGTGTACTTTTTCACGCAAGGTCCTTTGGCTCAGTGACGACTTGGACAGCTGGTCCAGGCTGCTCCAGCGCTTGTGAATGGCTTCATTTTCGCTTCTAGTGGACGGGGTACCTTTCCCAGAATTGCCGTCACAGGAAATGCTGTGGATGCCCCCTGCTGGACGACATAACAAAAAACAGAATAAATTGCTTTTAAAGCCAAGTCGTGATATTTGAAAAACGTGTTGATAAGACATAATAGATTGGATAAGAAAAAACAGAATACATGCACTGTTGAGACGTTATTCTGGAATGGAAACCATCAGTAAGCCGGTTAATATAATTACAATGAAGTAATAATGAT
>JAZEWU010000022.1:6489144-6510433 GCA_036362915.1 Geotria australis | reverse complement strand
GGTACGCCTCGGCCTCATCCTGGAAGCGCAGGTTGGGGTCGGAGGCCGTGAGGTCGCGCGGAGCCTCGTCGGCGAAGGTGACCCGCACGTGGCCGTCGCGGGGTCGGCCGGCCGTGCCGCCCTCCTTACCCGGGGAGCGCAGGGCCGACCTTGGCGGAGACGACTTCGGTGCCCCTGCCAACGAAAGAGGGAACCGTGGGTGCTCGCACAGCTTTGGCAGTGAAATTAACTCGAAGGCTTTCAGGACCAGTGTTATCCATAAGTAAAGCTCTGTTTAAGGGTTGAGGTCATGTGCAAAAAAAGGGGATCAAAGGTAGAAGCGTTCACGTCGCGATCCCTGTCAAGTAATACTTGGTATTACCTGCAAATTCATGGCGGGTGCCCACTTGAGAACTAGTATGTAATCGAGTGCCCTTTTGTCAGCCTACTGCTGGATGAGGGCATCTCACACCATACAGTTTTTTAAGGTAATTCTTGATATTCAATACTGGGCAGTTTTCAATGTGGGGAGCATAGACATTGGGGCATAGCATATGTGCTAGGTTGAATATAGTTTATATGAAGTATAAAGGAATTTTTTTTTTACTTGATGATAGAATAATGCATTTTAAATGTCTTATTGCAGTGAATAATTGTAGTCAACTTTGCATGTAAGAAAATCTACAAATGTGTATTCCATTGATCCATATGTAGAAAATCACTCACCTTCATGATTCACAGAATCGGCGTAAACCTTGCTCCCACTTCCACTTCGTAACTCCGAGCTTGTCTGCAACAGTGTCATTCTGTACATTAATGAACTGTCCACGAGTCACACAGTAACAAATATGACTCAAGAGTTTGAAATGAACGGCGGCATGATTGGTGCCTCTCAGCAGCATGACATCATCAGCATCGTGCCAAGGTTAAATTAGCAGCAACATTTCCGCACCGACTAGCGGGCCGTCACGTCGCAAATATCGCAGTGCAGCATCTGCGGTAGACATCGTACTGACTGATGAATTAAAATTCAGAGGCCAACTGGTCATTGGAGAAACATGGCTGCTATATAAAGCGTGCGTAGAGGCTAGTCATGCCCGTGTTCAAAGAGCCAGACTATACCTTGGGGATTTCGATGGGGTGGGTTGAGCAATTCTGGATTTGCAGGAAGGGGTCTTTGGCTCTGCTTTCCTCTTGAGTAGCACGAGATATGCCGAGGGTGTCTCCTGAAGTCGCCCTGTCCATTTCCCGTATGCCTGCAGAAGAGGTAGAGTAACGCATCTGTTTGCTGCTGCAAGTGTCCATTTCAAGTCCAACTTCTGTCCGAAACTTGTGCAGCTGATGAGAGTAAAAAAAATGTGTGTTCTGCATTCAGTGATGATCCAAGTAAATACCTCTCATCCCCTATTAGCATTTAATAATTCTCCTCTAAGAATAACTCTTGCTTGCGCTGTTTTAATAGTGTGATTGCTACTCCACTACCGGCCGGTTATTTTAGAGGACGCTATTACTGTTACAGGATTGAAACATGTGCTAGATGTTAACAAATGAAAGTTTAAATATCACAAAAAAATGTAATACTAAACACTACATTGAAATGAGAACCTATTATCGGTTTGCCTTGTACTTACACAATGTGGAAAATGGACTTACAGTGTGTATTTTTCAACGCGTTCTGCTATAAAGCACATTTCACCAAGAAATGTGCTTCTTCATAATAGCATATTATTAATGACATTTTTTACATTCCCAGTCTGTCAGGTTTTATACCCTATTCCGGGTTGTGTGCAAATTGTTGCACTTCCCTCCAATTCATCATAGTGACATGGAGATATACTCTCTGCATTTTAATGCCGTACAGAAATCAATTGTGCTGCCTTGTGTTTAGGCAAGCCGGCTTCTCCCTGTGTAAACAAGTAGTGGGGTCGTACTAATATGTGTTTATAACCGTAAGCCAATGGTGGAGAGTCCACATTCCCATGGTGACGGCCAGTGTTTCCCTGGGACAACCACTGATGACTTCCCATCTCATCCATCCATCCATTTTCTAAACCGCTTGTCCTGGTGAGGGTCGCGGTGGCAGCAGTCCAAGGAGAGTGGACCAGACATCCCTTTCCTCAGCAACAGATTCCAGCTCTTCCTGGGGGATTCCCATCTCATGTTATACAATAACAGAGGGATGATAAGCCGAGTTGACCACTGACCAGGATCTGAACTGGTAACCTTGCCATTGCGAGTCAAGCGGATTATGAGTCAAGTGTGGACTGCTTGGCTGTATTGCTTATTTCAAGATTGCACTGCTGCTTACTCTCCAGGGAGTGCAGCTCGACAGAGGGCTCCTTGCTGCACAGTGTGAATCCCGACTGCGAAATCAGGTTGAGCACGCGTTCATCGTCGGCATCCAGCAGGGAGCGTGGCCGCGACAGTGAGCTCACGTACGCCACTCTTGGCTGCAAAGGCCTGCAGGTCAAGTTAAGCGCCTTACATCACCGTATGCATTGATTAATGCCTCTATTGTCAACTGCTTCACAGCCGGTTCAGGTGAACTAGCTCTGTTGTGACTGAAGGCAAGTGTTTCTCCATTAGGTGAGAATTTGTAATTCAATGGACAAAATATGATTACTACAAGCCTTAGCCAATGTACCTTTCATTACTTTAAACGTGTATATACATTCACGGTAAACACAAGAATACGTTAATTATTATAACAAAAGTACTACGGTCATCCTTTCAAAACTAAAATATCGAAATGCCCAATGTAAATAAATGTTCTAGCCAAGGCACACTTGAAAATACACCATAAAACCATGGATTACTAAGAGTGACAATAATGCCAGGTGTGGGTGTTTACTTCTCAGGTTCTTTAGCTGCCGGTGGGTCGGGATCCCGGAACTCGTAAGCTTGATCGTTGCTGAAGTGCATCAGTGCCGCCTTCCGCTCACTGTCTCTCACAGGCCTGTCATCTGAGTCCACAGGGGAACATTTGTGCCAACACTATTTATTTACGGGCCATGCCAAGCCAAGTCAACCGAGGGCCGGGCCGCGTCAATCCAAGCCAAGTCCTTCCATGTGGGTGCCGACGCTGGGGTCTGAGGAAATGGCGGCGCGTTCTGATGCAGCGGCTACTCTCGGACCGAACAGTGCGGTGTCTTCGTGCTTTCATGTTCGTTTTTTTTTATTATGTTGTCATCAAGTAACAAGTATTAGCCGTCGGTTTCTGCGAGTCATTTGCAGAACGACAGTAAACAACGCCGGGGTCTGAGAGAAACGGTATTTCGATTCTCTGTATGTCCTGTACATACGGTAGAGTTGACAAATAAAGTTGAATTGAAATTGAAATTGAAAGCCAACGTGCCTCCCTGCTGAATCGAGCAATGTGACAGTGCTCACCTCCCTTGGTGGCCCTGAGCGCAAAACCACCAAGTGTACAGCGAGTGGTCGCAAATAGGTTAAACCACCCAGCAGGCAGTCATCGGTCACTACTGGGTTTACTGAGTGCAAAGTCACCGGTCATTGCCGGGTTTAACCAGCAAGCACGAAGCCAACACTGCAATCAATCGCCATTACACATAGGAATGTGAACATTAAACACACATGCGATTGGGGTCAGTCAGTCCACTGGTATATTCCCACAAAGTGGTACCCATTGAATAGGCCACAAAGGAATGAACTGCTGAGTAAATGCCCTGACTTGATATTTTACTCACAACCTACCTGCTTTAAATTACACGCTCTAGCCACAGGGTGACCCTGTGGATTACCTTGCACGGAATCAAAACACACCGCTGCAACCGAACCGAATCGTTTGATCGCTCCCATGTCCGCAGCGGGCGCACATTCACTGACCCAGCCGCCGCAGGTTGGGCAGCATGTGCACCAGCAGCAAGCGGTAGTCCGGCTCCGCTGCTGCCACGGGGTTCAGCCGCAGGTCAAGCTCTCGCAGGCCGGACATGGCACGCAGCCGCATCAGCTCCTGCTTGTTGGCCACACTGTTGTAGTAGAGGTTGAGCTTCTCCAGCAGCGTTAGGTGCTCCAAGCCCTGGAGAGACAGTGCAGTCGTAAGAAACTCGTCTCTCTTTACAACTTCTGAGCGTGAGAGTGAGGTGAAAGCTGGCTTGCTGACTTGCCCATGGGGCTCAAGTGGATTAAATGCCATAATCCTTAGAAGGTTTAATTATGTATAGTCATTCATCCCGTCCATGTGCTATGCATTTCAATTACTTTGTTATATTCAGTTCCGGCTTACTTGCCCATCAAGTTAAACAAAAGTGCATTATGGCAGATGGACTGTAATTGTTAAATGTTATGATGATGTGTTAATCATGATCACTACCATAATTATGTATGATAAAAAAAAATAGACATGCTTAACACAATATATGTTAAAGGCATCCATTTACAAAGCAAATGCACTTATTATACACCCACTCAGAAGCAGAGTCTTGCCAAAAATGCAGGAAGCATGCCATACTTTCAAAAACATGTAAATATATTGCAGATTTTAAAAAACTTGTGTATATATAACAAGTATATATCACAAGCGGGACATACAAACTAACAAATGTTACACCACATTTATATTTATCAACAAGAATGAAGAGTCTTTAGTGGGTTGAGACTGACAATGGCAATGTTAGCATCCGTCTCTTGGCAATCCAACAAAATGCTGATGTTTTTAGAAAGGCAAGCATGTGTTATATTTCAAATAACAAATCACTTTTGAAATTAAATGTATAATATAGAGCTTAAGCTGGCACGGAGTAATGCTTATCACCTCTTACGTAGATGTATTTCATTGCTGGAACATCAAAATCATCTTTAGGTTTATGTAAAACAGTGCTTCAAAATGATGGCAAGTAGCATTTCACCAGGGCAGCAGTTTTGGGCCCTTTTCCATGAAATATGCTTTAATCAAGCCCTGACAGACAGGCTTACCAAGCCAATGGTAGGAAGTAACATATGCATCACTTAACCTTCTATCCTAGCGAGCTGGGCCCTGTGCCATTAGCAGATTCAGACTTTCCATTCTCACCTGCAGGCTCATGAGACAGTTTCTGGAGAGGTCCAGGGACTTGAGCCGAGTGAAGTTCTTGAGTGAGCTACCCAAGTGGGCCACCTTTTCGTTGTACGTTCCAGGCAGCGACAGTGAGCGCACGTCACCTGCAGTGCGCATGCATGATTTAATTTTGACGTGTTGAAAAACAATTTTCCCATTTCAATACAGAACCATGAGCCAGTTGATTGCATTATATAACATATGATGCATATGTCTGTTAACTCCATCTTTATTTATGTTAATTCGCTAGCTCAAGTTTGAAAAATGTAAAATGTGGCAAGGCTGCTGTTGCATGTGCAGTTGCGCCTTCAACTTTTATGTACACTCAATTGTGAACGCAACTTTGCTAAATCTTCTTCTTGCGTATGACATGTCCAGGAACAAAATATCATTGTCGAGGTCCGCTAGCCACCAGAGTGCTTTATGGAGAGTTCATGCAGTCCCACTATTCCTCCATTGAAGGAGCGCAGACCGCAGTGGTTTATAATATGGTCCATCGTTTGGGTTGCATGGCCACAGTCGCACTGTGGCTCATCTGCAATTTTCCATTTATGGAGGAGATGTGCGCATCATCGGCTTGTTGAAGTTCTGAAATGGTTGATGGCACTCCAGTGTCTTCGAGCGAATGAGGTCTTTATTTGGGACGTTGGTGCCATTCCATTCTGTTCGCCAACGTTTTTCTCGATTTGGGTGCGATTCCAGGATGGCGAGAGCACGATCCCAGAAGGGGGATCGGGACTTGAGTTGATGGAGAGGGACATTGTTGAAGTCTTGGTTGATGGGTAGATTGTCATTGGCGAGAAAAGCGTGAATTCCTTTGCAGTTTGCATATCTCTGCAGATGCATGATGTTTGCCAGAACAGGAAGCCAGGGGGTTGGTGTCTGTTTCAGTGTTCCAGTTATGATGTGCATTGCATTATTTGCTAAATAAAATATCCTGTACTTTATTGTATTGTGTATCAATATGAAACTGGTTGGAGCAGTGTTAATTTGTTTGACAGTATAATCAACAACACGGTTAACAGTGTAGATTTTGCAGGGTGGCAGGTTAGGCAGTATGAATAATGCTATGGGAAGTGTAACAATATTTGAGATGCAAGCCAGTTGTACGTACTACTATATAAGTTTTCTTACTGTGCTTACTGCTGAATATAAGTCAAAGTCAGGGTTAAGGGTTTGCCTTTTGGAAAGCTCCTAACCTACCGATTGGGCCATTAGGATTGCTGCTGGAGTGCGGTTAATCAATGCCAATTGAATGTGGCTGTGACAGAGACAGAGAAGCTGTAGGCAAGAAACCTGCAGCTCGTAATTTAACATGATTTAGGTGACCTTCCATTGGCTTGTTGCAGTCGACTACAGGAGTATAAGAGAGAGGGAGGGTAAGAGTGAGGGTGAGACTACAGGAATACACTCCCAATAGGTAGCTGATTAAAACACGTAGTAAAACTGGCACGTTTAAATCAGCTATGTGGCCCAGAACCTCTGCGGCTTATATTTGCTGTGTAAGCCATTATGAACAGTAATGATCTTACCATTCATTAAGATGAATAAACCTTTTAAAAGCGTACATACTCCGCTTGCCAATATAAGCATTTCACCAATTAAATTGCTTCCTTCGCACAGTAACGTTCTGCACGCAGTGACTTGATTTGAACCGTGTCAGAGCAATTGGAACATTTTTTCTGAAGCAAAATATTTAACTAAACAAATAACCGCAGGCTTCTGGAATTACCAAATCAGGACACAACCTATTAGTACATTACTCGAGGAGGGAATTTGACCCTGAAGCCATCCCCAGCGTACCCGCCCACACCTAGGACTGCTGCCCGCACACACTCGCACCCTTGCTCAACCCCCACCACTCACTCAAATCAACTTGGATTTGAACCAGAGGTGCCAAGTCTCCATCGATTTTCTAAATCGCTTGTCCTGGTGATGGTCGCGGCGACAGCTGTTTAAGGAGGGTGGACCAGACATCCCTTTCCTCAGCAGTAGCTTCCAGCTCTTCCTGAGGGATTCCCAGGCGTTCCCAGGCCAGCCGAAGGATTTAATCCCTCCAGCGTGTCCTGTGTCGGCCTCTAGGTCTCCGCCCAGTGGGCTGTGCCTGGTAGACTTCTCGGGGGTCCTTCCAGAGGGCATCCTTAACAGATGCCCGAACCACCTCAACTGGCTCCTCTCAATCCAAAGCAACAGCGACTCTACTTCGAGGTTCTCCCGGATTTCTGCACTCCTCACTTTGTCACGGACAGTGAGCCCAGCAACCGTGCGTATACACCTCATTTCTGCCGCTTGTATCCACGATCTCGTTCTTTCGGTCATTGGCTGTGCCAAGTCTCACGGGGAAAAATACCAAGTGCCACTGCTCTTATCAACACAAGACCAGCCTATGTCAGGAGGAAAAGGGGTGGTGCCCAAAAAGAAATAGGTTATAAACAAAGGGGCGGACCTAAAGTGGAAGGGGCGGAGCCTACAGGATAGATATATGTTTATTATTGCAGCAGATAAATACCCAGTGAGCTTGCAAGCTCGTTGCGGGGGGGGGCAAAGGTCACTTAATTCGGCATATAGAGGAATGCTTCAGCCATGACCTTGGCTAGTGATTGAAGGAAAATTTAAGTGAAGAATGAAGTATGTGCTGCAGGCAGAAAACATGTCACGCTGCAGCTGCGGCCAAAGACCAAATAGTTGATTTTCTGGGGTAACCTTCCAGAATTTATTATAGCGTGCAAATTCATTATTGTGCGATCGACACATTTCCAGTTCAGAGTAGATAAAAAAAAGCTGTAATTTAAGATTTATCTTGCCAAAGTAAAAAAAAACATTAGTGGAAGGGTTAAAACAGCTACGAATGTACACGAGATAACAGTTGCTTACTGCTGATGATTTAATGGAACTGTTGTGAGGTGAAAGCTTGAGAGCTTGTGATGGGGGATTGTATTATTCCGGGAAGTAATTACTTCATGATTGGGTGTGGCCCTCGAGCCACAATGGGGTACCCAGGTGCAGCACAGAATAAGCTCAACATTTTCCAATGAGGAAACGAGCAAACAGGAATAGTGAGTCATGATGAATCACTGAATTGAGTATAAAAAGGTGGTATGACGCAGCGGGCGGTGGAACACAAGATTGCAGCTTCAGCAGTGGAACCAAAGTGTTGAACAGACCACCAAACACATCCAATAGTTGATGCGTAACAAGAAGGAGCCAGGACGAGGCTGAATGTTCCAGCTGACCTTGCTTGTGGTGCATTCTGCTACGAGGTAAGCATCTTCACCAAATCGCATTGACCAAGGTGGCGAGGTATGAACAAGCAACACGTTTATCACCCACGGGTCCCCAGTTACCAGCAGCGATGGCTGGGAAGGTGGATGAGAAAGGGGTGGCAAGTCACTCGGTAAAAATAGGACACCTGCATTTTTTAACATTTGGCACACGCAAAACATACTCTGTATGGAAATTTAAACCTTGTCGAAGTTAAGACAAAAATTGGAGAAATACGTCTCGATATAGTTAGGACTTTGTCAGGTGAAAATAGATGGTGCCATATAGTTATAGGGGCAACCTTTGGTAGACCATTTCAAGGAGGTCCGTATGTTCAATGTCAACCGTGATTCCTGTATATTTAGAGTTTGCATATTTTCCCCAGGGCGGCACGGTGGCGTGGTGAGTAGCGCTGCCGCCTCACAGCAAGAAGGTCCCGGGTTCGAATCTCGGCTCGGGGACCTTTCTGTGTTGAGTTTTCATGTTCTCCCCGTGTCCGCTTGGGGTTTCGCCGGGCACTCCGGTTTCTTCCCACAGTCCAAAAACATGCTGCTGCATAGGTTAATTGGGCTGCTGACTAAATTGCCCCCCAGCGCCCTGTGATGGACTGGCGTCCCATCAAGGGTATAGCCCTGCCTTGCGCCCTGTGTCTACTGGTATAGTCTCCGGCTCACCGTGACCCTGTACAGGATTAAGCGGTTTATGATGAGATGAGATATTTTCCCCGTTGTCCAAAGACGTACTGCTGCATAGGGTCATTGGCCTGCTGACTAAGTTGTCCCCGGTGCCCTGTGATTGACTGGAATCCCATGCTGGGTATAGCCCTGCCTTGCGCCCTGTGTCTGCCGGTTTGGGCTCCGACTTGCCGCAACCCTGAATAGGAGGAAGCAGTTTCTGATAATAGATGGATGGATAATTTGTGTTGACCGTGAACGGGATTCGAACTGGGGTCGCCAGGTTTGTAGCCCAACGCGCTAGCCGCTGCGCCACCGCTCATCATTGAAACGCCAAACCCGCGCCACGCTGGCCCGGGAAGCGAGCGTTAAAAATCCATACAACGCATAAGCGGCGTCTCTTGTAAATCCCCGTCCACGCCGCGCTCCCATTGGCTAATACATTTAATAACACAATTTTAAATGTGTAACGCGTGACGCATTCCCATGTCGAAGGTAATTAATTTGACGAGAGAACGACTCGGAAGGCGTAGCGAGGAAAGCGCAGAGAGGCGGAGAGGGCAGCCAGGCGGTTTGCCGGCGCCAACATATTGCCGCTAGACACTGCTTCTTATATAATAATAGCGTTCTCTTCGCGGCCCTTGTGCAGCGCTTTGTGACCCTCGGGTGAAAGGCGCTATATAAATTGAATTATTATTATTAAGTCTGTGAGGCGCAGATGTTACCCACTGCACCAGACACCCTGCCGCTATACCCACCGCGCTCACGCACCTCTCAGCCAATCAGGCTCGTCCCGCCACCCTCCGCGACCAATCAGGCGTGGGCCACCGCTTAAACGTGTGGGAATTGTAATCGCATTCGTTTGATGACTGGGTTGGGGGTCGGGATTGAACAAACGATATGACCGAATAGATTACAAACATAGCCGCTTGCTAGATTAAGTTTTAAATAGACTGTTTTTAAAGGCGACGCGGATCTACCTACCGAGGTTGTCGTGCGCCAGCTGCAACCGCTTGCGGACCCAGTCCTCGGTGGCCGTGAGCGCCATCGCGTTCAAACCGAGCGGCGCCATGGCGACGGCGCATGCGCACTAAGCGCGATGCGTGTCCGTGGTAACGGGGGTGGGTTTGTCTTTGTCTTTGGGGAGATATAATAAAAATAGCATTTTATAGAGCGCCTTTCACCCGAGGGTCACAAAGCGCTGCACAACGACAGAAAAAAACGAGCAATAAAAACCAAAGCAAAAAAAATCAAGGCTGCTTTGAATACACTGAAAGGTCGCGAAACTGGCAATCTTAAGAGCGGCAAAAATCTGCCAGCGTCCCCCAAGATGGCCGTCACTTCCTCAAAGACAAACAATGTTTAGACTATGGGCACCTTTTTTGCCAGTATACGAATAATAATGTAGAATATATAAGGTTTCACCTTTTCTGGCAGAGAGACGTGCTAAGATCTTAAAACACCAAATGGACACCTTTTTTCAAAGGTTCCAGTTTTCAAGCAGCCACACACATGCTTATGGCAAAAACATGCAAACGAATGCTATGATAAATACATTGTCCTTCAAACTGATGGGCCCAGCACTATTGACAGCTTTCGTTAGAGCCTAGTCTCAGTGCTTAGCCAAGTGTTGCCAAAAGGCAAGCAGTTTGGAACCTTTGCAAAAATGTGTCCATTTGGTGTTTTAAGATCTTAACACGTCTCTCATTGCCAGAAAAGGTGAAACCTTGTATATTTTATAATGCAATGTTTGTAATTATTTAACATATGGCGGCACGGTGAGTAGCGCTGCCGTCCCGGGTTCGATTCCCGGCTCGAGTGCCTTTCTGTGTGGAATTTGCATGTCGACGTGGGTTTTCTTCTGGCACTCTGGTTTCCTCCCACAGTCCAAAAACATGCCGCTACATAGGTTAATTGGCCTGCGGACTAAATTTCCCCCGGTGCCCTGTGGTGGATTGCGTCCCATCCATGGTATAGCCCTGATTTGCGCCCTGTGTCTCCCGGGACAGCTCACCACGACCCTGTATGGCAGGGGTGTCCAAACTTTTTTCCTGAGGGCCACATACAGAAAAATATACGAAGGACTGGGCCACTCATTAGACAGTTAAGCGCAAATATTATGTGTGGGCCATAGACCATTATATTTTTAGACTGTGATACGTGCCAATTAAACATGGATGGCGGGCCGCAGTTGGCCCGCGGGCCGTAGTTTGGACACCCCTGCTGTATGGGATTAAGCGGTTTCTGACAATAAATGGATGGATGTTTTTTTTCTTAAATTACGGCTTAGAACTGTGCCGCCTTGGCACATTTTCGTTAAATCTCGAAGGTATTCGTTCGAAGAGAGAACGACTCGGAGGCGCGAGCTAACTGCGGGGAGGTGGAGGGAAGGCAACCACGCAGTTAGCCGGCGCAAACATGCCAGACATTGCATCCCTATATGGTATGATGGAATCGGCCAATTAATAAGTGGGTATTTTTAGTTATGGGAAAACCGGAGTACTCCATGAAATCCTTCGCGGACACGGAGAGAACATGCAAACTCCACACGGAAAGGCACCCGAGGCGGGATTCGAACCCGGCTCCTTGCTGTGGTGCGGCAGCGTTACTCACCGCGCCACCAGCACTGCAGACGCTGCAAATGCGTTATGCAAATAGGTCGGTTTAGCAGCAGAACTCCCACGTTTGAGCTCAAACTCCAGGTACAGGTTATATTGCCATCACTGTCAGTTCTGTGCCTCATACAATAAGCACCACCTGTTAACGGTACATTAGTTAATGGAAAGTCAACAGGCATGTGCCACTGGGGTTGTGAAATGGCCCAGCGGTAGCGCGTTTTCCACTTGTAGACGTGTGTGGTTCGAATACAGAGGCCACCCTGAATTTACTACGGATGAATTAACCATAAAGTACTGTACTACGCTCTGTCGCCGCATAGTGTGGGTAAAGATCCCTTGACGCCACGCTTAAAAATAGGCCACGTTTAATTCTGTACGGGATATTCACAATTTCAAATTAGGCATAGTAAATTACTATTGCCGTATTGGTAACACTGTACACTTGCATTCATTACAGTACTTTATATACTGCCACCGTTCTTAACCGGTGGGTCGCGACCCATCAGTGGGCCGCGAGCGCCACCTAGTAGTCCGTGTAGACCAGACCCAAGTCGGCTAAATGGGCCTTCAGGTGCAAAAGGTTGGGAATCCTGATCTACGGTATACAATAGGGAGTATTCAATAGCGAACATCGATTACTAATGGCAAACGAAAGTGCACACCAGTGCATATCATATCGCGTTTAATTGCATTGGGACAATTATAAGGCTAGGAGCAATTTGGGACATTTAGGGGGCATTTTGGGGACAATGAAAGCTATGTGTACCAACCACACTGTTGGCTGTCACCATTTGACAGGTTCACAGCTTAAACGTGACCAATTGACAGGGCTGATGCTTCAGCGTAGAGCCATGCAAATTAATGAGGGGCGTCGAATATGCATGCACACAAGAACGGGCATTTATTTAATCACCGGGACGAGCAAACGCCTCGTGTCTTGCTGGGTGTAAAAGCAGAGATTTAGCAACTACGAGTGTGTGTGTCTGTGTGTAATCACTACAATGCCAGCATTACCCCGTGGGTGGCTAGCAGGGTGAGACCGGTTTGGATAAAGAACGGCTTGCCACACCAACAGTGGTTAGAGCTGGAATTGGACGCAGGGCAGCCTGTCTGTCGTCTGTGCTGTGTGTGTGCTGTGAAGATTGACCACCATCATGGTCTGTTTGGAGTTTACGCCAGACGATCGGTTTAATAGCGCGAGACACACGCCGCATCTATACAACACATTGCTCTCCCTCTGAAGGATCTGCGCAGCACGCAATGTACCCATGCGCTCTGTGACACGTATTCGTTTATATAGGTGACATGCACACACAGCAGACGTGTGTGTGTGTGTACAGTACTACACGTGGGCACATACAGTAGGCTATGGTCACACACGCACGGCTCATTCAGGCACTGCAGCATACGGCAACAAGGAATATTCCATCACCCGGAGAACGCACACGTACATCGATGAACGACAATAGGACGGAGCAGTCGCTAATGCTGCATTTGTACACACTCGTACGTATGTAAATACGCACACATGCAGTTCCACTGGGACACGGCACACAGGACCCATAGCTAGCCACTAGCACCGGCCGAGACAGACGTGCGGTTGTAATGTCATCGAATACACTGAACGTTAGATCATCCGTTCAGCCTTGTATGCTAATTAGCAAGTACTGTTAGCACTCGCGCGCATCGCATACATCAGCTACACACACTGCTTAAATATACCCACACACACATACCCTCGTATTGATATATACAGTACACGAACAAACACACTCGTACGCGCAAGACACATAACGACCGGCGTCCTGCCTTGTTAAGCGGTGTGCACAATGAATGGAGGCCGGCGTTTAGGCGCATCAGCACTTGTCTGTGGCTTGTGCACGCTGAGCATCATCATCATCGTCGTCCTCATCACCGCGACCTCGTCTCTGGGAGCAGTCACCGGCGATGAAGGTGGCGAAGGGGGTAAAGTCGCCACGACAGGGCACGGTGGAGTGGCGGCATCCCTGGGCACCCGGCCGGGCATCTTCTCTCCGACACCGTGCCCCACCACATGGAGTCCTGAAAGTGTCGCCTCTTCACACCCCAAGGGCTTCACGGTGGTGTCCCTCAACTGGGACCACGTTCAGGAGCCGTACATCATCGCTGTGTGGATACTCGTGGCCAGCCTGGCAAAAATTGGTGGGTTTAAAAAAAAAAAAATCTAAACAAATATTGTATCGTTGTTGTTGTGCATTACATGTGTGATGATAACGAACTATTGTTTGGATTGATTTGTGTTCAGCTGATGGTGACTTTGTATTTCTAAACAACTCAAGTGAGAGTTCATCAAGTAACTTTGTTTAACCGGGGCATATATGACCTTTGAGATGTACTTATGTTACAAGGGAACATTGACAAGATGACAGGCAAGAAATGTTTGCCACGAGATTGACGGAACATTTGTAGCAAGGATGAAAAATGAAAAGGTTGAATGCAAGGGTAAAACGTAGCAACTGAATGAATCCCGTGCTGTATTTGATTTCACGGTGTCGTGCTCGTGGTTGTGTGGATTGTGTACGGTCATAGTGGTTGCTCTATGTATTGCCGAACACTGGCGAAGAGCGCACTGATATTGTTTGAGCGTGACTCAAATATCCTGTGACCTTCCCAACGTACAGCGATGTTATGACCTTGTAAAGATAGCGAAATTCAAATGTGACTTTTACTTATGCACTGAAACAGATGCGCACCGACTGTGCATATTCTTAACCTATCATAACCACTTAACGATTCTCTTTACAGTAATTGCACGCCCAGATTTCACGATTATTTCCTTTTTACGTTCCCATGACGCACGTGTGGATAGGTCATCACTTGGAAAGATTTGGTTATCACATTATGCAGCATCTGGATTAGAGGTAGTTTTAAGTGTGCCTTGATATCCACACGCTGTAGTTTCAGCACCAAGGACAGCACCACGCGCACACGTTCAATGTGGTACTGTACACGTATTGGCCTCCGCATGTTAATTGCAACATGTGCTTTCAAGCTGTGTCCGTCCAACAGATATATTATTTTGGGAAACTAAACTTTGATAATGAAAAGCAACGTTCCAAACAAGCCTCAAGTCGGACGTAATCAATCCATGCACAATTATCTGCTGTCGCCTAGGTATTGGAAACTTTGTCACTGGTAGAAAGCACCCTGAAAAGTGCGTACGTTAGCAAGACACGCACGCTTGACATTACGCGGAGGGACAGAAATAAGAATACATATATCAGGGCACAAACGGGAATCAGAGGCACCATATTTTTACGAAAATTGGACCTGGACGGAACGCTTCGCTGGAAAGGGATGATTGCCAATACTTGAGACTGATGACAGGGTGGCAGCTGAGTGAACGAATAGTCCTGAGAGTATGACTGCCTTCGTGATGGAGCGATGAGGTCAGCTCGTGTAAGAGCTAGATGGATTTTTGCATTGTGTGACCATATGCAGGATGTAGCTCGATGTATGGCAATTGCTCGCCATTGCTGTTCTGTTGGGATAGCTGAGTGTTCCTTCTCTCCTTCTCGACTTTTCGCCGCCCTATTTGGAGACATCAGGCATTTCTGAATTGTTTAGGCGGAACGTGTTGTGTTGTATATTTGCAGTGCGCCGACAGTGTGCTGTGTTCTTCGGATGTAAAAGTAGTCCATTGTTTTCCCCGCACTCCTGTGTTTGATGCACACACTCTTTTCTCAGATCTTGCTATTGTCAACTGGAATGAACGCACACTACAGACTTACGGCACAAAAGGTTTCAGCTAAACCATTTAGATACGCCTGATAATGCCTCCAACGTGGGAGGCGAAACATGGCGAAGGAGACGAAACACTCGTCATGGCTATCCCGAAAGAGCAGCTATGGAGTGAAATTCTCATATGCCGGATGCCGATGGCTTGGGGAGACCTTCATCCAGCAGTGCAAAGAGAATGGCTTGTTATAGTAATTGCAAGAAGTACAGTAGAACCTCGGTTATCGTACGATTCGGTTATCGTACGATTCGGTTATCGTTCACTTTTTTTGGCGAAAATACGTCTCGGAAATCGTCCATCCCCTCGGTTATCGAGCAAACAAACCGGTCGGTTTTGTTCGTTTGCTGCCGTGCGACGACAATGCTCCCAGCCTCCTGGTAATGGACAATGCTCCTGCTCATCCTCCAGGCTTCGAGGACCAACTGTTAGAGGAGTTCAGTTTTATTACTGTAAAGTTCTTGCCCCCAAACACGACTCCTCTCATCCAGCCCATGGACCAGCAGGTCATTTCAAATTTCAAGAAATTATATACGAAAGAACTGTTTCAAAGATGCTTTGAAGTGAATATTTGTGGGTGTATAAACGGATTCATGGTATTTCCATTGTTTCTTATGGGAATTATTGCTTCGGTTTTCGTCCATTTCGGTTTTCGGCCGTCGATCGAGAACGAATTATGGACGATAACCGAGGTTCCACTGTGTCTTCATTTACCAATATGTATGCAATCAAACCTTTAAACCACCTCAGTACGCATCGGTCTATTAATGTCATGTGATAAGAGATCGTTTTGGGTCACGTTACAATGAAAACATTTAACATCGCATTCAGCAGACTAACAGAAATCTACATTTGCAAAAGCAGAATATCTGGCACCAATTTAACCGTGTCAGTCCCCAAGGATGATAATAATACAGTAATATTTTTTTATAAAGCCCATAACTAATTGGTCGAACCCAGTTTTAAAGCGCAAAGGATATTAATAAAACATATGCCGTTGTGGCCACGTGATTATAAAATATTAAACACTCTATTTGTGTCTCCAGCGAAGCCAAGGTTGTGGACCCTAAAGGAAACCCAGTGTCCCATGGCACTTAATTGAGTTGTTATGGTGACTTGACTGCCGAGATATTGTATGTGGCACGACACTGGGGTTTTGTATCTAAAACGGGAAACCTAAATGTAAAGCTCATAACATTGTCACTGAAGTGTGTAGTCCGGTTGAATAAGGTTGTCAATGGCATTGTTAGTGGCAAAGTCCTTTTTTTTACCAACGTGCATCACTCGATAACCATAATTTAAAAACGCCACTACATCAGTATCACTGGGATACGGTGCCACTTTTGCGTAGTAGATTTTTTATATCCGTACAGATAAGTAGTTACGCCATCGTTGCCTAGGTTAACATTTAGTTTTGGGCCATGACCATGCGGTGCTATTATCCAATCTTGAAACGAAATCAATCAATCAATGACATTTGCTTTTAATCAGGTGAGTGCCACTGAGACCAACGCCTCTTGGCAATGGAAATTTCACAAGCTCTTCACTGGAGATCATGCAACAGACGGCACGTCATGGTTAGGTAATACCACACAAAAGGCAAGACACAGATGCCAGTGTTTTTGTGTGTGGGTTGGAAATGCCGCTGACCGTCTTAAACAATTTATATAACAGCGCTAACAAGTTCTATAAATCATCACAAGCAGTGCCCTTCACCTTCAAAGCACATTAGTGTCCCATTTTCATATATTGTGGTATTTTGGTCAGTGGAGTAAAATTGCTACCTCTGCAAACCTTAAAATAAATTTGTTATGCCATAGTGGATGTCGAGCTATTGGCTGGTGAGTGACAGAGGAAACACGTTACAGTGTACAGCTTGTCTCAACTGGCTTATTAATGTGATAGTTTGTACTCTTATTTTTGTATCCGACAGAAAACCCCCTGGTGTCTTACTTTGAGACCTTACTCAATCGTAATGAAATTCAGTGTCAAGACGCTCAATTTGCAGGATTTCCGAGTGCACTTTCTAACGGTGTTTGCGCTTATGGTAATCACATGTTGTGTACGTACGTGACAGAAATATACAGTAACGTGCAGCAAATTATCTGTTTTTGAAAAAAAAATGGAATGGCATTTTTTTTATTTTTACGGCTCTATTCATAATGGTTGCTTTTCAACGCTCTCTTTTTTGCTTCCCGAAGTTTCTCCTCCAACGTTGGAACACTCAACGCCTGAAGATGCCTCCAACGTGGGAGGTGAAACGTCATGAAGGAGAGAAAAAGAGCGCTTGACACTGCTATCCCGAAAGACCGGCTTTCAAAAGCAACCATTATAGGTACCATCGTCATCAGCAGCAGCAGCAGCCATGATCATTCAGCCACCGGATTGAGGCCTCCCAAAGCCATCACTGTCTTTCATGGTTTGGCAGTGTAACAATCGCCCAGCGTATGCGCACAAGCTGATTCCATTGCTCCACTTGAGGTGCACTCCCTCCCTAGGCTGCTACTCCGTCATTTCTCTGTCGTCGTGCAGCGCTTTGTGACCCTCGGGTGAAAGACGCTCTTTAAAATGCTATTATTATTATTATTCTTAAATCTCGACTGCCGACAGTCATCCGTGACGGTGACGTGTCCTGCCCAAGCCCATTTACTTCTGCCAGCAGCCAAATCCATATGTGCTTCAATCTGGGGGTTCTCAACCTTTTCCACCCCAAGTCCCACTTGGCCCCACTTACGTAGGGTTTCCACGGACAACTCGCGACCCAGTGGTGGGTCCACGGCCCACCGGTTGAGAATGCCGGCTTTAAGCCATCTGGTTCTCTTAGTGTCTGAACGTTCTCTTTAGAGCAGCTCTTTCAGAATTGCCGTGGAGGGCATTTCTCCTCTCTGATTCATTGCCTTTAATTTGCATAAATCGTGTCTCGCGTAAATGATGTGTCTACGTATGTACCGTGGGCTTTAGAATCGATTGTAGTTCACGAATTGTGACGCGTCTAGATGTAACCTTGCACAGCCCGCTGTCTAACATGTGGTGAAAAGTTGCCTGGGGACATTTCCCAACGGACTCTTTATGTCGTGTCTTGACGCCATTAGCACAACTGGAATAACGCTGAAAAGGAAAAAGGTGCCCAAAAATAGAGACCACGAACACGCATATGTGATGCAGCACATGTGTAGCATGGTATTGTATCATATGGAAATTTGACAATATAGCACACTATTCTGAGAGTTATAATGCCATCGTACTGTATGTATTTCAGGAAAATAGTCTACGCACATGTTTAACTACAAACTTCACTGTAATTCTCTGATTACATTGACCTCATAGTAGAGGTAAAGTCAGGGCAATGTAAAGGCTGATGAGCACCTACGAACAATAATATATAATTAAAGACAACTTAATTCTTAAAATCCACTAACAATCCTCTGGTTCAGACAGTGCGTGGTGTTAGTGAATACATGTCCATTCAAAATAAATTCTCCTATTGAAAACCTATACTGTAATTGATGAAACGGATCTTGTTAAATCACATTGTAAACAAATATGTGTGGTGTGTGTACAGGCTTATTTCACATTACATGTGTACACCAGAGAACTGCAATTTGTAAGAAGAAAGAGAAAATACACGTAATAATAACTATATGAATTCCATTATTTTGGTCTTTACATGCAAGGCCTTGCAATGAAAAGCCTAACCCAAACACCTATCTTGAACGTAATCTGCAATGCTGGACAGGAAGGACACTGAAGTGAGGTTCAATCAGCAATGCAGTTATAATAACGACAGCAAGCTGCCTTGTTTCATGAGATAAAAAACGCAACCTTGGAGCCATTGATCAGAAGAAATTATGTTTTGAAAGGTCTTTGGGAAAAAAAATAATCTAAAATATAATGTTTCAAGCCATTTTGAATTGGTGGCCTCCTGTGGTCTAGAGGTTGCATTAAATTGCTGAAGGTGATAATGATATGCAGTAACTCCACACACATTTAATCAATAGTTGCCCTGGTTAGCTTCTGGACAGTGCCTCGCTAAATCACGCCCATTGAGGGCCTGAATTGCAGTAAATCGAGTCTGATTTGTCTGAATCTTACCCCTGTGTTAGAGAATGGCCGCACAATACATTTTCTGAGAACCTATTAAAAAAAAACATTAAATGGTGGTGTCATTCTTAGATATTTGGTCTTTGTTGCATGACAGTCAACCTGATATTTTAAGCCTTCGAACTGGAATTTTAACAAATACTTGTGAATAAGGAAAACAGGATGGAACAATTTCATGCAGGATTTGTGACCAAGCTGTGACCACTACACTTGAGAACACGGTTTAATCACAGGTAGCAAAAACATGCATTTCAAATCAGGGTCTCAGCAGTGCCGGCTCAGTGCTCTTGACCAGAGGCACTGGATTGCCATGATTGGTACATTTTGAGGAAGATGGTTATACATTCATATTTACATTCATTTTACATCAATGTTGATGGTGATGACAATTGACTGTACCCTTGGGTGGCTGGGTGGCGCAGTGGTAACATCTGCGCTTCACAGAAAGGAAGTCCTGCCCGAGGCAGATTGATTCCAGCTTCGAGCGCCTCTCTGTGTGGCGTTTGTGTGTTCTCTCCCTGTTCTGCGTGGGTTTCCTCCAGGTTTTCCGGTTACCTGCCACAACTAAAACACACTCATTGCTGAATTTGCCGATATCATAATATATATGATAAACAGTGGCCGGCGAGTTGGCGCTTGTTGACCGCGTAGCTGCCTTCCCACCCCCCGTCTGCGGTTTCCTCGCTAGGCCTCCGTATCCATGTGTCGTCCATGACCAGGCGTGGAATTTGTGCGCGTTCTTAAGTGTATTACTATTATTATTTATTGTGTGTGAGTAGCTGGCAGGACATGTCCAACCAACCCTACGACCCACATGTATGAATGTGTGGGTCGAGGGAAGCACACCCAGTAAGGGTTCTCCAGGAAGCATTGTATTTATTCTATATACCACATTTTCAGGGAAACAAAATAATAATGATAATCTGCATTTTTCCGCAATATATTTTTAGAATAGGAGCTATTTCCATAGACACGCAGGGTTCAGAGGATCATCCAATAGCTGCCTCCAAGTAATCACGGACAGGAGAGGTTTTAATGTAGAATAAAACCCGCAGGGCAGTGGAATGCTAGAAATGTGTACATATCACAGAAAAATAAATACATTGCAAGGTCATAACCCCTCCATGGATCATAATCTTGTCGTGGTGGAGGTGTTTTCGGATTCCATTAAACCGCAGAGCTATGTCACCTGGAGTCTAACACTCCTGCAAGGGTCTCCCTTGGTGAACAGGCCTAGAGTCTAGCACTCTTGCTAGGGTCTCCCTTGGTAAACAGGTCTGGATGGAGGTTCCTGACAAATAACGATCTCAAGACCCTCCGATTGGAAGGCAACTGGTCAACCCAGGTAAACCTGATTACCACCATAGTTCCTGTTCCAATGAACTTGCCTTATGCAGCGCTTTGTGACCCTCGGGTGAAAGGCGCTCTCTAAATGCTATTATAATTATAACTAATTGATTCTTGCGCCCATGTTTAGGACTGTTTAGCGGACTGTCTCACCTCGTCCAAGCTGTGTTGAACTCTTGTCCGCTGGTAAAAATATGTCTCTCGCTGCTTCTGTCTGTGGAATTTTCACCCACCTTCTCTTTTTCCAAGTTTGTACAACCTTGCCAAAAGTTCGCGAAACACGTTAACCGGCCGCCGCTGCACCTGTAACAAGCGCCGTTGCTGGTCGCTCGGTATTTCGGGCCCCTTTTTACCGACAAATCTTCCCCACCTGAACGTGTGTCTCTCTCCGACTCTCTCCCGTGGGCAGCCTTCCACCTGTCGAGCCGCGTCACGTCCGTGGTCCCGGAGAGCTGCCTGCTCATCGTGCTCGGCATCG
>JAZEWU010000022.1:6473446-6489053 GCA_036362915.1 Geotria australis | reverse complement strand
TGCCCAACCGGCTGCTCTTCGACAACCTGGGCACCATCCTGGTGTACGCCGTGGCGGGCACGCTGTGGAACGCCGCCGCCACCGGGCTGTCGCTGTACGGCGCCCACCTCGCCGGGGCCCTCGGTGAGACGGCCGATCGAACGCGCGGCCCTCTGTGAATTAGCGAGGGTAGTAATGCGAAAGATCCATCCATTGTCGGAAAACGCCTAATCCCGTACGGGGTTGCGGTGAGCTGGAGCCAATCCCGGCAGACACGGGGCGCAAGGCAGGGCTATAGCCGGGGTGCGACGCCAGTCCATCGCAGGGCACCGGGGGCAATTTAGTCCACAGGCCAATTGAAATATGCAGCGGCGTGTGTTGCCGCCTCGTAGCGCCTTTCTGTGTGGAGTTTGTGTGTTCTGCCCCTGTTCCGCGTTGGTTTCCTCCCGCAACAAAAAAAATAAATCGTTAATGAATTGGCAAATAACATCGTAATATATAGGACGCAGTGTACGGCAGATGTTGGCGCCGGCCGGCTGCGTGGCTGCCTTCCTCTTGCCTCCCTGCAGTTTCCACCCGCCTCCGTATCGGTGTCTCCATCCATGACCAGGCATGGAATTTGCGCGAGTTGTGAATTGTAAGCACTTAGTTCTGGTGGTGTCTGTGTGCTTCGTGATTTGATGCATGACAGAGCCGTCCGCCAGTTGCAGGGATTGAGGAAAGACATTGGAGATCAATGTTCAGGGTCATCAAAGGGCGCTGTGTTGTTATTCCAGAAACAGAGGCCTTTGACAGGGTCACCAGGGGGTGAACTCACAGGCAGACAGCGCTATTTGAGAGCAACACTTGGATTTGTCACAAATCGAAGATTTTGAGGTTAGGTTAAAGTGTTCACCAAATTTATAAATGTTTATCTAGGTTAGTAAAGTCATGTATATGTAATTTGTCAGTCAGTCGATCGGCAAGTCGCGTGTGGTTGGTTAGATCAGCGGTTGGCAACCTTTTGCACCTCAAGGCTCACTTGGTCCACTTGGGTCTGGTCTCCATGGACCACTAGGTGGAGCTCGCGGCCCACTGATGGCTCGTGACCCACCGGTTGAGAGTTCCGGGGTTAGAGTGTGGATACTACCATCACTTCAACACGTTTGACCAGCATGGAAGCATAAGGCAGAGAGAGGGTGTATATATCTCTCTCGTGAAGGGCTCTTCTGCTGGCAGTAGCATGAGCAAGAAATTTCAGGCCTGCACCTTTATCTTTGTTTAAAAGGACAATTGATTGCAGATATTGTTACATACCCTATTTCCTGTCCCATAACATGCCTGCGTGTCTTCAATCAGAAGCATGCATCATATATATATATATATAGAATGTCATTATTGTAATACAGTACTGTACAGGATTTCATTAACATTGCCGGCCAGCTGCGTTGCATGTGACCTACGACAGTGTGTCCTCTGTGGAGCGTGCGGCGTGACGGAGCCAGATATCGGGCTGAGCCTCTACGATTACGAGACCCATCATCACACGTGGCCAACACATACCTCCTATGATTTCAGGACGGCCAAGACCCTGGAATTTTGCACATTAATAATGGAAATGCGATTTCTGATGGGCACAATATTTCAACGACGTAACTGACCGTGGCTCTGAGGCTCGGAGCCGGCTCAATGTCGCTCGAAGCCCAGGCGAGTGAGGTGGCGGCTGCGCAGTGATGGATAGATGTTGTATTATTACAACAGAAAAAAAAACCCAGTGATCCTGCAAGCTCGGGACGCGGCATTCCTGCGACACAAGAAACAGTGGGGTGGCGTTCCACACGGAAGCTGCCATCGCGGAGACACGATGACTCAAAGGGAGATACGACCGTCCGGGTTTTTGGTATAGAGAGGACGTTGTGAGGCGTGCTGTGCGTCACATCGATGAAAGGCTGACAAACACGCAGAGCTCTGTAGTCATGGCTGGGATGTTCTGCTGTGCCAATTTAACACAGATAAGCGCACTGGTTTTCCAGAAAATTTAATCGACGTAACATATTTACTGCTTGGGTGGCTAACCCATGACGGCATGCAATGACCAAGTGTTGTGGGGTATTTTTGTACGTAATGAAAAATGGATGGTTTAAATATAGGACAGACTGATATTTTGTTATCTCACGCCATTTTAGAGGTATGTTTCTGGAACCCATGAATCTTTGTACACCGAACTGATAATTCTTACATGTGGGGAGGATGTAACTTATCAATAATAATAATAATAATAGCATTTATAGCGCGCCTTTCACCCGAGGGTCACACATATTAGAGATAATTTTCGAGGCGGCACGATGCTTATTAACGCGCGTGCTCGCCGGATAAGAACAAATATTAATTACATTAATTGTACAAATGGTAGCGCCATTACGCTATTCAGACGATGTTTACAAGGCCCTTTCTTGCACCCCTGGGGAATGCGGCTCAAGGCGGGTGAATGTAGTGGTGGCATAACCGTCTGCTCGTGAAAAATGATGCCTTGCGTTGGTGGTTTATCGTACATCGTAAGGCAGCTACAGCCAGGCAGGCAGACTAATTGTATGGGGATTTCAGCACATGTGATCACCATGGGAATACTCACAAAAGCTCAAAAGGGAAATTAACGGACAAGGGATCAAGCATCTGACGGCGCCGATCCAGCCGATACAAATGTGGCATTCCGGTGTGGCCACTGAGGAATCGTGTCTAAACCTTGTGAAGGAAACATTTGCCTATACATGTATGCCACAGGAACTCCCGCTGCAATAATAGAGAGCAAGTGGGAAAATGCATGCCTGTTTTTGTTGACTCCGGAATTCTACGGACAACACCCAATGGAAATAGAAATAGTGCAGAGAATGAATTCAGAACTTAACAAGGAGGGCCTGAAAATACGGCTAAAGATAAATAAGGACAAAAGTGGTGCGGAATCTCGTGCGAGTTTAATTTACGATATCTGTTGGGAGGGATAGTTTGATAACAGCACGGTGTGTTACGTAGGGCGGTTATTTAATGCAGATAGCATTCAACAATTATTTTAAATGAAGAGATAAAGTCTAATGAGATTGAAAGTGTTTGCAAACCTGATTTCGATAGTCGAAAGCAGTTAACCGATGTGCTTGAACAACACGGTTTTCAATCCGTGCATATCAGCTGGTTTGGTACGGCTTAAAAACATGCGGACATTGAGCAATACAGTGGAATAAACCCTGAATAAGTATTCAACCCTGTAGACCTGGATGCTTCAGTTACACTAAAAGTGGAACACATGGATCAGAGGACGCTAATGAGAGACATCATATCGCATTGATGTAGGTTTTCACGGCTCGATTCATGATGGTTGCTCTTCAGAGCTGTCCTTTTTGGGAGGCATCCAACGTGGGAGTCGAAACCATCAGACGTCAGTCATATCGACTGTTAAGACCTGGCTGAGTGGTAAGACTAGCGATGGAATAGCGGCCGATGGAGAGACGTTACACAGAGACAGAGTGGCGAGATCAGCTCGCGTATCGCCGCGAGGTCGATTTGGGCCTCACCCACGTGGAATGGTGATGGAGTGGAGAGGCCTTCATCCAGCAGTGGATAGCCCATGACTGCTGATGGTGTGCGATTGAGCAAAAAAAGTACTTTGAACGAGTGAAAACGTGTTTCTGATCGGATATGCACAACAATAATTATCTACCAAAATTCTACAGCGATGTTCAACCATTCGCAATGCAATTAGTACAACATGAACCGCATTGTTAATTTCAATTAAAACTATACATTCGCTTGTTAAAAACACTATAAAGAACACATTTGATTGCTGTAGCTTTCAATTAGCTGAGTATTACACTGTTAATTATTGTAATGAGTTTCTTTCACTGCTTAACCCCTGCAAATGGGGGAATTGGAGGGGTCTCCAGATGTGGAGCAAATACAATTTTCTCGTCAATTCTGAATGTCGAAAATGGGCGGCGAGGCTGTAAAGAAACGCAGGTGTGTGTGTGAATAAGGCGTGATTGCTGAATTGTAAAACCCCTGAGCCTTTTGCGGGACCTCACTCGATATAGCAGCTCAACAAAAAACAACAACAACCAATTAACCACCGCTCCCCAAATGGCCTCTACTCTTTGCCTCCTGCCATCTGCTCTGCTTCGACACGAGGCCTTTTGGGAACCTCAGTGTCCCAGATTCCTCTCCCTTACCCCCTCGTGGCCTGTTTTTTCTTGTCTCCGTGCAACGCTGCCCTCTTCCGATGGAACGCGATATTGATGAGCTGCTGTGTTTTTTGGAAGAGCCTTCAGTAATTCGAGTAATCCGTACCCCGTGCGTCTATATGTAGATGATTTTTCCCATTACCGTTGGTTAAACATAATCAGTCGATCGACAGAGGTCGTGTTAGTCGATCATCGACAGGTCGTGTGTGGCTGGGTAAAGTCTGGGAACTCCACTTCCGAGACGTCTGGCAGATGTGACGGAGCGAGCCAAATGCCCTTTGTAGCGGCTCGCTCGAGTGGGGGAGCCAATTGCAGGCTTCCATGAAGAGCAGTCAAAAAAACATGTAAAGTTGACCTCTTACTCACTCCATAACGAATACTGAACTCAACAAATCCACTGCTGCATCAAGGTCTCCGTCATCATCTCACACCAAACCGCCAGTCGACATAAAACTTACTCACCAACTGATTTAATCGCTCCTTCCTCTCGCTTGGACGTCCTGTCGGACGCAATCCATTGATTGCTCGCGCATTTTCTCCACTCACCCATTAGCAATTTTCTCACTGCTATGCAGCAGATGAACAATGCATTGTGTGCGTGTACTCATCCCACATCTCGCTTGCGTCAGAATATTTATTTTGCTGGGTTCTGATTTTGCAATAGAAAGGCAGCAGTAGTATGACATGTTACGGTAGTTCTTTGTGTGTAAAACTGCATGGTCTACGTATGCAAGTGCCGTATGCTGCACGTATTAAAGAGTGCATTTTTCACGACTTACGTGTAGTATTCCGTGTTTACACACCAGCGATGGAATGGATTGACCATAATGGGTTCGTTTACTTGTATGGATTTTTCAGAGACGTAAACAAACATTTTGTAGGAGACACAGATCAATGCAAAATTCACTAATCAGTATGGTACACAGTCTGGGAGCCAGCTCTTAACACCCTGGTGTAACTCGAGAATCTTTGGGGGGGCATCACAAAGGCAGGCTAAAGGCAGCCCAGGCACTTTGCTGAACAGAACGCCAGGTCAACAGACATTGCCCCCCTCGTAATTGATGAAACATTGGCAGCACGGTAGCGGTTTCATAATGAGGAATTAATGTTGAACAGGAGGGGTAAGGATGAGCAGAAGGGGAAAATCGGGGGTTTCATCATCAGGCATGGGCAGTAGTCCACTGCTGGATGAAGGCCGCCACCTCTCGCGATCCTGTGATGCAACAACCCACTAGCTGATTCAACGTTGATTGCAACTATCAGCGAAACGTCGTACCATCATTGTAAATGTTGCAGGTTTGCGCTCAAAAATACTGGTGTGCGGAAGTAGTAAAGAATTGGCACGTTTTGTTATATTTTTACGTGACCTAACCCGTAAAAATCGATATTATAATAATAATAGCATTTATAGAGCGCTTTTCACCCTAGGGTCACAAAGCGCTGCACAGGGCTGCGGAGAGAACGGCATGTCAACAACGACGGAGAACGGAAAATCAGCAACATTATTTTGGACAAAAAGACAACAGGAAAATAATCCATCCATCCATTTTCTAAACCGCTTGTCCTGGTGAGGGTCGCGGTGGCAGCAGTCCAAGGAGAGTGGACCAGACATCCCTTTCCTCAGCAACAGATTCCAGCTCTTCCTAAGGGGGGGGATTCCCAGGCGTTCAACAAGCAAGAAGGGAACAGATGTACCCGAGCAGACGCAGATCGGAAGAGACAGAGAGAGAGAGAGCCAACATCTCGGATATGCTACGGAGTACAAATGTTAGGGGTCGATTAACCGAGGGGGGTCACACGCCATCTGGGGCACCTCGCGAGAGCGCGCGTGTGACGCGGGGGGCACCGCGTGTGTGACGCTCGCAGGCCCGCTGCGGGCGAGCCTCTTCGACTACCTGCTCTTCGGCAGCCTGATCGCGGCCGTCGACCCCGTGGCCGTGATCGCCGTCTTCGAGGAGGTGCACGTCAACGAGGTGCTGTTCATCATCGTCTTCGGGGAGTCGCTGCTCAACGACGCCGTCACCGTGGTGGGTGGCCGCGAGCGCGCGTCGGAGTTCCCGCGCGTAATCCGCGAGTAGTCGTCGTCGTTTCATTTAGATTGGCGTTGTTTCCCCCCTCGTGTCTGTCTCTCCGTCTTCCTGTCTCTGTGTCCCTGTGTCTCCCCCCCCCTGGCGCTCGCCTTCCCTCCCTGTCTCCCTCCGTGTTTGTCTTTAAGGAAGTGACGGCCATCTTAGGGGACGCTGGCAGATTTTTGCCGCTCTTAAGATTGCCAGTTTCACGACCTTTCAGTGTTTTCGAAGCAGCCTTAATCATTTAATTATTTTTAGATGTTTGGTTTTTTTGTCGTTGTTGACGTGCCGTTCTTTCCGCGACCCTTGTGCAGCGCTTTGTGACCTTCGGGTGAAAGGCGCTCTATAAAATGCTATTATTATTATTATATATACGTATGATAGGGCCAGGCACGCGCCAGGTCACCAATCGTTTCGTGGCCTTCGCGTTGGCAGTTCGAGCCCCCAAGAGCGTCGCTCGAGTCCCGGACTCCGCATTTTAACTCGGTTGTCAAAGTGCCTTGAGCAACTTTGCCGCGTGGCTGGCTCGAGGGAAAAATAAATAAATAAATAAATACAGAATGCACAACGGTGCCACTTATGTGTTTTTCCTGAGCCACAGGGATTTTTTACTCAATCCTAGAAATCCTGTTAAGGGAAAGGGTTTTTTTTTTCATTGTTGCGTTCAAGCCAGCAAATAAATGAGCGAGCGAGCAGCCGTGCAGGCTCGTGTTAATGAGCCAGGCGGCGAGTGAGAGCGAGCGTGTTGCCATGCCACAGTTTATCAACCTTATTAGCCAAACGTCGCATTAGTTTCAGACTGAGAAAGAGGGTGACTCACATTTCCATCATCGCCATTATCAGCGTCATCATCGGCATCATCAGCGTAAATGGAATCATCCGATTAAAATACTCGACAAAAAATGGAAATTATATTTACATTTGTTTCCATCAGAAATTTACACTACCGTGACATTTACTTAATGATGAGTTATCCATTTTATACGTTTATTTTAGTTGTGCGTTTTTGATGCTGTGCCACAGTATATGCAGTACACGAAACCCGCGCTGCATTACTGAATAATTTAAATACAACTTAATGATTGTGACCTTTCAATTATATTTCAACAATACGTGCAATTAGTCATCATAGCCATGCTAATTCGAAGGGCAGTTTTTTATTGGAAGACAAACGTTTGCATTGATTTGCATGGCTTTATAGATTTCTGATATAATTATGTGATGGCTTGTTTGAAAGATTCTAGTCAATTTGTTTATGGAATGCATCAGCACTTTCATCGAAACATGAATAAAACATGAAAGAGGGAATCAAACGCAAAAAATTAGCGCACGCTTCTTAATGAATTCCAACATCAAACGATATTTTCCCTGAGTAAGTTGTTCACAGGCTATAATTAGGGCGACAGAGGGAGAGTTACGGAGACTTGTGAAGAGTTGTAGGTAGCCCCCCAGTAGTCATTCTGTTGAGACATGCAGTTGTGGAATGCCACCTACGAATGGCAAGACTGAGTCAATCCACAGGCTTCCTAGGCTGTTGCCATAGTTAACTAGACACCCAGCGTCATTGCTGGCTTTGGCTATATTACACGCTGTCGTAAACACAACTGATGTTCAGGCGAGCAATCAAAAACCGAAGTACGGAAGTGAGTCATCCCGCTCGACTCAAATCTAGTTGAAACTACGGTTCGCCTGTCCAGTCCACAGACGACTGAAGCCATAAGCCTGGCAGAGGAATCCAGTAACTAAGACCCCGTTGTCATGGGAACATACAAAGAATGTAGTCCGGACAGATGCAAGAGGGAAAAGTGGCCACATTGCTAACATCCGTCACTGTCTCGTTTAGCATTCCCTCGTGCCCTAGTTAATATTTTTTGTGCAGACTTTAATTTCAGTTTTTTTTTTCCGATTCAGCTAACTTTTTTTTTTAAAATGCTGGCTATAATGGTAACATGTCTATGGTTGGCATTTAGTTATTTCTCTCTGTGGGCTGACCTTGTCTCCGAGTGTTCTCGCTAATAATTTGAAATGTTCACGGGGTCTTTTACTTAACAGGGGCAGCGCTGCTGTGTTAAGTCTGCGCTGCTCATGGTGCACGGTGCACGTGACCTCCATGCGGCACACGATGTCCCGTTTAGACCCCGTGACTTAACATTTGATATCCTCCGGGATTGCGGGTGTCGCATGTCTCCCTGAAAACGTGAACGCGATCTCATTTACGGAGTCCGGCGTAAACAGCACAGTGGGAAAACAAGTAGGAGAAAACAACAGTGTTTTGAGCGTGAAAACAGTGACTTGCCATTTATTATTTGTAATACAATTTTACTGATGTAGGTTTTCGCGGCTCGACGCATGATAATTCCTTTCCAAAGCTGTCCTTTTGGGCCAGCCGTGTCGAGCGCTCCCCCTCTCTCCCTCGCGATATTTTGCCTCCCTCGTTGAAAGAGAGAGATGGGGAGCGCTCGACACGGCTATCCCGAAAGAACAGCTTGGAAAGCTATTATTTTATAATGCGCACAAATTCCACGCCTGTGCAGGGACGAGACACGGATACGAAGCTGCAGAGAGGGGGGTGGGAGTCAGCCAGGCGGTCAGCCGGCGCCAATCCGCCAAACACTGCTTCCTATATATTATGAGTGTTTTTCAGTTGTGGGAGGAAGCCGGAGGAATCCCACGCACAACAGGGAGAAAACGCACAAATACCACACAGAGAGGCGTCCGAGGCGGCAATAGAACTGCCTCAGGCAGGACTTTCTGTGAGACGCAGATGTGACCCCTGCATAGCCACTCTGATCTTTCAACAGAGCACTTTGAAGAAGAGACTAAGTATCTTGTATGGATAAAACAAGGTGGGTGTTTCTACAGTCGAAAAAAAACTAAAGCACTATTTCCACCAAGGTTATATGGTTAAGTTTTTAAAAAAATAAATATATTACTCTATCCCAATATGTTATACTACCAACTCTTTCAAGCTGTCTGGCAAGTGTGGCCAAATACCCTCCAGTGGGGTTCTCTAGTCAATGCCTTTCTGCCAGCAGTGGCATGGACAAGGAATTGCAGGGCTGCCTTTTTACCGCTTACAGAGTGTGGAATATTTAACGATATTTTCTGCTCAATATCGTACAATGTGTGCCAATGTTGGAACGTTTTATGGTCTCTTCCGTAATTTAAATATGCAAAATAACACTTAATTTAAGCCATTTATCATCAATTTACTTTAATACGAAGTCTAAGTAACAATTAACAAACATTAACAAACTATACCTCAGACGCTGCAGTTATAAATCCTGCTGTCATCCACTTATGAAAACTGCGTTGAAATGATGCCTTTAGTAGACTTATTTTAAGCATAACAACACTTAAGCACTGTTATTTTTATTGGATTTGAACTTGATGTGGTGAAAAACAGTAAAACATGGGGATGTTAGCTACATTCCAGTTCCTGAACCCCTGTTTAAAATACAAAAAAGAGCCGATAACACTTATGAATCGCTTAGATTAGTTGAGATAGAAATACAAATTATTCCTCTTTCATTGATACACACACATTTAACAGGTTATTGGCTGACTAATGAGGCATTTTATTTATTTTTAATTAAATACAGCCTCCCAGTTTCACTTGCAACGTGTGTAATGACGCAGCAAAGCCATAAATACTCCGGCGAATTTTATTTTTATCGTTCTAGAATTTTCTCTCAAGGATCTTTGAAAATGGCCGAGACAATTTTCTAAAATAAAGATGCCAACATCTGTAGGCTTCTGCCACTGGAAAGTTCGTTTGTGAACAAGTAAGCATATAAACAAAAATACTAATTGCTTTTGGAAATAATAGCTACGTCTAATTTCCCACAATGCCGCAGTGTTCCTGCTTCATTGAAGCGCTGGGTAATGATCTCCCGTGCGGGGGACATGCTTCTCCTCACAGGATGAGAGGATGGGGGTTGTGGTGTGTGTTCCTGAAGAAATATTTAATTGACAACCGCAGCAGCAAAGCCAGTAAACATGACTTATTTACTTATTACTAATAGCATACAAATAGTTATTCGCAGCGACAGCGTAGGATGTTTTCCGAACATTCTGTTGGAGAAATAAGCACGAATGGAGAATTCGTTCTCCATCTCAGATTTGCTCAAGGGTAAATACGAGCTGATCAAAAGTCACACGCAACATCTGTGTAGAAAGAACTCTAAATCAGCTCAAGTGCCATAAATGACGTGACCTCTGTGTGACCACCCCCACGTTCATCCCTTCCCCTCTCTCTGTACCCTGTGAATATGGACACCGCTCCGTGCGGCTCACTCCTGCTTGCACCTCCTCTCTCTTCCTTGCCCTGTCATCACACTCTCATCTCCCGCATGTTGGCATGGTCGTTCCAGCTCCCACTTGGGCGGCAGGGTGGCGCAGTGCTAACATCTGCGCCTCACAGAAACAAAGTCCTGCCCGAGGCAGTTTGATTCCCGCCTCGGGCGTCTTTCTACGCAGAGTTTTTGTGTTCTCCCCCTAGCATGCGTATGTTTCCTCCGTGCTCTCCGGTTTCCTCCCACAACGAAAAAACACCCATTAATTAATAGGCCAATAACGTCATCATATATAGGACACTGTTTGTCAGGTTGGCATCGGCAGGTTACCCCGCGCCTCTGAGTCGTTCTCTTTTCGAATGATCACCTCCGTAATTGAATGACTGACTGTGCGCGGAATAAACTATATTTATTATTACCTCTTCACCACCTCCTGCCCGGCACTCCTTTTTTTCGACCGCTCACCTCGAGCCGTGCAACCTTTGGACGTTCTCCGTTCTGGCGTTCCTTGTCTTTGCCAGTCATCTTGCCCTCTGTCACTGTCTGCCCTTTTGCACAACTTTCCTTACATCGTATCCTTGGCTCTACACCCTTCCTATTGCGGTTCACCAGCATTTGTTTAAGCGAGCTTGGCTCTGCCGATGAGACACTGAATGTTGCTGAAACAACTCACACCCAGAAGGCAGTTTATAACTGATTTCCAAAAAAGGACATTTATATTATATGTGGACAGATTTGGGAATGAGGTGTATTTATTGCCTGCGTATTTACTTTTACACCAACAAAGGTTACTCTACCTGGATAGTGATAAAATAGTTGTTATTGTGTACAAGTCGATTCAAATGTGTCAAGGGCTCCAGATCATTCTCTCTGCAAAATATGGGCGTCCCAGTGATATTGTTTTGTTGATGGTGCAGTTGGCATCGTTCAAACCATCGTGGTCTCATTTTGGCCAAAAGCAGAGATGAGGGACAAACATGTGGGCTGGTCCATTGATGGGCAGATGGATGTACTACTTGGAATTTTGTGATGCCGTTATACATTCACAGTTTCCATTGCTCGAACAGAACCACAGAATCAAATACGACATTAACCATGTTGCAGAGTGCTAGGCAGGTATTATTAAACGGAAATATTTCATTATTTCTGACAGTAATATCAAGGTCATTTGCACATCTGTCCAAATGTTGTATCCCATTTCACTGCGCACGTCTTCAACTGTCTGTCGAGTGTGTTATGTAATGGCACACTTTCTTTGTATCTTTCCAGCATGGCTACGTGCCGACAAAATGGCACCGTCTGAATCGTCCTTTCCGTGCCAAATCAGCACCGAAACATTGATCTCATCTGCAGTGAACTTAAATGCAATGCCTCATTTATTTATACTATTGGCTAGGACGAAGACATCCCATGTTTATGCATTGCGTGTAAACTATTTATCTAGGGCACGTCACTAGTTTCGATTGGAAGTTTGGCCAGTTAAAAATAAAAGGCCCCTTACAAAATACAGCTTGAATTTTCAATTTGTTGGAGTGGACGCACAGACCACGCAGCATGCATTTGTCTGACATAATGAGGTGTGAACTTCACCGCTAAAAATAAACCAGCTTAGATGGACCTTGGGGATCAAGTGCAGACCTCTAATCCGGCCCGATTAATTTATTTTGCAGAACACACACACACAGCGCCGCAATAAAAAAAAAATCAGCTTAAGGCAACGCGTTAAATCTCTGCTTACGTCGTTATCTGCGTTTTGCGGGTGTGTCGCCCAGTTTGTGCGTGGCAAAAGTTGGAATTCATTTGCTTTTTACGCCATTAAAAACTGGAGGAAAAAACCCCCCCTACAATATCCAATTTTGAAACCTAATTATCACATTGTTCCTTTATTTTTTACGTGACAGAAAAACAGTGTAATTTTTGTGCATTTTTGTTTCGTTGTCAACACGTATACTCACGATGAAGACTTTCCCTGTGAACAATCCTTGGCTAATCCACCGTGTATCAGTGCAGCCTAATTATATTGCTATATTAATACATTTTCAAGAAAAGCAAAGCCTTGACATTCGTGGTGTCGGCTGAAAGCAATTTCAGGTTACTTTTTTCTGGCCCAGTGTGATGTTACCGACGCAAGTATTGAGATCATCAGGCACTTCACACTGTGCAACAAGCAAAACAAACACAATCTCTTTGATCAGATCGTAGTTTGTAGGGGCAGACACATATGCACAACAATATACTACATGCCATCTGAGCCATTATATAACAAGGATTTTTCTTTTGTAAAGTCAAAGCAGAATGTCTATGGAAATCACAAATAGCCTGTTAGGAAACAACATTTCTGCTTGCCCCTTGTCACAGAGGTTCGTGGTTTGAATCCAGAATGTCGCCCAGGTTGATACTGCAGTTGTATTAAGCAGTATATACCCACTGTCACCTTCACTCTTGATGTTAAACATCCCGTGATGTCAAGTGTGTGTTATTGCGTGCCAGCATGCATGGTCCAAATTTGCCACATTTTTACAAAACACACAAATTACTCAATTGACATTACCGCAGCAATCGAGGTTCCCTACTGGCAGATAAATGTACATTTTCAGGCCAGTTCTGAATCGCATTGTGCCACAACATGACTTTCAAATTGGGCCAAAACGTTATTTTGATGCCTTGCCTTGAGAGAAGTGGATATTATATAATGGTATTTTTCCATTACACTACATTATTCATTTTTTCATCCAAGTAAACAAATGCTTAGAATTTGACGGATTGAATGTAATAAGCGTACACTCTTGGAATATGTCAAGGCGGTAGGTACGGTTGGGTGACCGTATGAATTTGAAAACCCACGCTTTTCACGCATGTGCTTTGTGACTCATTTTGTGGCGATTGTTCTGATTTGTGAGTTTTTAATGTAAACTGCTGGACGGCGTCGTGCTGATGGGTGGAGAAAACAGGAGGTGATCGGTTGCGTGTGGTGTCCGGACAGAGAGACAGTGGTTCTTCAGCCACGCTGCTCTTCGGATAAAAATTAGATCCAGTCAATTTTACCGCGGCTCAACAGACCGCAGTAACCGCGTACGGCTCCCTACGCCATGCGGCTGAAACTAAATTAAAACTCCGCACGTAACATTTTATTATGCGCATAATCTACGGCGGTAATTTTCAAACTTGACAAATTAACCTTTCTGGCCACACTGTAGTCGTCTCTGTCTCTGCACCGTGATTCACAGCCCCTTCGAGAAGTTTCAAAATATTATTGGTCCTAATGCCACGCACTTGATGCATTTATATATTACTATGATGTGGCTGAATGTGTGGTGGTTAAGGTTTTGGCCGAAAGTAGGTGTTAAAATACATACGATATGATACTCTACTTTACATTCTGGGTTCATAGATTGATTGGTTGAAGCTCATCCAATTTCACTTGACACTTCATAATTGGAAAGCATGATATAAGCTGCGATCGATCCTGTGAGTGGTTACTTATCTTATGGATTATGGAATTTATTTTGGTGTGCACACCCATTGCACGGTCAATTTCAGCGTCATTTTTTGTCAAATAAATCTTCAGACAAAGCCAACAAAAGTATTTTCCTCGGTCTGCAAAAATTAACATGTGTTTTTAAATGTACGTTGCACTGTTTTGTGTACAGGTTTTATACAAAGTGTTTGACACTTTTGTGGAAGTTGGTGCGGAAAATATACAGTCTGTCGACTACATGAAAGGATTTGGTGAGTCAAGTCACTCTCAGCTTTGTCATTGCAATGTATTTTAAATCTGTGTTCGCTCACAAAGTGCAGTGTTTAATTCTGCAGTATTTATAAGGCTTCCTTTATTTAACTCCCTTCACTATTCCATTTTCAGTTACCACTTGGGGCTACAAAGGCACTACTGTCCTGCAATTCAGTCTAATTCATAGTAGACGGGGCAGTGAAGCAGATGAAAAAAGAGGGGAGCATTAAACAACTTAAATCATTTGCAACCTTTTTCAATCTATTGCTGGATGAAAATCTCCCCATACTGTGATGGTCATGGAGGTTTTTGACCATACTTCACCACGCTGGTCAATGTGGGTCTGAAGGGGGAAGATATTGCCAAGGACAATCTTAGATATCGCTTTTAGCCGTGGCCCAGAATCAAACTCGAATGACCGTGTTTTTCGCTGAGTGTGCCAATGGACTGGGTCCTTGCTGTATCCCATTTAAAGTTCCATGCATGGTGTCATGAATCTATATTTAATTTAATCTATCAATACATTTTAACAGTTGCATACTTGATAAGGAATATCAGCCAACAATTTTGTTCTTTCGGGATTTCCGTGTCGAGAACTCCCTCTCTCCTTCGCGACGTTTTGCCACCCACGACGCTTCCAACGTGGGAAGGCGAAATGTCGCGAAGGAGATATGGAGAGCGCTCGACACGGCTATCCCGAAAGAACAGTTCTGAAGAGCAACCATCATAAATCGAGGCGTGAAAACCTACATCAGAAACACCTTAGGTTGTTTAAGCCTGTACTGATCCACAGCTAATAACACACCCCTTGGGCTATCACGGTGTCTATCTTTACACGGTAATAGCTGCTAATACAGCCGGACGCATTAAACATTCACTACATCAATTAATTATTTAACTCTGTTAAAGCTCCCGCCTCTGTCCACCCGGCAGGATAAATGGATCACAACCACGGTTAGTCGATCGGCAGGTCGCGTGTGGTGGCGGTAAAGTGTGGGTTACTCGCATCTGTTTTCAAGGATTTTGGTCGATGTGGAACGGTAGCCGGGCGGTGCTGGCTTTATGCACGTGGCCTGGAGTGCAGCACCGTGCAGGCGAGGGTTGGAGGGTCGGTCCGTCCATCCATCCATTTTAAGAAACCGCTTAATCCTATACAGGGTCACGGTGAGCCGCAGCCTATCCCGGCAGACACAGGGCGCAAGGCAGGCGAACACCGAGGATGGGACGCCAGTCCATCGCAGGGCGCCTGGGGAAATGTTTAGTCAGTACGCCAATTCACCTGGCAGCGTGTCTTTGGACGGTGGGAGGAAACCGGAGTGCCCGGCG
>JAZEWU010000022.1:6444861-6455059 GCA_036362915.1 Geotria australis | reverse complement strand
CTAGCATGGGGCGTCAGTTGATCGCAGGCCACGGGGTGCAATTCAATCAGCAGGCCAATTAACCTTGGCAGCAACAGCCGCGTGTCTTTGGACTGTGGGAGGAAACTGGAGTGCCTGGTGAAAACCCACACGAACACGAGCTAGAACGAGCAAATTACACACAGAATTTCAATTCAATTCCACTTTATTTGTCAACTCTACCATATGTACAGGACATACAGAGAATCGAAATACCGTTTCTCTCAGACACCGTCGTTGTTTACTGTCGTTCTGTAAATGAAAGCCTGCACCCGAAGCAGGAATCGAACACAGTTACTTCTTGCTATGAGGCGGCAGCGCTACTCACTTCGCCACCATGCCACACCGGGGCCAGTTTGGTTTTTATCTCTTCCCTCAGACGGTTTAAGCAGATAAACGCTTCCCCGGTTGTGAACCTTTCAGGTCTCATCAGCAGAGTTTGCATTCATTCGATTATGCATTGCTCATCACGCGCTGCTGCCAATCGTCGCTCACCGCTCATTCACAAACTAAATAACTTGTAGTAAAAAAGAATTACCCTGTCACCGCTAGTGAAGTTGTGCTTTGTTTTTATCAAAGAAGCACTTCTAAGTTGTAATGGAACAATGTTTCAAATCACCGCTATTTAGTTATTATGCATTTGACATGAGAATTGATATCAGCACACTTCAGTGCGCTAATGTTTATATGCCGCATTTATCAAGACTTGTAGGTCGAATCCATTTCATTTTCTAAACACTTTTGCGAGGATTTTTTTTTCTGTTTATGTCAAGAGACATTCTTGTCGTTAATTCATTACCCATAAATCTCCACGGTGGCACATAATGAGATTTTGTTTTTGGATCGCGTGGAGGAAGCAGATTGTGGAATCCCACTGGAGCGTGGGAGGCTCCGCGGTATGACAGCGCCTCGTGTTGCCCCTGCACTTTTATCTTTACATTTATTAACCATTAACATCGCCCTTGACTCCCACCTCCTCCACAGTTGTGCTGCTGTTTGCCTTTTGAATAACGCGGACGCCACTCACAACCTGGAACAGCCTGCCGCACCTATTGCGTCAAACACAGTCCCCCACAGCATTAAAAAAAACTCTTAAAAAGTCACCTCTTCACCAACTCACAACAAACCGACTGAGCAGGGCTCCGCGCCTCCGAATCAACGGGTGCAATGCGCCCGGAGAAAATGCGCGCGTTACAAAAGTAGATTATTATTATTATTATTTCGCAGTGGACCCGTTATGGGACGCTTTTTACTAGATTACCGATAACACCAAATGAGAGCCGCTGACTCGAAAACAAAAACACACATTTCAATATTTTCTGTGGTATGATAGGATGTAATAAAACTTGTGAGACCCAGTACGGAGCCTGTTAAACGTACGTTGCTTCGCTCTATAATTCTGCGATTGAATTGCATCTGCCTCTGCATGTCTCTGCCACACACCGAGGTTGTACTTCAACTGTATTGTCATGCAATGCACCCGGGCTCAGTGATGTTCCTATTCCCGTCGGTGCACTCCACACAGTCGTTGCGATGTAATCCTGGAACTGCTGAGCAGTAAGAATATGTGAAATGTCAACTGGAGAATTATGCCTGTGTATATGTGTAGTTCTTAACAAGGTAGTGGATAGCACATTTCAAACGACAATGTATGAAAAAACTAATAACGCGGTGTGACAATGTATATTTTTTTAAAAGGGCGTAAATGTTTTTTTTTATTATCCGGTAATGCAATTTTGAACACTGAAAATGGAATTCTCAGTTAAAAAAATGAACGTTCCGTTGCTTAACCTTATCCTAATCGTATCACAAAAATCTGCACCTCACACATCTTATTAGCTTGCACAGGTCAGTTGTTTTTATCGGTAACGCGTTTATTATTGCCAATGTAAATGTCAGGGGGAGTGGTGGTGCAGTGGTTAGCGCACTAGCCAATCAATCCGGCGATCTGAATTCGACTCCTGGCCGCCGGGGAGTGATATCACAAATCTGCACCGATCAGCACGATGAAGTAAGGTCAAACGAACACCACGACCGTACTTCACCTTGCCGGTCAACACAGCGTGTTGACCAGTACAGTGAAGTATTCCTCAGGAACACCAATTCCTGACAGCGTGGTGAGGCCTTCATCGAGTAGTAGGTTAACATCCATCCATCTGTTTTCAAACAACCGCTGTTCCTGTTGAGGGTTGTGGCGGCAGCATGCTGAGTAGGGCGGACCAGACCTCCCTTTCCCTAGTGACGGACTCCAGCTCCTCCTGGGGGATTCCCAGGCGTCCCCAGTCTAGAGACACGTCCCGCCAGGTTGTCCTGGGTCGGCCTTGAGGCCTCTGCCCAGTGGGACGCATCCTCACCAGGTGCCCGAACCATCTCAACTGGCTCCTCTCGATCTGAAGATCTGAAGGAGTCGCGGCTTGAAGCCGAGAGGCGCTCTTGGATTGCTCCTCACCCCGTAGGTTAACGACGGGGAGAAAAATCGTGTTTTATCCGGTGAAAAGTCAGCGTGGGTCGCTGCCGGTGCGCTGCGTTTGTGCAGGGTCTGACCATCAAGCCGCTCGTCAAGTGGCTGAAGGTGAAGAGGAGCGAGGAGCGGGAGCCAACCCTGACCGAGGAGCTGCACGAGAGAGTAGCTCGCACAGCGCGCTCGCCCACGCACTCACTCATTTGCAGAGAGCCCCGCATTGAGCTGTGGACACTTCTGGGGCAAGTGCTTTTATATAAGCCGGAAGGAACCATTGAGCGATGTAGCGGGGAGGAAGTACGTAAGCGGGGATGAGTAAGTAAGTTGCAACATCTCAGGGCACCGGGGGCAATTTTGTGAGGAAATTTAACCTAGGACAGCATGTCTTTGGACTGTGGGAGGAAACCGGAGTACCCGGCGAAAACCCACGCGAACGCGGGGAGAACATGCAAACGTCACACGGAAAGGCTCCCGAGCTGGGAATTGAACCCTGGGACCTTCTTGCTGTGAGGTGGATGGCTCGGATAGATGTTTATTATTACAGCAGAAAATACCCAGTGTGCTTGCAAGCTCTGGAAGTGGGATTCTTGCGATACAACACTGGCGCCTATATCTGACACTGACCCCGACCTTTCCTGTGACAAGCACATCAACAACACACTGCAGCGTGGAAGAGTAGTCCAAATTTCTCCAGAGGCGCTCTCTAGTGCTCCATCTAATAGAGGCCCCTTTGCCCACATGGACATGAGCGAGCTATTGCAAGGCTGCACCTCTACCTTTACCCTACAGGGAATATACAAAGACAAAGCTTATATTTGCATTAAATCAATTTGGACTTACCACAAGTCTGCTCAGCTTAAGGCCTTCACTAACCAAGCTTGGTTAATCAGATTTTTTACTCATGTAGGTTTTCACGGCTCGATTCATGATGGTTGCTCTTCAGAGCTGTTCTTTCGGGAGAGCCGTGTCGAGCGATCTCCCTCTCTCCCTCGCGACGTTTCGTCTCCCACGCCTGATGATGCTCTGAAGACCAACCATTACTATTTGATGTTGTTTATCCAGGTAAGAATTCAAGATACCAGGGTAGTCTCGTATGCAAGTGACCTGGAGCAATAGTCTGCCACCCGTGGGCTGTGATTGCTTCTGCGTGTGTAATGCCAGTGAAATAATTTGTCGGGTAATTATCGAATATAGAAAGTTTGGAGCCTCTTGGCCTGTAATTAAATTCTGCCCGCCTCCTCACCTTACCTTGCGAGTCACCGAATTGCCACGATTCATGAACGTGATTTGTTTCAAGAAAATCGATTCTTTTTTTTTTTATCCTGGTGAACGTAGCGGACTTTAGTGGCAGCAGGGGTCCCGTGAACCAATTACAGCCTAAACGAATTGAAAGCAGAGTAATTGATTCTTACAAGCACAATTTCGCGTGGGTGATGTGAACATAATAATCGATATCAATCGATGAACTTATGAAAAGATGTAAGCAGAGCTCTGGCTTGAGGTATAAATAATAGCAAATTGTTAAATTGTTTCTGCCTTTCCCGACAAATATTATCTGGCAACATTTGTTTAAGCAAGCAAACTCTGAACAGGTTCAGGGTCTCATCACCAGGCCCAAGGTTGTTAAACAAATGCAGTTTGGTAACCAGATATTATTGGCAAGGGCATTCCAGCTCAACGATGGGGTCCTGTTCAACACAAACAGCGATATTGATGAATAATACAGCATGTTTTTGTACAAATATATGTACGTATATCCACACTGAGGGGACTGGGTTCGAATCTTTCACAAGCACACATTTCATCTGCACAACACCAAGCCTTTTATGTCTTATTTCAGCATTACTTCCCACTTACCGATTGCTCTTCAGAAACTTTAACACTCTCTCAGCTTCAAATTCCCACTTTGACATGAGTAGCATCACCGCTTTTAAGCACTCTTCCACCGGCTATCACAACTTCAGAAGAACGTGTTACACACTTGTAACGAGATTGCCTATAGGGCAGGTACTCTGCGAGTTTTGATGATTTTTTGTCTTCATCACAAAGCAATTTGGAGTTGTGTGTCTTCGTTTCACACTCGTTTCTGTGGATGTAGGCCTTCGACCACATTCTGGCGGCTATCGAAGATGTGGCGGGAGAGTACGGACACCACTACTGGAGGGACAAGTGAGTCGTGAGCACACCCTCTTCTCATGCGGAGCTTGGCTACGTTTTGTTGAACCGCAAATCTCAAATTCACCTTTCCTTTTCAGTTCAAGATGTTGTTTTTCGTTTTACGGGAGGAAGCAAAAGTTTGAAAATTGTTTATGCCAGACTATTGTTAAAAAGAGCTGCATAGCTCACTGGTTTCTCCCAGCTTAAATAAATCGCCTTAATAATAAAAATAGCGTTTTATATAGCGCCTTTCACCCGAGGGTCACAAAGCGCTGTACAAGGGCCACGAAGAGAACGGCATGTCAACAACGAAATTAAAAAAACCAACCAATAGAAGTTACTGACATCCGAAAAAGATAAGGTTTAGTTTCATATTGAGCTGCTATTCTCATCCGGGTCGCGAGCGCCACCTAGTGGTCCGTGGAGAGCAGACCCAAGTGGGCCGAGTGAGGATTGGTCGGCACGGTGGCGCAGTGATTAGCGCTGCTGCCTGACAGCAAACATCCCGGATTTGAGTCTCAGCTTGTGCACCCACACACTAAGTAGAATTGATGCTTTTGAAGGAAGGTGACTCTCGGGAAGCTCTGTGTTTACAAACCGGAACCACTGGGTCCAACGAACAAGCTGAGTTTTTCTGTGTGCTGCTTGTTGAGATTGCAGGGGGTGTATTAATTGTGTGCCGTATGATTTTTATCCTATAAATACATTTACTGCATTGTCGTCATGAGAGTTTGGTTTGGATAAGAGTAGCGCACTTACTTTTTCAGGCTGGAATAATCACCTTCGTTTATTAATATTCACCAGCACAGAGGCATGATGAAATAATTGCACCATTGACTGCACACAATGTACAGAAATCAGCGTGTTTTTGGCCTCTTATGTAATGGAGTTATGATATCAGTTATATTCACACGGGCACAATTGAAATGACAATATAAGTACTCTACAGTAATGTGGCACGTACAATTATACATTCAGATACATGTTCATGACGCAAAGGTATATGATTACCTTAATAAACAATCTAATGTTCTCAATGGACACTATTTGGTATTCCTGTGATGGGAATTAATCAGTACACGGCACACAAGAAGCAATTACTCTGGTTACAAATCGCTTTTATATGTAAATAAGCGACATTAATTTGAATGAAAAGTCTTTGGACAGTTGATACAAGAGGCAGGAGGAGACTATTACGAGGACAAACTAGTGGGATGATGATGAGATGATTATAGTCAGAAGTAAACACTTGGATAAGCTTTACAGCATGCCCATAATGTTGTCATCTATCACACACTATTATAATTAGCGGTTGGATCTTCGTGCTTGAAACGTTGTCAACATATTTCTCATGCACCGTATTAAAAATGTTTTATAATCTTAAAAGCTTGAGTGATCTTTAACGGCACGTTGCCAAAGCATTTGAAGCAATCGCACCCGGATATTAGCGATCACCTGGGATTCAAATCTCAGATGTGCATTATCAACTCCACGGCAGACATGTGGAGGATTAGCGGCATTACATTCCTGCAATAATATCTTCATCATGCCCAGTGCGTGTTTAGTTGCATCGAGCTCGATGAAACTTCTCTCTTTATATTTTGTATACGCCCGTGTTTCAACCCACTGCTGGATGAAGGTATCCGCATGAAGTGTCAATCATAGGGTTTTTTTTCACTGTACTTCACCACGCTGGTGAGAGCAGGTTGCGTAAGGGCGGGCACAGCTGATTTTAGCCGGGGTGGGGAATCAAACTCGGATAACGGTGCTGTAACCACGACACCACCACTGCTGTCTAACCATAAAGCCTTAATACTGAATGGGTTATTTCAATGTGTAAAGTGTTGCTTAAGTTACGGAGACCTTAATACCGGCTGATGCACGGCATCATATTTTGTCTTCGGTCTTTGCTCGGTGCTCTGCGATGGCAAAGCACTTCATGAAACCTATTCATCCTACAGCCCATGTTCACTGCCGTGTCTGCCCTGTGAAAACATCGTAGTACAGTAGAGGGAAAGGAACCGGTCTGCCACTGCGGGGCACACGTTTGGTGTGCGGCGAGACGTGCCAGCGGGAGGTGCTGGCGTGGCGTATTGTCTTACTTTGGCACATATTGCCCGCCAGTCTTTCTCTTCGTGCACCATGGATCGTAACCTTATCAAGGTTGAGGGATTTCGTGTTCCAATGAACCCCAGAGCTATGTAACCTGGAATTTAGCCCCCTTGCTAGGATGTCCCTTGGTGATAAACAGGTCTGGAGTCTGGCAATTCTTTCTAGGGTCCCCTTTAGTTAACAGGTGGAGAGGGAGATTCCAGACACATAACGATCCGAAGGACCTCCGACTAACAGGGGTTAACCTGGATGCCGGCCGTTTAAACCGCTCGTTCCGTTCGTGATGGTGGGTGCTTGCTGCATGCCGCCACTGTAGGTTTGAGCAGTTTGACAAGCGGCATCTGAGCCGGCTCCTGATGCGGCAGTCGGCCCGGCGGAACAAGAGCGATATCTGGGACGTCTACCACCGACTCAACATCCAGGACGCCATCAGCTTCGTGGATCAGGTAGGCCACTCCCACGGTTGCGCCTTCTCTTCGAGGTGTCCACGTTCCCATGGCGGGGGCTAGGTGCGTCTTTACGACTGGCGACTCGAAAGCAGCGGTCGATCACCGTGGTGAGGTGAGGTGAGACAGCCGATGGTCGGTGGCTTCCGAGGCAGCAAGGTAAATCGCCGCCCTTCCTTCGGGGAATGCGTGTGCTGAGCCAAGCTACTGCGACATTAAGAAACGTAATGTGCATGTAGTTTGCACAAGATTAATAAATGAGCGGTGAAGCTCGATTTGATGCGTGTATATGCACAGAACAATTCGTTTAATGAATCCATTCATTAGTATGTGTCTAGTATGTGTGCAGTCGAGTTTGGTGTATATATTGTCTGTGTGGGTTTTCTCCGGGCTCTGAGGATTCCTGCCCCGTGCAAATATTTTCAGAGGAATGTTTCTTAAATGTCAAGAAACATTCTACTGATTAATAGGCTTGAAGATTTGATTTAACGTCATGATTTTATACTACCATTTATAACACGTATAGTATTTGTTCAGTGTCCAAGGTAAATTTTCGAAGGGAGAACGACTCAGAGGTGCGAGGAAACCGCAGTGGCAGGTGGGAGACGGCCACGTGATTAGCCGGTGCCAACATTTGCCGGACACTGCGTCCTATATATTATGATTATATCGAGGTTTTTCAAGGTAACTGATTTAAACCAATCTATTCACACTTTTGCCGTAACCTTTGCGTCTACAAAAGTGACTCGTGTTATCTACGTTTTTCTAGTCTTAAAATCCCAGTTGCGTTTGTCGCTAACTCTTATGAGTCATGTGAAGAGTTAACACACGTGCATATGTAATCACGTACAGTATACGTTAAACTTTCTCCATATTATCGCCTTCAGAACCAGATGCTCATGCATATTTCACATTTGGGAAAATGTGAAATGTTAATTTCAGTCTCCAGTAAACACTCACTAATTAGTATTTGGCCCACCTTATGTCTTGAAATGGGGTTAAATCCTTGCTGCAGCCTAACAATGCTGCAAGCGGTATTACAAAGTGCTCCGTGTTGGGTGGCGGGTGATAAGGCTTCGTAACATAATTTGCAAAAGTAAAATCGTTTTTTGTGGTTATGCGATGATCGAAACTTGTAAACGTAAGCACGGGCATCAAATTACAAAATACGCGACAACTGCAACCTTCTGCATCCACTTTATTGCATCCTCTAATGCCTCATTTTGAAAACCAGATATTTTTTTCTGCAACATTGTTATGACTTTGTTCGAAATAATGGGAATTTAAATTAGTAACAGCTTGATTTTGCATCGCAATTTTCCACTGCTTGCTGCGATTCGCTTCATAATGATTATTTTTCCCCCCCATAAAGGAAATGCAAATGTGTATTTGTCTCTGGAATGCCTGCCGTTACATGCATGATTTCAATGCTTAAGCGGTAATTCCTTCATGGAGTAGCACAATAGCACTGGGGGGAGGATGTTACGACGATAGAGGTGTGAAGCAGACGGTAAGATTGGTTCTCGTAGGTCAGTCCGCTAACGCTTTGCAGTGTGAAAACACGTGTGAATTTGTGACACGCACGTAGCCCCATTTCAAGACCGTCAATGCGAAAGGGAAAAAGTACGGGCCCAATTTCGCCGAGGTGTTGTCTAACAGCTATCTTCGCTTGTTTATCGAAGCCATCCCAGTTGGGAGATGCAGCGAAACACACAGAGAAATGGAAGGAGCATTGCAACGAGATTTTCGTGAAGTAAATGGTCATGCTGCAACGGCCTAAAAGACCAAACGACTAATATTAACAGGAGTAAACTTTATATCATAGGGTATTTGATGGACTGGCGTCCCATCATGGGTATAGTCCTGCCTTGCGCCCTTTGTCTACCGAGATAGACTCTGTCCCCCTGCGATCCTTTACGGGGTTAAAGCATGTACTCAATGATTATATCGAAGGGTCTGTTCGATTAGCAAAATTTAACGTAATATTAGTCCATCGACTGACGACAATAGATATAATCCCATGTTCTATAGGTGCCTTCCAAATAAATATTCTTGTAGAGTATTTGTTAAAGCAAGGCCATCCCTGCACCGGGTTTCACTCATCTGGGTCTCATCAGTTTGTTGTTGTCCAGGGGGCGCCTGAACTTAACGGAAAAAATCCACCCACGCGCATATGGGGGCAGTTCAGGACATTTACAACAAAACTGTACAAAATAATGATTTGCTGCCTTGGTGGATTGTGCAAAAATAAAATAAAAAAATAAAATAGCAAATGTTGATGGATCAGTTTCAAATACAGCCCGTTTATACTTTGGCTGTAAATCCAAAGTGATGGTGTGATTGCAGTCAATGTGGAGAAGCAGACCATACTATGGAACACTGCCTTGTCTGTGCTCTACTACCCAACCTCTGCAGCTCAAAAGACCTTGCGGAGTTCGATGAAAATGCAAGGGGCTGTGTAAGGAAATGGGAAACTGTAATTTAACCACCGCGCTTCGAAGAATCGCCGAGAAGAAGTCATGATGAGTTCTCAAAGAAGAAAACATTCCAGATGGATGTGTGACCTTGACCCAGCCAGAGCATGATGATGATGATAACCTCCCAAAATGTGAGGTGGCTGCCTCACGGAGAGCAGCGAGACGTTCAGAATGTGACCGTGAGTCGGCACCCAGGAGATGTCTGGACAGTGGTGGGCGGTGGATCTGTCCGTGTGGAGATTTCAGATCTTTCTCCATCGCTGTGTGGGTTCTCTCCCAAGTGCTCTGGATTCCTCTCACGTGCCAGACATTTATTTAATATAATTGGCCAAACATCCCCAAATGCAGGGCCTTATTGAAAACGTCTTTGAGACTTAGCAAGGCTTCCTTGGGAAAATAATTGGCATTTAAAAATAATTGGCGTTATTTTTTTAAAGATTAATAATCAAGAGGGAGAAGAAAGTGTGCACCCGGCCTTGACTCAACAAAGCATAGTCAGGGCAGGTAATGGGAACCTATTGAATGAA
>JAZEWU010000022.1:6419221-6430809 GCA_036362915.1 Geotria australis | reverse complement strand
GAAGAAGCCTGATATTTTTTATATTTTTATTTTTATTTTCAGGCAGTATTATACAGGTGTATATTAAACTGTGATGATGTTCTCAAATTGATGCCCGTTTCCAATGCAGCTACAGGTTCAAACGTGAAAATTACAGTGCAAAGCATTCAATTTGCAGGTTACTTATCCCCAGTGTGTAATGCCTGAACGTGTATTTTCTCCGTTTCAATTGTTATAATTCACGTAGATATGATAGCCAGTGGAATAGTGGCGTTGTGGTTTATGAACTAGCCTATGACCCCGTGCAGTATGCGTTTGATTTCCTGCCACGGCAAACATTTGTTCTCTCCGCGGCCCTTGTGCAGCGCTTTGTGACCCTCGGGTGAAAGGCGCTCTATAAAATCCTATTATTATTATTAGTGGCGGTGGTGGTGAGTGGCATGCTCCTCAATTCACCCAACCCGCACTGACCAATACAAGGAGCCTATCTCGGCAGACACAGGACACAAGGCAGGGCTACACCCAGGGTAGGACACTAGTCCAACACAGAACACTGGGGGGCAATTTAGTCAGCAGGCCAATTAACCTAGGTGGCAGCATATCTTCGGACCATGGGAGGTAACCGCAAGATTTCTAGATAAAAGCAGCAGACTCCTATTCAGATTCACCTTCATGTAATTCTTTTAAAATCTGCTCCAAAAAATAGCAAAACACTCTCCTGCTTTCTCTCTCACTTGTTGTAAATGATTGTGCCATAGGCGTAAAGGGGAGTGAGCTATACGTAGCTATGTGGTGGTAATCAGTTTTGCAACGGTATAAGACAGCCTTATGGCATTCGAGACATTTGCAGCAAAAGGTTAAGGCATATTTGAAGATGCGAGATTGTGCGTTTATAACATGCAATTTCACATTTTCCGTTTTCCTATCTAACACTCCGCGTGCTCTACGTTTCCAATTGAGAACAGCGAAGTTTTAGCGAACGTAATCCAAATGCGTCTGAGATGAAGTCGTGAGATTAGCTCATGTCTAGGACAGAGATGGGTCAACTCTTTCATCGCAGCACCGTGCAGGATGGTGAGCAAAGGGGAGGACCTTCTTCCAGCAGTGGATAGATCTTGGCTCGTGATGACGGTCCAATTACTGAGCAGTAACCCTCCCAACACACCCAATATATTTACAAGTATTACCTAATTACACCCTCAAGTGTAAATACTGTGCTGTAATATTGCCGCGATATTAGTGATGCCGAAATAATATTAGTTGATTAAATTTCCGTTTATGAGCGCATTTCAATATTATTGAGCTTCGCAACGGTGGGCGCCGTCAATTTGCCTTCTTTCTTAACAAGAAAATCGAAACAAAGAGGCTGCTTGTGTAATTCTGTTGGGGATTTCCATCAGAATAATGTTAAAGAAAAGACTATAAGCCTCTCAGGGCAGATTTCACAGTGCGTTTATCAATACAAACCAAGAGAGTTGTGTGTGATTATAGTTTGTTAATTCCAGGACGGATTTCAACACGAGGGATTTACATTTATAGCTCGCTTGCTTAAATGCCATAGCAACTCAAAAAGCTCCTTGCATGCAGTAATGAAAGTAAGCCGGTACGGTCCTGTACGCCGTACCGGTACGAAAGTGGCTCAAGCATTCGGCACAGTACAGGTGGGAACAGGGGTTGCTATACGACTGTACCGGTAACACGCGTAAGTTACTTCCACTGCTGAGAAGCCACGCGTGGGTTCAATGGGCTGTGAAACTGACCGCCGTTAATTTGCGGTCACAATAACACCCCTGCCAACATCACACCCCACCTCAAGCATTCCAGTGCCCTGCTGCAGCTGCGGCCTAACCGAGGGTGACCCCCATCGGCAGCTGTCCCTGCACCGCAGTGTTGTCCCGTCCGCGGACGCCGTGTGACTGCCACGCGTCGGCTATTTTCAGCACGGGCCGCGCGATCCCTGACCAGAGCCTTCTGACCCGCGTGACCCGCGTGACCCGCGTGACCTAGTCTCTCCCGTCTCTCCCTCCCAGGTTCGGCGCCGATGGCCGGCAGCCCCCGGGTGCAGCCGCCCTCCCCGCCGACGCTGCTGGAGCGAGAGCCGCCGTGGCGCGCGCCGGCCGCGTCGGGCCTCCTCGGCCACGGGCAGCTCTCGCCCACCGCCGAGGCCGCCACGGCCGCCGTGGTGTCGGAGAGCGCCGGCAAGATGGTCCCCGCCTGGCACCAGAGCTTCTCGTCGTCCGTCGAGAGCCTCAACGGCGCCCGGCCGACGCCGTTTCCGCTTCCGCCGCCGGTCGGCGCGGCCCGGCCCGGCGCCGGGCCCGCGGCCGACGCAGGCCCCGAGGACGAGGAGGCCGCCGCCGCCGAGCAGCAGGAGCGTCAGCCGCTGATGCCGTCCGAGGGCCTCCTCCAGCCGCAGCGGCGCGCGGCCGGCGCGCACCACCAGTGGCGCTGTCGGCGATCGCCGAGGACGCAGCGAGGACTGCCGGCGGCCGCCGCCGACAAGGCCGGGGGCGAGCGCGAGACGGGGCTGTGATCGATGCCGCCCGCGGTGGGGTGTGGTGCGTGGCGCCGGCGCCTGGCCGGGGTTTTCGGTTTGGCCGTCGTGATAGAGAGGCCCCCCCAACCGCGTGAGTGTCGCTCGTGGAATCGGGTCGGCGGTTCCCGATTGCGTTGGTTTTTAGCGAAGCGCGTCGCGTAGAAGAGGGGTGAGTCGGACCCCCGTGCGGTGGAGTTTTGCCATCGTTATTTATTATTTGGTATTTATAACCGGTTGCAGAGTTAGTCGCAGGGAGCACAATGATTGTGTATTAGGTTGTCTTGGAACGATTCGTCAATATTTTAGCGTGCAGAATTATTTTGTCACGTTTATGTAATGCCGTAATAATAATCATAGTGTATGCCGCTCTATCTATCCACTGCTAGATGAAGGTCTCCCCATGCCGTTTCTGTCACGGTGGGTGTTTAACCATACTTCAGCCCAGGACCAGTTGACATACATATCACCCATTGCTGATGTTGACTGTGGCGAGCAGTCAAACTCAGGTCACTAGGCCTATATTAAAGTCCACTAACCACTGTTCCAATGCTGCGCTCTTTATATATAATTCTTTATATATAATTACGACAATATCTAGGGGTAAGCTTAACATTTACTTTCAGACACTATCATGCACAATGTATTATCTTGTAATGTACATTGACATTTATTTAAGATAAACCTTGGCACCCTGGCGGTTACAATAACATAGTGCCTTAGCAACACACTGTCAATGCGACTCAAGTGTTCTCGTTACAATAGTGCCAGGTAGTGAACTTCTTGCTGAGCAATTGTTTGTAGAATGCGCCGTGTGATGTTGGAGTATTGGCTGTTAACTGCGAGGATGGCCCATTGAAATCTGGCAACTCATTTAATATTCCGAAGGTTTTAAAATATAGCTTTGGTAAAAATGTGTATCGTCATGCTCCGTGCTGGTAAATCTGTATTTTAAAAAAAGCCTTGTTGTTTTTTTGTCTCTTCCAAATTCATCGGTTGGCAGGGAGCACAATTAAACAATGTACCTTGGCAGCAAGTCTGCCACAGCATTCTTTTTTCTCGCACGTATAAGCTGTGGATAACACTTGTTTCGTGCGCGGACTTAGTTGATTTCAGTTAGACCCCGTGTTAACCAAAATCCTCGCTTCGCATTTCTGGCCAAGAAACAACATGATATGTCTAAAAAAAAAGCATGAAGCAATGTCAAAAGAAATAGCTAGCCTTTAACTAACTATGAGCACATGCAACGCGGTTTGATGCACGCATTACATCCGTATACCGTAATACTTAGTCATTTAAAGTAAAACTTCGGAGTGGTTGTGAAAATCATTGTAACTGAACTGTCAGGCCAAAGCGAGATATTTTTTGACAGTCGTAAATAAAGTGAATAGCAAATGCAACGTGTGCTGGTGGTGTGGTGATGCCGGAAATTAAGCCGCGTTTCGAAAGCCACTGGCAGACGTGCCGCCTCTGATTACCACCGGTCCCCGTCACATTGCGGGTCCGTGAAGCACGCGCCGTGCCGTCAGGCTGCTCGCGACTGACAGGTGCAGAGCTAACACAAGTTGGGATAGGTGTCCGTAAAGATATCTTCCGCTATTGCAGAATTATTATCATGCTGCAGTTTCAGTTAGGTCATGCATTCCGTCGTTAAATTCCGTGTCCATCTTAGCAACCTAGGCAGGTCATTGAGGGCTGTTTATGTCGTTAAAGCCCACACGACCTGGCCAGAAGAGTATAAGTATCGTTATCGTACGAGTCTCGTACTCTAAACAGCCACGTTCTGGCAGTGCGTTCGTTGGCGACACACATCGCATCGAGATTTGAGAAAGGCCTCGCCTCGATTGTGATTGGTTGGAACGCTTCTGTTAACTGTTTAAGAAAAATCACTCAAGATTTTTGGTTTAAAAAAAATTATCTTAAGTACAGTATGTAGGTTTTCACGACTCGATGCAAATTCCGTGAGAAGTTCTTCAACTTCCCGGTGAGCTGAAGCAATAGTAGGTAGCGTTTCAAACGGTATTTAAAAGAAACACATTTTAATCTGTTTGACCATGTCTGCTTCTTCTTCTTTGCGATTCTTCGAAGCACGATGGTCAGCTTCTGGACATCGTTGTCTTTCAGCTCGGCTTCGAAGTGTTTGGTAGAATTCGCAGGCAACACCAAGTATTACCTGACAGGGATCGCGACGTGAACGCTTCTACCTTGACCCCCACCATGTCTGCTGGTGGAGGGTGATGCGATCAAAAAAATGCGCACATCGCTACCTGGCCTAGGGCAAATATGTATTATAAATCGTGATATTGACTGAAAAGTCTTAAGTATTTAAGTACGTTCTTGCGTACATGTTTAAGCCGATCTGGCGGTTGGAACTCTGAGCAACAACTGTGAGCCGCTCCCGGTTCCGTGTTTATTATACACACCGCAGCATCTCTAGACCTTCACAGGTGCTGTAACTACTTGTGAAATGTGCCATGTGTAGTCCGTGCTTGTTTCGAAGACTTTCAAACCCACGCATCATTTTACATTCTACCCATACCGCATGTTTATGTCACACATTGCGGAGCGCCTCTTTATTCTTCGTTGTTACATTTCCAATTTTAAACTAATAAACCCCCTCCCAGACAATCGCAATTGGCAGCAATTGTAGATTACAGTAATGGTATGTTGTTAACACAGCTGGAGTGTTCTTGATGTATCTCTATGTTGCTACTGGAACATTATTTCTCAAGGCGGTTGAGGCAACAGCATACTGACAGCCATCTCTGATCGGAGGTTCTGTAGACAATAGACTGAGAGAGTGGCCTCTTGCGGATGGGTCTTTTGGCAACGGACTGATGGGTCAAGTCTGCGATCACCAGGTATTGAGACGTGACACTGACAGACCAGCAACATTACCTAAATGGACGATTGCACGGAGTATATTTTGTATTGTTGAACATTTGAGCCTGAGTTATAGCAAAACACAATTATGATCTCTTATCATCTGCAAGATCAAAATACATGATCGATGTTAATTATTACAGAAGTAAGTACAGGCTCTGGCTGTGGGATTCGTGCGACGCAACAAACGCTCGAACTAATCAACGCACACAATATACAATCGCAAGGTGAATACAACGAACGTACCGCACCAAAGTGTACAGGGATGAAACCCTAACCATAATCATAACGAAGCTATGACTATTGGACCTTTTTGCCAGTTTCTGGCTGAACACAGGCCGGGCTACAGAAGAAGCCGTCTGGTGTTGGGCCAATACGTTTGAAGGACAATGCATTATCATAGCATTAATTTGCATGGTTTTGCCACAAGCATATGTGGCTGCCTGCAAACTGGAGCCTTTGCACAAAGGTGTCCACTTAGTGTTTAAACATCTTAACACTGTTTTCTCATTGCCGGAAAGGGTAAAACCTCGTATTTTCTACATAACGAAGTTATGTTTATGAGTTTAGGTCAGCGAAACGTTGGTAAACAAGACTTACATACCTTTTCACGTGACCTAAACTCATAAACAAAGTTTCACTATGGATAACATTGATCTTGAAAGCCTTCGAGTTAATTTCATAATCACAACGTAAACAGTTAAACAATATTGCACTGGACAAAAATTACCAATACATTAACAAGCGACGGAGACGCGCAACGGTGTAACAGCGCGATGGAAAATAAATTGAAGGAGCGTATTGCATAATAAGTGCTGCGTGTGATATCGCGAGAGCGCAGCCGTTTCGCGTGGGTCGCTTTCGACTTGACCCGGATCGAGGCCACCTTTGTTGATAATCGTTTGTAGCACAGGTGCGGCGATGGGACGAAAGCTGCGGGTTGGAAGCTGTGGGATGTGTTGAATCGGGAATTGGGTGGGAGAGGATTTCAGGACTCGGATGGTGGGGGGTTGGGGGAATCTGGTGGAGCTGCGTGGAATAAAGATGAGCGGCGCGGTTAGATGTGAGCCCGCGTCTGTTACTTTCAAGCCGCTGATGAATCGAGATATGCGTACCCTCGGGCTGGTTTGTCACGAGCGGTTTTGCTGAAATCCACACATTCTGCTCCTGAGCCGATTTTGCGGAGCGAGGCAAGATGCTCGCGAGGACACGTCAATTCAATTCGATGTTCGTGATGTCAAGATAATCAGGGGCGGCGCGGTGAATAGCGCTGCCGCCTCACATCAATTCACCCTGGTTCGATTCCCGGCTCGGGTGCCTTTCTGTGTGGAGTTTGCATGTGGGTTTTCGCCAGGTGCTTCGGTTTTCTATCAGTGCATAGGTTAATAGTACTGACTAAATTGGCCCCGGTGCCCTGAGATGCTGTAACTTGCTTACGCCTCCATGCTGGATAACTGTTCAAAAGAGCTATATAGCTCAATTGCAATCGGTTTCTAGCAAAGTGCAGAAATAACTGGGACCTAATATTATAATAATAATAATAGCGTTTTATATAGCGCCTTTCACCCGAGGGTCACAAATCGTTGACAATTGCTCTCCAATGCGGGATGATCTTATGATAATAATCATGTGTTACATTTATATAGTAGTGCCTTTCACCCAGAGGTCCCAAGGCTCTGCAGAAAACAACAGAGAGGTGAGGGAGAGGCAGCCAAGCGGCCAGCTGGCGCCACTGTGGCCCTATATATAATGATGTTATCAGCTAATTCGTTAAAGTGTTGTTTTGAGTTTTGGGAAGTCAACTAGACAACCCGGAGGAAACCTACGTTGAACATATTGACTGCGGCAGCCGCTGTGTGTAACCCTTTGAACGCAGAGACATTAAAGCCACCGCGATTCGTCCGTGAACTATATTCACAAAGACGACCCCGCGAAGTCATACTTAAGAGATTATTTCTTCGCTTTGTGCGGTTTTAGGAGAGTGTCTAAAAGCTGTATTTCGAAAGTCATCGGCTCACGTACATTTTTAAGTAGCTTAATTTGTTTGAATTAACCAGTGCCAAAGTAAAATTTGAATTGCCGAATGACAAATGTCTTAATCCAGTCATTATCTCGGGTATTTTCTGCCATCGTACGCTCATAAATTACGTTTCGTGAAGTGAACATTTTGCTAGACAGACAGTTGCTTGACTTTCATCAGCGGCATAATTTATTGAGCACGGTGCACATAAAGGATGTCAGTTCTGAGCTAAAACTAAGCTCACAAGTTTAGCATAATATCCCATATTGCAAAGTAAACGTGTTGCGAGCAGCATCTGGAACGTTGGCTCGTTGAACATTACCGTTGTCGCGTTGCACGACTTGTGACAAACATCGGACCAAGGAGTGTTTTTGGTGTATTAGAATTCAACAGAGCCTTCGCGTCCCGTTTCACAAATGCCAGGGATGATCATCCAGAGCTCCCAGAGCCACGCGTGGCACCTTAAATGCTTTAAAACAGCTCCGGAGCACAGCTCCTAAAGCACAACTGCCGTACGTGGCGCAAAGCTTTCAAGTCCCACGCGTTGCCAGATCTCACGATTCACACGCGCGGCAAATTGCTACTCCTTAAGCGCCGGTTGTTTCACTCCCCGACCTGCGCACACAACGAGGATGTACAGGCCGGACCATCAAAACCTGGCCGATTTCAAACTACGTTAAGTGGATATGTGTCGGTTGTTTCTGGCCCGACCTGTATTTCACGAGTAACGCTGACTGCGGCGTGCCCGTGTTGTCGTCGATATCATCTTAGACAGTCAATGCTGCTGAATTCAAACTGGTAAAATAGCGTTAAGGAGACGGACCGCTTTGCGCCCGTCGTATACAAAAACGAGCAGAAAAAAACGACACCTTACGTAGATTCGCTTACAGACAACATATACTTTATTTGATCTACATCGCATCGTCAGTGTCCGAGATATGGTGAGTGTGGCATGGTCGACCTGTGTTCTCATTTGGTGAAGGAGCGTTCGTCAAGGTCAGCCCGGATATAAACGTATGCTTTTCGTCAAATTCAATTTGTGCTGCAATTTGGACTCTTCTCATCGCCGTGGGCTGCTGCTTCACCGCGAACATTCACCCGCCGATGTTGCATTCACTAGTCAGTCTGTTTTTCCTTAAGCTGGAAGGTGCCGTTGAGCAATGTAGCTCTGTTTATACATCCATTTTCAGAAACCGCTTACTCCTGTACAGGGTCGAGGTGAGCCGGAGCCTATCCCGGCAGACAGAGCGCGCAAGGCAGGGGAACACCGAGGATGGGACGCCAGTCTATCCCAGTAGCTCTGTTTAACCGGGGGCAATTTAGTCAGCAAGACAATTAACCTAGGCAGCAACATGTCTTTGGACTGTGGGAGGAAAACTAGAGTACCCCCGGTGAAAACCCACGCGGAAACAGTGAGAACATGCAAACTGCACACAGAAAGCCATCCGAGCCGGGCATCGCTCCTCCATCCTTCTTGCTGTGAGTCGGCAGCGCAGCGCCACCGCTCTGCTCGTCTGCTGTCCGACAAGACCGGTTCCACACGGGCGTCTTCCTCGGTGATTCTCAGCACAAACCGGTCCGGGGCCGTTTTGTAATTGTCCTTTGGCCACGTAAACAAGTCGCTCACAGGCATGTACCCGCCGGCACGTACGTCCAGACGCTCCGTTGTGGGCAGACGAGCGGCCGAGGCGATTCAAATTGAGACGTTTCTTTGGCCCACGTGGGGATACTGTGGCGTTACGTTTAGCAGATTGTGTGCAGAACGCGTGAGCGCGGGAGGATATGGGGTGGTGGTGCCTTCCATGGTGACAATATGTACACAGGTGCGTGTGTGTGTGTGTTTTAAATATAATTTTGAACAAAAATATGGGGGGTTTTTTGCGCGCGAATGTAACGGTGGATTTTTGTTAGGGTCGGCGGATTGTGGCCTGTTTCACTCGGGAGAAAAATAATGGTACGTTGATCACATACGGTATTGTTTTCGTTGATATTTTAGCTGCGAATATCCCCCATGTTTTTGTTTACACTTCTGTTCATTTAATATCCGTATAATTGCAGAATAAGTTAAACGCTCTCTCTCTATATATATATACATACAGTATTTTATTTAATCTTATGTTTTCAACCACCGTAACATTGGTGGCCATAGATTTGCGCCCGTGGCTAATTTATTTGAATTGACATTTTAATTACAATATATAAAATAAAGTGTGACTGATGGTTTCCACCACTCGCAAGTCAATGGCAGTCGATTCCACCTCGTAAGGAGAAGTTGATTAGAACAGTGCTGTGAGGACATTCACCACATGCTGAAACAAGGAGAGTGGGGTTTCTTTACCTCCTACGGTGGAACAACACTGCCTTAAGTGCTCGTTTGCCCATCACGTGAATAGAAAAATGATTTAGCAAAACCGGTAAGTATTCTACCTTGGACACGTTGTGCTACTTAGCATGTATTACAAAATAATGGGCGGCTAGTATAAGAGTGGCTTTTACAAGCAAGGTGTGTTGTTGCCTCGAACATGTCCTCAGTCCACCTGTCAAGTCAGAACACAGCGAATTAAAACAATGCATGAACTGGCTATGCTTCAGAGCTGCGGTGCAGTGCAGTGGTTAGCACAGTTTGTGTTACAATCCCGTGCCAATCGAATTTTACTCCGTGGCGCAGCTAGAGGTGAAAGTAAGCCGGTACGGTCCGCGACAGTCATCGGTAAAAAAGTGGCCGAAGCGTTTAGTACAGTACAGGTGGGAAGGAGTCATGCGATTCGACCATACTGGGAAGAAATGTAAGTTATGTATTTTGACCCCTGGTCAGGGGAGGATTAAATGACAAAAGGCTCTATGCCTTATTTGACGTTTTCTGCTCTGTGTGTATAATTATACGACCATGCGTCGGCCTGGTCGTACTGTTGCAAACTACCTGTTTTTCTGCATTTAAAGACAGTGATGTTATCAATAATAATTAATCTAACATAAATTTCACTTGTGCTCAAAGCATTGGAGGAGTGTCCGTCCTGCTTGAAACGTTTTAACAATTTCTTGAGTGGGGTTTTGAGCGTCTTGACGACGCTCAAAGTACACTCCCTCCCCCACGATTTTTTTCTTCTAATTTCAGGTCAAACCGAAAGTCCAAATCGACACGGACAATTTGATTAACGTATTACATTTGCAAAAACCCCCCCTTAATAATGAATTGGTCAAACATCTCATTACAGTACTGCACTGTACTATAAATAGAGTCTTGAGACTCAGCGAAGCTTTACAAATAAATGACACGAGTGTTCATCATTTCTGTAATAACGTGCTGTGCCGTCCTTTGTCATTACTCCTGGATGAAGGCCTTCTCACCCGTCGCGTGGGTCACAGCGGTTATTTGACCATACTTCACCACTCTAGTCGACACGGGTTTGTGAAGGAGGGGCCCAAGGCCGCTTCAGATTTCCCTCCCTGGGACAGGAGTCGAACTGGGATAGAGAAATGTATAGTACGGTGCGCTAACCACTTGCACCACCACTCCCTTCATTATTATACAATTACATTATTAAATGATGGTGTGAAAAAATCAAACACTTCATGTGCCACGTCAAACCGGAACATCGTGTATAACGACGGGCATTCAACTGTAATTTCATGTCTAATTGAATGTCATTGAACAATTTCCTTTGCAATCCTAAAGGAGTATAAGATAATGATCTCAAACTTTTTTTTCTCTTTGTCTTTTCAACTCGAGAAATGTCATCTAATTGCATCAGAACGGTGGTGCCATAGAAGTTACTTGCAATTTTAGCAGGGGGACGATTCTCCGAGTGCAATCGCGCAGCAGGATGGCGCAGTGGTAACATCTGCGACTCACGGAACGAAAGTCCTGTCCGAGGCAGTTTGATTCCTGCCTCGGGCGCCTTTCTGTGTAGAGTGTTCTCTGTGCGTTCTACGTGGGCTTCCTTAGGGTTCTCAGGTTTCATCCTACAACTAAAATATGATTAATTAACCAATTGGCTGATATGATCGTTACATATAGAATACAGTGTCTGGCGAGTTGACTTGTTATTCCCCCACCCTCTCGTCTCCGCATCCGTGTTTTGTCCATGGGCAGGCGTGGAATTTGCATGCGTTATACATTTTATCATCATTCACGGTGACTTTTGTGTATTGTAGAATTACCTCCCACCCCAC
>JAZEWU010000022.1:6392843-6418954 GCA_036362915.1 Geotria australis | reverse complement strand
GGCGCCGCTCAGTTTGGGATTCAGGGCACCGCGCGCAGGCACGCCGCTCTCGCAGTGAAAGGAATGGGAAACGGTCTTCTCCCCGGCATACTGATGATGCGAGTGCAGTCGCGTGGAATGAGCACTCTGTAATTGAGCTATAACCTCTCGAGCGAGAGGCGAGGGGCAGGCCGCGCTCGTTGAGAGACCGCACCTTGGAGCAGTGCGGCGGCGGTGGCGGCGGAGGCGCGGGCCCAGAGGCATCACTGCCCTCGTAACGCAGCAGCAGCGTGCTTTGGCATCTAATTGCGCGCACTCACCCAACCTAATAAAGACTCCGGGGGTGAGCACAGGTGGAAAGCGTTACAGCTGCCGCTGCTCAATGCTGCCCGGTGTTTGTTGCCCACTTTTCAACTGTCCTGGCACCTGATTTCTGGTTTTTCTTTTGCCAAACGGACGAGGCTGGAGACGGACTCGACTCGACGTTCTGCCGATCCACACTTTGATGTACGTCACACTCGCCCATCATCCGTGGATGTAGGTCTCCTCTTGTGATCCCGTGTCGCTCACCCTCCCTCCCTGTCTCCCTCCGTGTTTGTCTTTAAGGAAGTGACGGCCATCTTTAGGGGACGCTGGTAGATTTTTGCCGCTCTTAAGATTTGGCAGTTTCACGACCTTTCGGTGTATTCGAAGCAGCCTTAATCGTTTAATTTTTTTATTGATTTGGTTTTTATCAGCTGTTTTTATTTTCTGTCGTTGTGCATCGCTTTGAGACCCTCGGGTGAAAGGCGCTCTATAAAATTAAATTATTATTATTTTTATTAGAATGGACCCTGTGACGGACTTGGCGTCCCATCGTGAGCATAGCCATGACTTGCACCCTGTGTCTGCCGGGATCGGCTCCGGCTCACCGCAACCCTGTATATATATATAGGATCAAGCATTTTTTTACCGCAATGAATGAACGTAACGACAAAGGCGCGCTGGTGGTGTTTCCTGCTCGGGGTACTCGCCTGACGTGTGCCCGACATCGGTGCTTGGGGTGGACGCGCCTCCACCCTGGGCCCCCTGGGCGCGAGCAGGACTGCGCCTGGCCGTCACGTTGTGGAACAGGGGCATGGCCTCGGCGGCCTGGACATCCCGGGGCCCGCCCGGACGCCGGCGCCCTCCGGCCGGCTCCACCGTGAGCGCGGCCCTCGCCTTATGCTCCTGCGCGGGCCACGAGTGGCGGTCGGTGACCCGGCATTCGTACGTGCCCTCGTCCTGCTTGCGAACGTTGGTGAGTTGCAGCCGGCTGGAGATGCTGCTGCCCAGCACACGGACCACCTGGCGCGGCGGGCGAGCGACGCTCATTCATCACATTCATCACTGCCGCCTGTCAGTTATTCCGACGCCCCCTTGACGGTTGTGTGCGGCGCGGAACGCGGTAACGGTAGGACTCTACCGTTGCAGGAAAACGTGCGCGGGGCGGGGGATGGAATCATGTTTACGTGAAAGTGCGGGTGTCGCAACACCCGCAATACCCGCGGCTGCGACGCGGCTCAACCGGGAACCCCACCGGTAATGACTGGCTGCGGTATAAAGGTGCAGCCCTCGCCATTCATGGCTCGCTGAGATGCTGCCGAGAGGGTCCAATGCCAGAGCGAGCTCCACACTGCAGGGGTTCTCCACCTTTGGCACCTCAAGGATCGCTTGGGTGTGGTCTACCACGGGCTGCTAGGTGGTCTACCGGGTGAGAATAGAGCACACGTATGGTAGTTATATTTTAAATATCCTGTCTTCTTTTTTTCGATTCTTCGAAGCGTGATGGTTATATGACAGTTTCCCATTGGTTTACACAGTTGTTTGCATTTTTAGTGAACTCTGCAAGGTCTTTGGACTTGTGTCCCATCCTGGGTATAGCCCTGCCTTGCGCCCTGTGTCTGCCGGGATAGGCCCCGGCTCACCGCGACCCTGTACAGGATTAAGCGGTTTCTGATGATAATGATATTTTTTATATTGTTCGTTAATTCGCACGTTTGTTGTATCACAGGAATCCTGCTTCTAGAGCTTGCAAGCTCACAGGGTATTTTCTGCGTTAAGAATAAACATCTATCTATCTATCCAGTTTGGCCTACTCTTCCACGTCTTAGCCAGGCGTCTTGGAAGACCCATTTAAACTGGTGGGTGGACCGGTGCAGGAGAATTCGACAATAATTATTTGTTCTTATAAGGCACCTTTCACAAAAGGGCTTGAGGTTTCTGCGACTGTTTGACCAGCCGTACCGGTAGATCGAACACATTCTACTTGTGTCAAAACGCTACCCATAGACACACTCTACTTGTATTGCAAGTAGAGTGTGCCCATCATCGTTACACCACGGCAACTCCCTCGTTGATAACAGTGAGATTATAATCGCGTGTACAGGATTTATTAAGCCAAGAAAGCTTCACGGAGTCTCGGGGGTTCCTTTTCAAAAGGCTCCTGCATGATTGGGTCGTCGGGCCATTTGCTTAATGAGTGTGGTGCACGTGAGTGAGGGAGTGAGAGGGAACGAAAGCGTTCGCTAACAGCACTTGACACTGCAGTCTGTTAAGTATTTACGGGGGATCGTTGTCTTTGGGAACTGCGGTGCTTTGAGGAGCGCAAGTCGAATCAGTAGCTCTCAAAAATTCACACCAATAAGCAGCAACCAATGTGTCGTACTGACCTTCAGTAGCCACTATATCTGAGCGGGTGAAAAGTCTTGGACGGTCAATGACATATGTGTGATCCATACACTATTGTTACGTAGCACTGGATCACGGCGCTGATGATGATCAGAGGATGAGCGAGTGCCTCTGATCTCATTGGACATCAGCAGCCGAGCATACATGAACCAGCCTTCTGAGATGTGATGAGATCATAAGATAAGCAGAGTTAAAGTTGGTTGGTATGAGTTTAAGAGATCTCCAGAGGATTCCAGGTGTTGTAGTCACAAGACTCAGTAAGATTTTATTTAAGCTGGAAGGAACCGTTGAACTATGCAGCTCTTTTTAACGGTTGTCCAGCGGAGAGGTTCGTCTTCTTTTCGATTATTCGAAGCGTGATGATTATTTGACAGTTTCCCATTTCTTTACACAGTTCTTTGCATTTTTATTGAACGCTGCAAGCGCAGAGGTATAAGCGAGTTACAACATCTCCCCATGCCCACGCGGGCATGGGGAGAACATGTAAACTCCACACAGAAAGCCACCCAAACCGGGAATCAAACCGGGTTTCTTCATGCTGTGAGGCAGCAGCGCTACTCATTGCGCGACCGTGCCGCTCTGTTGGTTAGTTTGAGTATAAGGGCTCTCGACGGGATTCCAGGCACTGTAATAATAATAATAATAATTCAATTTATATAGCGCCTTTCACCCGAGGGTCACAAAGCGCTGCTGTAGTCAAAGGACTGCAACGTGACCAGCAGCAGATTACAGTCTTGAAATGGATTGAATCCACACCTAGATTCAATGGCTTGACAGTATCGGTGGATTGAATCTATCTGCGCAAAGTTTGAAGCGTTATCTCCTGGTGTGTGTGTGTGTGTGTTAATCCCCAGGAATTTCAGTTTCGTTCCACATGTCAAGCACACCCGAATCAAATTGCCCAATTATTTCAAGACAGCACATTCCTTGAGACTCAATGGTTATCTTTAAACTCAGCGAAGCTTTCCTGGATAAAATAAAGGCATAATTACGGTAGCACAATTTGGTTTCATGAGAATCGGGAAAAATTCAACTTTGATAGTCATCAAATGCACAATGCTTTGCTCTGTTACATGGGCTCACTACAATCTTCGCACGCAGCGAAGATTACGCACGTTTGACACCAAAACAACGGTGGAAATCCCAACCGTTGTCTTGCGACATGCTGCCAGATTCTCGCGAGATGACAAGCTAATTGGCCAACCCAATTGAGTAAAAAGTTAAGACATCAATAGAATACTTAGCGCGGTAGCTGATAAGCACAGTGTGCAGGGAGTGAGAGAGACACCGGGAAAGTGCTCCTTTGTCAAGTGCAGCCCCTGGATCTTCACCGCGACTATATTAGAATGGATCCTCCCTCGACAACTGAGGTCATTGTCACAATTGGTGGAGAACGAGAAAAAAAAAACCCCATCATGTTAAAAAACATCAAACTGGGAAAAGCACCACCACTGTGGTTCACACGTTGCAATGGGATCGTTCAGCAGCGAGAGGCAAACGGAGATACAAACTGGAAACGTGGGGCACACAGATGCTAGAGACGTTTCCCAAACGGCCTTCAAACGACCTGCGTTTACACAGCTGATGCTGACAACAACAAAATGTAATTGGACAAAAATCAGAAAAGAGTGGATTTGTGGAATTGAGGATTCCCATAACAGCACAATGGCTTTTCGGTGCGTGCAATTGGATTTAATTGGAGCTGACACTTGCCCTCATTTAAATGCGGAATGCAGTGTAATAGTGCCGGCGAGAGAGTGATTGGAATTCTGTCCTTGAGAAAAAAAACCACAAAACAAAAGCCAAACATTATCCAGTGTTGGTTGCCACTTGCCCCGGTACATAATGAGCCTAACCTTTAATTCAAACATCTCATGAGTAACCATAGTAATGGGTTTACTATGAAGGTGTATGGGGGAGATGAAATGGAATGTGTTTAAAAACCAACCCTCAGCGTCCACAGAGCCCCCATTCACAAACACAGGAATGGAGAATACACTTACTGTTCCACCTATTCACATCCACGGGCCTCTTCATTAAACAGTCGTATTGGAAAAAAAATGTTAAACCACACAAAATGGATTTTCAGGCAATGATTAAACTCATTACACATCAGTCGGACAATCTATTTATTACCTCCTGGAATGCATAAGAAATGTTCAAATGCAGAGGAATCATTGCACCCCAGTGAATTCATCATCTGACATCACCGACCACTAACGCCTCATCTATCACGACTATTTAAGACTCTCTCTTTGTAACTCTCGATATTTTCTGAATAAGCAGACCGGTCTGGAAAAAAAAAAACCCCACCAAGACATTGCTTTTGTCTTAGTTAATATATCGACATACATTTATATAAATAGAAAAACACCTGTTGTTATTTATCAACTAACTTCTTTTTTAAAACATTTATCTGAGATAGAATCGATAGAAATGTGGGCAAAAAAAATGACAAAACAGGAGGTTTCATTCGCATTGCCGCTGGTACAGTGAGCAGCAAGCAATTTCAACTGGCATGGAATTCATAAAGCATACGTATCGTGTTGAAATTGAATTGAGATTTGTGATTTTGGAAACAAGAAATCAAAGTGTTTTTTTCTTTCATTTTTTTAAGAAATGGTATTTCGCTGTGTGTTAACATATCTTGCTAATGCAATAAATATTTATGCCATGTTCTACCCTTATTGTAATTCTTTTTCTCTTATTCTGATATAGAAGCAGGGCATATCGAAATGTGTTTAGCTTGGGAAGTCATTGAAAGCATATCAGAATGAAAATGATGAAATAAAGAGATGAATGGGCGCAGGATGGAGTACTTCTGCTAAATCGAATTTGAAAATGAAATGCAAGATGCCAATGTGTCTGAAGAATAACAGTTGCTTCATCGATGACTAGTAAATGCGATTGCTGATTAAAAAACAAGGACACCAATAGACAGAAAATCGAGCAAATCCTTGAAAGTGAGCAAAGAATCACAAAGAGTGGCACACTTGGAATGACACTAGGGTGGCATGAGTAGAACTGCCGCCTCACAGCAAGAAACCCTGGGTTCGAATCCCGCCAGGGGTACCGTTCTGTGTGGACTTTGCATGCTCTCCCTGTGTCCGCATGGGTTCTGGCCTGGTACTTAGGTTTACTTTATTTATATATTGTTTGTGTTGGTTAGTATGCACGTTGTTGGATTGCAGGAATCCCGCTTCCAGAGCTTGCAAGCTCACACGGTATTTTCTGCTGTAATCTTCTTCTTCTTTGCGATTCTTCAAAGCAGCACGATGGTCAGCCTCTGGACATGGTTGTCTTTCGGCTCCTCGGCCTCGAAGTGTTTGGTAGAATTCGCAGGCAACACCGAGTACTACCTGACAGGGATCGCGACGTGAACGCCTCTACCTTGACCCCCTCTGCTGTAATAATAAACATCTATCAACTATCTATCTATCCATCCCCATACAGTCCAAAGACATGCTGCCTAGGTTAACTGTCCCGACTAAATTTTCGCCGGTGCCCTGAGATGTTGTAACTTGCTTACCCAGCTGGACAATTGTTAAAAAGAACGACATAGCTCTACGGTTCTTTCCAGCTAGATAAAAACTGACTGACACTGAGAGAGATAACATGAGGAGTGTGTGGATGGGATTGAATACATCAGGGGAAGGGATAATGACTACATTTAACTAAACTGGTGAAGGCATCTTTTTTTTTAACCAAACAATTGTTCAATGTTAATGCACATTTTTTTTTTTATTAAAAAAACGGCTAAACACCTTTGACCTCTTGAAAAAAATGAAAACCTAATTTTACGTGCTAAGCGGAGAAAATGTCCGCGGAAAAAATGCAAATTATGTTTGCAAAGGAGAGGCAAAAAAAATGCTCGATCAACATGACTCATTTTGGCTGTGGATTGTCAGGTTTTTTTTTATTTAAGCTGGAAGGAACCATTGAGGGGGCTGGCACGGTAGCGCGGTGAGTAGCGCTGCCGCCTCACAGCAAGAAGCTCCCGGGTTCAAATCTCGGCTTCGGGTTCCTTTCTGCGTGGAATTTGTATTTTCTCCCCATGTCCGCGTGGGTTTTCGCCAAGCACTCCGGTTTCCTCACACAGTCCAAAGACATGCTGCTACGTAGGTTAATTGGCCTGCGGGCTAAATTGGTCCCAGTGCCCTGTGATGGACTGGCGTCCTATCCTGGGTATAGCCGTGCCTTGCGCCCTGTGTCTGCCGGGATAGCCTCTGGCTCACCGCGACCCTGTACAGGATTAAGTGGTTTCTGACAATGGATGGATGGAACTATTGCGCTGTGTAGCTCGTTTTAACACTTTATTAGCCGGGGCGGGGTAAGCAAGTTACATCTCAGGGCACCGGGGCCAATTTAAACAGGAAATGAACCTAGGATAAATGCGCCAACGTTTGTGAAAAAGAAAAAAAATTCTGATTTGATGTAGGTTTTCACGGCTGATGATGCATTGGAAGCATCATGAAGTGTTCTTCTAACGTGGGATGCGAAACGTTCCAAGGGAGAGAGAGAGAGATCGCTCGACACGGCTATCCCGAAAGAACAGCTCTGAAGAGCAACCATCAATAATTCGGATTTACATCAAACGCTGACATCGCCGCAGCCGCAGTGACTCAATGTAACCCTTTATTACACGCGAGCGGCCACCGTTATGAAACCCGTCAAGTAGCCTGTGGCGTCAGCGTTGTATCATCCAATCCGTGGCTGAAGACAAAAAACCTTGACCTTTGCTCAAAAATATTTACTAAACGATCGTTTCACCGGCGTTTTATGAGGAATTTGCATCATCTCACGAGTATCGGCGTCTGGCATTATGACTCCAATTGTGCTGCGGCTTCCGGAGCTGTCGGGAAGCCTCACATTTATATTCGTGTATCCCTCTCGCGGTGCACACCTGTTCAGCTGCCTCATTAAACCCATGTTTCCACACACACCCTGTGATGAGCCGGCAACAGTGAACTGCGAGAATGTGTTTAATATGTAGGCCAGGCTTGCAACCCGACACAAGGTACCGTTGAAGTTGGGTATATAAGTGCGACCCTTGGGAGTCTGCTATGAGGAAGGGGCATTGCCTGAAATGTCGCATATGATATGTATAATACCTTGCTCTTTGGGCAGTGTTACAGCAGCGTGTTGGGTTTGTGTTATGTATCCTTGGGGAGGGCAGCCACCTGTATTTATACCTGAAGTCGTGTGCTTGGATCAGAATTTGCCCCATTTCCTTTTCGCCCTACCATTATTTTTAACCATGTGTTGCTTCAGGATAATACATCCCTGTTATGGGTTCGGTGATGTAAAAAAAATTGACGTAAAAGGGATATATTATGATTAACACTGGTCACAAAAGCCGTTACGTTAAAATATCAGGATAACGTAAGTAATAATAGGGTTTTTTCAGTCACCGACAGGAAAGGAACACCTCAATATGTGGCTCGACTTCAAAATATAATTTATAACGCTTGCAAATGTCATGCCTGGTCATGGACGATACACTGATATAGAGGGGAGAGTCAGCCAGGCTGACCGCCTGGCCAATTAATTGACGAGTGGTTTTTTTTTTTACTCTGGGAGGAAACTGGAAAACCGGAGGAAACCCACGTGTAACATGAACCGAACACGGTGCCCCTTTGCAGTGAGGCTGCAGCGCTACTCACCGCGCCACCGTACGCATACCGAGAGTGGGTTTTGTCCCAGGATCATCATCGTTTAGACTTAGGTGTCCCTGGAAATGCCTAAGTTTTCCCGCGGGCCATTAAAGTCCCGGTTACTGTCAGTTACATCATAATCCACGACTCGAGACAATGAATGTTACAAGTGCGCAGTTCTCCTTCCTCCCGGTACTGGCAGAGATTATTTTTTCCCCCACTGATATCTCCTGGGTTCTTTTGTGCGTCAGAGGTGGAAACTCTAAGCTTCAGTTTCATATCACGTGGATTTTCTCGCTCAAACGTTGAGTTCCCCGACTGCGTTAGCCACTCAGGCGCAGTGAAACAATTTTCCTGTCAGACTGCCCAGACTTGTTCCCCCACTGCCTGGCAAAAGAGGCTTTCCTGAGCTGTTCATCTGGCAGTTCCTCAGCGTTGGTTCAAGAGAGCCTGAACTCTGCTGATGAGAAAATCAGTGTCAAAACAGGCCTGGAGTTTGCGTGTGTTAAACTAGTGCCGCTAAAACCAAAAATCGCTCCGAGATGACAGTGTGACCGACGGAAGTGCTGTGCATGTTTATTTGGGGGGACAGATGTGGGAAGGTTACGTTATTGTCTCATCATCTAAATAGTTAATTATCAGTGGAGATCAACTGCAGCTGTATTAGTCAGTCAGTTTTTTTAATTCAAGCCGGAAGGACCCGTTGAGTTTTGTAGCTCTTTTTAACAGTTGTCCAGCGGGGAGGTATACGTGAGTTACAATATCTCAGCGCTCCGGTGGCAATTTAGTCAGGGTAATTAAGCTAGGCAGCAAGTATTTGGACTGTGGGAGGAAACCGGAGTGCCCGGCGAAAACCCACGCGGACACGTGGAGAACGTGCAAAGTCCACACAGAAAGGCCCCCGAGCCGGGAATCGAACCCGGGGATTCTTGCTGTGAGGCGGCAACGCTACTCTCTGTACCACCGTGCCACCGATATACAACCAGGTAAGTCCAGCATCCCATTGCACGGGTAACGTAACGCGGTATGGGTCCTCCATCCTGGAACAATATACAACCGTAACCGCATGCAGGTGTCGCGAATCAACGGTTGGCTCTCGAGAGTGGTGTGAGTGAATGGCGTGGTGCGGGGAGCGGTGGCTCAGTGGTTAGCGCGCTGGACTACAAATCTGGCGACCCGAGTTCGAATTCCACTCACGGCCCAACACCAGTGACGAATTTCTGAATCGGTCCTGGGCCTCCCCTAGGTCGACTCAGCCTCAAATGAGTACCTAGCGCAGTGTGTAAACATTGTCACTAGGAGAGACAAAGGCGGCCGGGCGTGGTGTTGGTCACCCACCATCTCGTGCGCCGTGTCGACCTTCATAGGTGCTCGCTAACGGCACTTGACCCTACAGTCTGTTCAGGCTGTACGGGGGATCTTTGTCTTTGTCTCGCGACACTTCAGAGGGCGGGAGCACGCGAGGATTGCAACTGGGTGGATGGAGGAAGCTCCACCATTCAATTATCCACTCGAGCAGGGGCTCAGCGGAACAGGTGGTCGAGTAGCCCCGTGATTACAGCGGGGGAGGGCGTCTGGAAGCGGGCATGTTATGATGCGTTGAGCTATTAAAAGCCATTCGTTCACTCGTGATAGCGCCTTCGCTTGCGCGTCAAGAAAATTAATTGTAAGTTTAACTACTGCGTTTTTGTTGGGACTGAATTAAAAAATTCTGTAATAGTATTTCGCTCTATTTGTGTGCTGTGTATGCCACGGGAGATTGTAGATAGATGTAGATGTTTGTTATGTATTATCGTGGTTTATTATTGATTGTTGTGTGCGTCACAAACGCGGTAAACCCGCCATGAGTGGGCCGCGAGCGCCACCTAGTGGTCCGTGGAGACCAGAGCCAAGTAGGCCAAGTGGGCCGAGAGGCGCGAAAGGTTGAGAACCCCCAGGTGTAAGCGATTAATAATTACGAGATAGTACAACTTAAATTGTAATGTGTCTTCCTTTAAACACTGGCCTTTGACATCATCAACGACAATCGTGATCAATCCACTGCTGGATGGCTGCCACCCACATATATAACCATAACACGCGGAGCATGCATCCAGCGGAGGGAATCCTGGACAGATCTCTCAAGCAGAACATGACGGGAAACAAACCATGTTTGAAATGCCACACTTAAAGAAATTGCCACAAAGCATTTTAACACGTTATCTTTGACTCAGACTAGTGAAAAAGGCTTGTTTTCTATCACATTTATGAAATAAATGTGCTAAAACTACAAATCAAGTCGAAAAGAAAACACATGAGATTTGAGTTATTGGGGGAAATGTTTGACCAAAGGTTAACCCACGTAACTTTGGCCAAAATATGTTCACAATTTTATCTTGTTTATCAAGGGTGTTTGTATAAAATATATATTGATGGGAAATGACGTGGACACAAACGAGGAAAATATGTTTTATTCTTTTGATGAAATGAGAAATTACAAACATGTAAAATGTTGGAGCGGGGGTGGAGGAAGTGAGGGGAGTAGGAAATGAAGACACTGTGAATAAATTAAACCACCTTCCCGTGTGCCCAACTGTCATATCCAGCTATCTTAATATTGATATCGGCAAATTGATATAACGTCCCAAAAAAAAACTCCCTTCAGTTTCGTAATTTATTCCTTGACATCATAAATGGAAATGCTGATATCATGAATTCCTGATTAAGTGCCAATTCCACTTGTCATAGGGACGTCCCAGCTGGCTTTTTGTTTTATTGCGTTAGGATTAAAGGTAGCAGCTAACGTTCATGACAGCTCATTAGGAGAACTCAAAGACATCAGAATACGCTGCGGCAGACATATCCACTAAATTACCGCTGAGCAGTCTGTTTTCAAGAGACTGAAGCGAGTGGCAGATGCACGAGAAGATACTTACACTTATTTTTGTCGGCTCTTGACTGAAGCCACCCTGTCAAGGCGAACAGAGATTCGTGTCATTTTTCTGACGAACAGATAATGCAACATGTAAGAGCGCGCTCGCGGAATGCGTCACACCGTCGTCGACGTTTCATGCAATCGTACGCGGAGGTGATTGAAATATGTTTATTTGAGTCGATTCGCCGCGTTGTTGTTCAAGTCGTGTTTTGGTTTGACGTTTGCGGCGGCGCCCGCTATGGCGTTGTGTTTTGCGCGTTACAAAACGACCGATTGAAAAAAAAAACACCAAACACAAAATAATCTCCAAGACTATGCAAATTGGTTCTAATGAAAACAGTGAGAAATCTCGAGAGAGCTGGGTATATGAATCTGTCTGTATATTATATGAATATGAATTTGTCCGTATATTAGATGCCAGTTCACCTTGAGGGCTGGAAGGTGTTGAGCGTGCATTTTTGAACGGGAATTTTTATTCTCTGGGCTTAAAGGAATACATTTCCTTTCATACAACCAGCTAAAGAGGTACATTTCTATAATGTACATTGGTTCCATATCATTGCTTGTCCCTTAGCCCATTCATTAAGAATGTGCCTCTGGCTCACACCGGACATTAAATAAAAACAAGTCCCTTTAAATTCGTATTTCAAACGGCGAAATGAAAAGCCCACACAGCTAATGAATAACAACAACCGCCTCATACATTCCTGCTAGACCAACCCGCGACTCACAACGTGCCTTTCAACCGAGAGAGCGACGTGCACAATTTAATTCTATTCCTGCACAATGTAATCAGCCATTTAATGTGAAAGCGTGCACTATCGTATTTAAACAATCGGTATGGCAGCATCGCGCGTAAACGGTGGCTGAACGCACACCACAGATTAGTATGAAAACGGGGTTCTAATTACTTTAATTACGGGTGTAGCGCGTGTGTAATAAGAAGTTGCACCTTCAGCAAGTGATTGTCTAATTAAACTAAACCCAACCTCTCCTACGTAGCTTCCTGTGCAGGCAACGTCCTCCATGCAGTACTCTAGGTCGTCTGTGCATATGCACTGTGTGTTGTACATGGTGCGGTGGAAGTCGCTTGACCGAGAACCATTGTCGGACACTCGAAGAGTTCCAGGGCGGCGCGGTGTCGCAGTGAGTAGCGCAGCCACCTCACAGTAACAAGACACCGGGTTCGAATCCCGGCTCGGGCGCCTTTCTGTGTGGGGTTTGCGTGTTCTCCCCGCGTTCGCGTGGGTTTTCACCGGGCACGCCGGTTTCCTTCCACAGTCCAAAGACATGCTGCTGCATAGGTTAATTGTCCCGCTGACTGAATTGCCCTCCGGGTGCCCTGTTATGGACCGGCGTCCCATCCTAGGTATAGCCCTGGCCTTGCGCCCTGTGTCTGACAATGGATGAATGAATGTGCGTGCCTCCGCCGTGCTTTGTGTTGTTCAGTGGTCTGAAGGTGCAGCATGTGTATTGAACACGACGGAGGACACTTGGAACAATGTCTATATTTAATAATACAGATTATTCCTCGCAAAGTTACGTAGTTATTCTCGGTAAGGCGCCTTGTGCCGCACCCTTTATACGTATGTGGTGTCACCTAGAATTGGAACCATAGGGATACACACGTGTAGGAATAACGACGGCCTACATATCGAACACATTCTATGAATAGGGTACACTTTCAACCCTTATCATTCTTTGTTTTGTTCCCTATCTATTCCCTATGGTTGCATTTATATAGGACACCCTGCTTATATTGGCTTGTACGTGAAAGTATACATTGCTTCTTTGTGTATGATTGTATTGACTGTGGTACACATGCGTCCGTTCATTGCACACGTGTAGTGGGTATACAGTACAGACGGTTACCCGATCCAGTTTCTACGAATTTAAAATCGTCAGCAAGTCAGCTGAAACCGTCCAAAGACATCCCTACCTCGGTTAATTGTCCTGACTAAATTGCCCCCGGTGCCCTGAGATGTTGTAACTTGCTTACCCCTCCCCGCTGGACAACTGTTAAAAAAGAGTTACGTAGCTCAACGGTTCCTTCCAGCTTGTCCCGTCAATACATTATTATGAGAGTTGTTTTCCAAAGCTGTTCTTTCTGGTTAGCCGTGTCGAGCGCTCCCTCGCTCTGCTTCGCTCCTATCATGCTTCGAACCGTGGAAACCTACATCAATACAATGATGATCATGTTAATATGTGTGGATGTTATGGGTTGTCAGCAATGCTGTACATAATAGGTGCTCACTAACAATAATAATAATAGCATTTTATATAGCGCCTTTCACACTTTTCCCAGCAGCCTGTATGGTTGAATGCGGAAGTCTGTGTTTTTAGGGGTGATGGGAATTCCCTTTTCGCATCTCCTTTCCTTTTGGAAATCCAATCAATTAGGGCCACGATTACGACTGAATAATCGATTGTTTTTAAACGTTATGGTGACTGTAGCGGCCTCCAGCGGCTGGGAGGGGTCACGGAAATCGGTAGTAAAATATACGGATGGAAAAACCTTGATTGGATGATTACGCTTGCAATTCGATGCGTGTCTCGTGGTCTGTAAATGTCGATATTAAGTAATCGATACATAGTTACCCCCACATCTCTCATGGGTTATGGTTATTCCATTGCAGTACGTGTAGAACCTGTCGTGCCAAATCCTGTCGCCATCCTCCACCTAAGGTGCACCTAGCCTGGCACCAGCGCCGATGTGCCAGAATCACATTGAGTGGAGAACATGGGATGCTGTTTGTGTGTTCGTCCGATTCCTTGGGGAGTGGTGGCGCCGCGGTTAGCGCACTGCGTTACGAACTTAAGTTCAATTGCCACGGCGAACAACAGTGGCGATTATATGAACCGGTCCTGGACCTGCATTAGGTCTACTCAGCTTTAACTGAGGAGTACCTGGAGCGTGGTACATTTGGCCACACAGCACCCCCTCACTGTGCACTATCCTCACGCTTAATAGGCGCTCGCTAACGACAGGCACTTGCCCTAAGAGTCTACACCAGTGGTATCGAACCAGTTGATCCCTATTGACAGGTGGATCCCGGATCTTACTATTAAAATATTGAGAGAGAGAGAGGGGAAAAGCCGAGATTGTGTCAGGTGGTTGTACTTAAAACTGTTGCGGCCGTTGGCTGCAAATGCAAGCTGCTGGAGATAGTGTGTCAGCACTCGCAGATAGAGTGCAGCACTCACAGATAGGATGCAGCACACAAAGCGCGCAGCAAGGACAGGTGTCACACTTAAGAGTCGTGTTATGCATGGCGTACATTCATTTGGATTTTGGTAAAGTGAAATCTTAAGGGTAGATTTTTGCTGGAAGATTTTTGCCGCTCTTAAGGTTGCCTGTTTCACGACCTTTCAGCGGATTCGCAGCAGCCTTAATGGTGTAATTTTTGTTGCTTTGGTTTTTATTAGGTTTTTTTGTCGTGGTTGACACCGCGGCCCTTGTGCAGCGCTTTGAGACCCTCGGGTGAAAGGCGCTCCATAAAATGCCATTATTATTCTTAAAAAAGGTTGGAGACCACCGACCTACAAGGCTACACAGGCAGGGTGTCTGTGCCTTTGTTTGTTATTGCTACTTAACCAGCCAACAAGATAGCTACGGGTGTGAGCTGTAGCTATGGTCACTACCTCGGAGGTACAAAAAAAAAACCTGGCCATATCGTGGAGGTAAACTGAATAAGCATGAGAACTGACCGCGGTGTTAACGGCAAAAAAAAACCTCCAGACTTCGAATAACGACTCGTTCCAGAAAAAACGTCCGGATTTCCCTGGACAAGCTGCCTCAAAAAGCGGGACGGTGCCAGAAGAAAACCCAGGACAGGTGGTCACCCTAGGCTGTCGGCTTCACACAGAGAGCAGAGGCACATCGGCACTCCTGCAGGCGAGGTGGCTGCCTGTGTGTGGGGAGCGGTAGCCCGGTGGTTGGCGCCCTGGGCTACGAATATGGCGACCCGAGTTCAAATCCCGCTCACGGCCAACACCAGTGACGTTTTTCTGAAACGGTCCTGGGCCTCTCCTAGGTCGACTCAGCCTGAAATGAGTACCTAGTGCGGTGTGTAAACATCGCCACTAGGGAGACAAAGGCGGCCGGGCGTGGTGTTAGCCACCCATCCCCTCCTGTGCCGTGTCGAACTTCATAGGTGCTCGCTAACTGCACTTGCCCCAACAGTCTGTTAAGGCTATAGGGGGGGAATCGTTGTCTTTGTCTTTGGTCTCCTCAAGCTGACACGTGCGTTAAGTGACGCGGGGCACATGCACTCCGAGGCGTTGTCTGCAATAACCCGGGTGTTGCTCGGTGCTCGCGGGGGAGAAAGCTGGCGGTGCGTACGGGATAACGATTTTTTGAAGCAGAAGGGAACCGAAAAAGAAAAGCAATATTTCGGTATCGCAATAAAAACAACACGATATTAAAAACCCCCCCCTCGCGACCGTCACAGACCACAGGTGCGGTGTCTCCGGGTCGTAACCTGCGCGAGGGGGCGAAACTCAAGACCCATCGCTGGCTGAGACAGGGACAACTGTTAAGCGGCGCTGGCGCCCGCGGATAATGTCACCGGCGGCCGAGTGTGTTTCCCCGCGTCGTCCCCGCGTCCCTGAGAAATATGATGTTTAACGAGGCAGGATTTACATCGCGTCTGTGCCGTTACTCAGCTGAATGTTGTCTTTCGACGTTTATGTGCGTGCGCCGAACCGCTAACCGGGTTTTACCTAGGGGGTCTTTTCTTTCTCATTCGGTTAATAATGATACTAGTAATTAACCACAGTTTATACCGAGCACATATTCATTAAATTTCGAAAGGTTTTCGTTCGAAGAGAGAATGACTCGGAGGCGAAAGGAAACTGCAGTTAGCCGGTGCCAATATTTGCCAGACAATGCGTCGTATAATAATAATAGCATTTTGTATATATATTATATTATCGGCCAATTAATGAATGAGTTTTTTTTTTATGGTGGGAGGAAACCGGAGAACCACGCAGAACAAGTGAGAGAACACACAAACTCTACAGAGAAAGGTGCCCGAGGTGGGAATCGAACCTCCTAGGGCAGGACTTTCTTCGTGTGAGGCGCAGATGTTACCACTGCATAGACACCCTGCCGTGAAAAATAATAAATCGGCAATGTTAGCATCTGGAATCTTCATCGAATCTGTACCGCAATGCGTCCCTGGCACGGTCTTCGTACTCATGGTGGTGGCCCGTTTTAAACATTGCCGCCTGCATCATTACCAACTCATTGTAAGTGAAGACACTTTTCGTCGACTCAATACTGACTGATATCAGCTACGGTTAAGATGTCTCAAACAGGGTGGTCCAGATGTCTTATGACCCCCGTTTCATTGACCCATAACATGGTCTTTCCTTTGCTCACTCATTTATGTTTAGATTATTCCTGGGTTACTTATTTAAAATGTCTGATACGAGTTCAGAGCGACACGGTGGCGTAGTGGGTAGTGCTGCCGCCTCACAGCAAGAAGAACCCGGGTTCGAATCTCGGCTCGGGGGGCCTTTCCATGTGGAGTTTGCATGTTCTCCCCGTGTCCGCGTGGGTTTTCGCCAGGCACTCCGGTTTCCTCCCACCGTCCAAAAACATGCTGCCAGGTTAATTGGCCTGCTGAGTAAATTGCCCCATGTGCCCTGCGATGGACTGGCGTCCCATCCTGGGTATAGCCCTGCCTTACACCCTGTGTCTGCCGGGATAGGTTCCGGCTCACCGCGACCCTGTACAAGATTAACCTGTATCTGAAAATGGATGGCTGGATGATACGAGTTCAGCAGCTATTGAAGAGTGGCTTGCAGTCGGCGTACGAACTCGTGAAAGATCACAAACTGGAAGATGAAGAAAAAAAAAACCACCGATGAAATGAGGGTCACAAGACATCTGGACCACGCTGTACATCACCGCCTGGTCATTTGTGCGATGATCTACGTGCATCAGCGTGTCTGCATTACGCGTGTGTGCGCTCCGGCGCGCTGTCGTGACGGCCGCTCGCTGATGGGGTTGTAATTGATGGTTCACCTTGAGCGCGGTCTTTAGCGCGCTCAGGTCACCAGCATACGTGGCTCCCGCTCACAATCTCCCTCGGTTTTTTATTAAAAATTTGAGAATTGCTCCTCAAGAGCTGCTCTTGCGGGATAGCCGTGTCGAAGGTTCCCCTCCTGCTCTCTCTGTCGCGACGTTTCGCCTCGTAAGTGCAGCTCTCGAGAGCAATTTTCATTCTTTAAGCCGTGAAATATATATTCGGTTTGAGAATTTCTCTCCATAGCTGTTTTTTTGGGATAGTCGTGTTGGGAAGGACGGGGGGTGGTGAACTCGTAACATAGTGAAGGAACCATCAATCAATTCAGAAGCCTGATAAAGCCTCCAGCGTGGTAGGCGAAACGTTGCGAAAGAGCGAGAAGGAACCCTCGACACGGCTCTGCCGAAAGAACGGCTATCGAGAGCAATCCTGAACTGCCCTCCATCCGAACCATCCATAATAATCATATAGTATACCCTGTGCTCCTAGAATCCCCACGCACGAACCGTAGCGTATATAATCCTCTGCAAGCAGGGGTGTAATACGTATGAATGGTGTTGACGTGGCGTCCCGAGTCAGTCAGTTTTTACTTAAGCTCGAAGGAACCGTCGAGCTATACATCTCTGTGAAAAGTTCCCCAGCAGGGAGGGGGTAAGGAAGTCGCAACATTTTTAGGCCAATTAACCTTGGCGGCGGTGTCTTTGGACTGTGGGAGCAAACCGGCGTACCCGGCTAAAACCCACGCGGACACGGGGACAACACGCAAACTCCATGTTTTGTTGCGTCGCAGGAGTCCGGTAAAGAGCTTGCACGCTCACTGGCTATTTATCTGCCGTAATGATAAACATCCATCAATGTTCTAAACCGCTTGGTCCTGGTGAGGGGTCGCGGTGGCAGCAGTCCAAGGAGAGTGGACCAGACATCCCTTTCCTCGGTAACAGATTCTAGTTATTCTATCTACACCCGTTGCGTCCGAAGCGAATCCCGCGCGGAACAAAGCGACGCGACGCGATGCTGAACCGGCGCGGCAGTTGTGACCCCGGCTCACCTGCAGCTCGGTGACCGATACCTCCTCCTCTTCCTGCTGCTGCAGGGACTCGGAGACGGGCACGGAGCCCAGGAACCACCACTGGATCTCGAGCGGGGCGAAGGCCGGCGCACCGCCTCCTCGGTAAGAGCACATGAGGTCCACGTCTTGGCCCTCCGGGGCTCGCATGTCTCCCGGGATCTGCACGAACCTGCCTGGGGGACGCGCACGCACGCGTCCATCAGAGGTTCTCAGCCGCTGTGCGTCGCTTACGATTTGCTGTGTTGTGTTGCGCGTGGGCAGCGATGGGCCCAGTGGTTAGCGCTGCCGAGCTACAAATCCGGCGACCCGAGTTCGCATCCCGCTCACGGCCAACGACAGTCACGATTTTCTGAACCGGTCCTGGGCCTCCCCCTAGGTCGACTCGGCCTCAAATGAGTACCTAGTGTGGTGTGTAAACGTTGCCACTAGGGAGACAAAGGCGGCCGGGCGTGGTGCTGGTCACCCACCTCCTCGTGTGCCGTGTCGACCTTCATTGGTGCTCGCTGACGGCACTTGACCCTACAGTCTGTTAAGGCTATACGGGGGATATTTGTCTTTGTCTTTGTGTACGGGCAGCAATCTGCCACGTATAGGGGGTATACAGGTGGTGCCCCAGCCAGTCATCTCAGTCAGGCAGCCAGTGGCACCCTGGGTCTGTACCGTGATCCTCCGGTCAGCGAGGCTTCGACACTCTCCGTGGCCTCAAGGTTCACCTGGCCTGGCACAGGCGCCGTGGTGACGTCACCGCCACTTAGTGGCGAACCGTGGTTTGTTGCTGTTGCTGTTGCAACGCTCACAACAACCAGCGTAGCGCCGCGCGTGCTGAAATGCAGCAAGTTGCCACACTGGGGAGCACAGGTGGTGTAGCTGCCAGTCATCTCGGGCACTCGGCCCATGGCACCTGGGACGTCCCGTGGCCACGTGTCAGCAGCGAGCCTTCTACACTTCACGTGGCCTCGAGGTGCAACCTAGCGTGGCACGGTGGTGGTTGTCGCGACCTGGATCGGGTTGGCCTTAATCGAGTTCGTGGGCGCGGTGGGTGCGGTGTGCAGTATATTTAGCGTTTGGGAGACAAAGGCGGCCTGGTGTGAGGTTGCTGCCTCTGTCCCCCTCGTGTGCAGTTGCCGGTCTTCACTTGACCCAACAGCCCGTTACTCTGGGCGCTTTTGTCTTTGTTTGACGCGAGGGCATTGCGCAACACAAGCTGCTGCTTCCTCTCTGCAGTGAGCGAGCAAACTGGACGTCAGGATTTAAACATGTCTATACTATGTCGATTCCTAAATATAAAATACACCGCCGGGAGGTTTAGGTCCTTGTGAGTCACCCGCGCGATCGAGCCGGCTTCTCAATCGAAGTGAGCTGATGGTCTTACTCCGGGTGATCAAAACAGTGGTTTTCATGATCCCTGCTATTTCCTTTCTCCAAACGCCATGCGGCACACGCGTCTCTCTACGAGTGCGTGTTGTGCAGCAGCAGTTCAGAGTTCATTGTGATGTACCGCTTCGTGGGCCGTTGCTCATAACGGGGTATTGCACTCCAGCCGCCAATCTCAACCGGTAGGTCGCAACCCATCAGTAAGCCGCGAGCGCCACCTAGCGATCCGTGGAGACCAGACCCAAGTGGGCCTCGGGGTGCAAAAGGTTTAAAACCCCCAGCACTAATGCACTGTCAAATTTAGTAATGAACACCTCGTCTTGTACATGCTGCTAAATTGCCCCCGGTGCCCTGTGATGGACTGGCGTCCCATCATGGGTATAACCCTGCCTTGCGCCCTGTGTCTGCCGCGATAGGCTCCGACTCGCCGACACCCTGTACAGGATTAAGCGGTTTCTGACAATGGATGGATGGCTGGACACTACTGCGTCTTGTGAGAATTGCTCTTTCGGGACAGCCGTGTCCATCGTTCCTCCACTCTCCTTCGCAACGTTTTGCCTCCCACATTGTAGGCATTATCAGGTTTTGTTTTTCCTGAAAAAAAAAACCCCTTACAGTATTGCTTCGTCTTGTGTGAATAATGAAAACAAACAGGAGGTCCATTAGCCGAAGAGTATTCTAGGACAGGGCAGTTTTCCACGGTATTCTATGACTTTTAGAACAGAAGAGCTGATGCCTCCGACTTGGGAGGCGAAACGTCGCGAAGGTGAGCGGGCGAGCCGCTCGACACGGCTGTCAGGAAAAAAACAGCTTTGGTGAGCATTTCTCAGCAGTGTCACAGGAATCTTGCATTCAGAGCTCGCAAGCTCAGTGCGTTTCCTGCCGCATCATTAGACGGATACTCTCCATTCGCCAGCTGTATAAGACGACCTGTCCGTGGCGGTCAGTAGCAGATCCAACCTCCAACCTGTCACGTTCCCGAGCTTCATTAGCAGAGTGGCCTTTCAAGCAAATGCCGCGCGGTCTCTATAAGAGGGCAGTGTTGATGTTCGCCGGTCGAATTCGTACATTCATAAAATCGCAAATCTCGACAGGTGATCTGTAGCGACCTATACGGGGCACCAGGGGAGCGATTCAGTTTCAACTAGAACCAACGACCTCGGGTGATATCCTCGACAGTTCCTATAAAACGGTGCGGGTGGAGATGCAGCGACCTGTATGAAGGGGCGACATCTGTTTGATTTGGATTGGCGTTGTTTCCCCCTCGTGTCTGTCTCTCTGTCTCCCTGTCTCTGTGTCCCTGTGTCTCCCCCTGTCGCTCACCCTCCAATCCCTGTCTCCCTCCGTGTTTGTCTTTTAAGGAAGTGACGGCCATCTTAGGGGACGCTGGCAGATTTCTGCCGCTCTTAAGATTGCCAGTTTTCACGACCTTTCAGTATATTCGTAGCAGCCTTAATCATTTAATTTGTGTTCCTTTGGTTTTTACTGGTTGTTTTTTCTTTCGTTGTTGACATGCCGTTCTCTTCGCGCCTCTTGTGCAGCGCTTTGTGACCCTCGGGTGAAAGGCGCCATATAAAATGCTATTATTATATTTATCTGCAGGTGTTCCTTTCGCTCAGCGGCGGTACGGTCTCGTCCCGTGCCCCCTAGCGGCGCCTGACAGCACTGCTGCTGTTGATTTCGCATTTAGACGTCAAGTTCAAAAGCATCTATGCATTGCCTACCACAGACAGGTAATACAAATAGCATTTTATAGAGCGCCTTTCACCCGAGGGTCACAAAGCGCTGCACAAGGGCCGCGGAGAGAACGGCATGTTAACAAGGACAGAAAAAAAACTAATAAAATAAATGCTTCGAATACACTTAACGGTCGTGAAACTGGCAATCTAAAAAGCGGCAAAACTCTGCCAGCGTCCCCTAAGATGGCCGTCACTTCCTACTGTGCTATTCATGCCCATCCATCCATTGTCAAAAACCGCTTTAAAATCCTGTACAGGGTCGCGGTGACCCAGAGCCTATCCCGGTAGACGCAGGGAGCATGTCAGGGCTACACCTAGGATCTGGCGCCAGTTCATCACAGGACACCGGGGGCAATTTAGTCAGGATAGCAGCATGTATTTGAACTGTGGGAGGAAACCAAAGTACCCGGCGAAAAACCACGCGCACACGGTGAGAACACGCAAACTCTACACAGAAAGGCACCCGAGCCGTGAATCAAACCGGGGAACTTCTTGCTGTGAGGCGGCAGCGCGATTCACTGCGCCAGCGTGCAGCCCCTGTGGGACGTGTGGCCACTTCGATTCAACGATGGTTCGCAGGTTAATTGGCCTGCTGACTAAATTGCCCCCAGTGCCCTGTGATGGACTGGTGCGCCATACTGGGAAATAGGCCTGCCTTGCGCCCTGTGTCTGCCGGTATAGGCTCTGGCTCACCGCGACCCTGTACAGGACAAAGCGGTTTCTGCTAATAATGAATGGATGTATAATGAATGGAGTGTTCGTAATGTGGGGGGTCAACCCAGCATGGATGACATACGCGCGCAGACGAATTCAATCGTCAACTCGCTCGAATTCGATTCGATTCTTCGAAGCGTGATTGCTACATGACAGTTTCCCATTGCAACAAGTTCTTCTTTAAAGTAGTTGCAGACAGCCCTTCAGCATTTCGAGATATAATTGTCAGTGCTGGCCTTAAAGGCGGCGGGCATTGGCCTCTCTTCTTGCTCCAGACTGAGGGGCTTCTGGCATCTTGTCGAGCTTCTGGACATCGTTGTCTTTCAGCTCGGCTTCGAAGTGTTTGGTAGAATTCGCAGGTGATACCAAGTATTCCTTGGCAGGGATCTCGACGTGAGCGCTTCTACCTTGCTGCCACCTCTTGGCCACCTCGCAGCGCAGCCGAGCGCGTTTGTCAGTTTAACCCCTACGCGATGCAGCGACCGTCACCCGCTAAGTGCTGATCACAAGCTGCGCAGCCGCCACCAAAGACAAAGATGCCCCGTATAGCTTTAACCGACTGTGGGGTCAAGTGCCGTTAACGCGCAGCAGCTACGAAAGCCGACACGGCACACGAGGAGCAAATGCAAAGACAAAGATCCCCCGAATGGCCTAAACAGACTGCACCAGCATCGCGACGAACATCACGTCTTGACGGCCTCCCGAACCGCCCTCCCTTCTCCCGCGTCTCAATCAACAGATGTGCGGCTTTCATGCTCGCCCTCGATTTACATGTGAATGAGAAACTCGCCGCAGTGATGGAGCGCGCTTTGGACTTTCCGTTCAGGATGTGAATCGAGAATTGGCCTGCTGACTAAATTGCCCCTCCACCGCTACCCTGTGCTGAACTAGCGTCCCATCCTGGGTATAGCCCTGTCTTGCGCCCTGTGTCTGCCGGCATAGGCTCCGGCTCACCGCGACCCTGTTGCAGGATGAAGCTGTTCCTGATAATGAGATGAGATGAGATATCGAGAATTGCTGTCCGTAGCTGTGGGAGATAACGCGCGGCCACGGAGAGAGCAGGGACACTCGGTGACACGGCTTTTCCCGAAAGAACAGCTGTGGAGGTCAGTTCTCAAATGTCGAGCCGTGAAACCCTACATTATCACGCCGTTATCGAGGTCTGATAACCGTGACCAGACGGTTTCGGGAGTGTTATTTCGTTATTTCTGCGTTGTTGAAGTTGCGCATAACGCAGTGGTTTCGCTGTACGATCCGCGGGTTGGGTAGCATGTGTCAGGTGGCACGGGTAGGGTAGCACGGGTAGGGTGGCACGGTTAGGGTGGCACGGGTCGAGTTCCACGTGCCAGGTTGCACGGCCACAATCGCACCACCGTGCCTTGGTTGTTCTCAATGCGCCTCGATGTGGGCACGGCGAGAGGGAATTGGGTTAGGGTGCGTTTGAAAGCAGGAATGTTGGTAACGCTCGCTCGCTCGCTCTACAAGCCAGGCGGCCCCGCGGTGCTTGGCTCGCGTGGACTCTCGCTGCCGGTAACGACAACATCGTGCAACTAACTTTACACGAGATCAAACCACCGCGACGCGTCGTTGATGGCTTATTGTTAGAAGCGGCGGGACGTGGTGATCCGATGAACTGCTAGTTCTACCGCTGGCTGCTGCGTTGTGTGCAGCGTGGGTGCGGCTACTCCTCTCCTTTCTCCTTACGTGCAGAAGCTGCTGTGTCACGATACGGGGGAATGAGCAACTGGAAACGCCATGCGGGCTGCAAGCAGCAACAACGCAGCCGCGCACTGTTGAGAATTCTACGCAGTTGCACGACCTTTCAGTGTATTCGAAGCAGCCTTAAATCATTTTATTTTTGTTGTTTTGGTTTTTTATTAGTTGTTTTTTTTGTCTGTCGTTGTGCAGCGCTTTGTGAACTAAGCCGAGCTGAAAGACAACGATGTCCAGAAGCTGACCATCGTGCTTCGAAGAATCGCAAAGAATAAGATTATTATTAAAATGCACTGCGCACAGTTGTTACTGAACGCGCATTAAGAGTCACGTTCGTATGAATTCGTATTTTGCGGATTATGCATCCGAGATTTTCAATCAAAACATTTTAATTACATTCAACAAAAAACGGATCCCCTGCCTTATCTGTCTCCCGTCAGGATGCGTTCCAAAATTGCCAGTCGTTGCGTATCGATTGGGTTAAGCGTCCTGGGAATGTGCATGCTAATATCTTTACGGACCTACGACAAAAACCTCCCAAACATAAACGGCTCTCGCTGGATCTTTGTCAAGATCGACACAGCTGGTGCGCACACAAGTGAGCCGCAAGAATCGACGTCTAAGAGTCGCGAACGTACGCACACAGCGTGGAACTGGGGGATGAGGGGGTGTTGGTCAGGGAAAGTTGCGGCGTTCATGACCGAGCGCCCGGAATACGCAACAGCAGCAACAACAACACTGAGTAGCGCTGCCGCCTCACAGCGCCAAGCCTCCCCGGACTTGGGTGCCTTTCTGTGTGGAGTTTGTGTGTCCGCATGGGTTTTCGCCGGGCAAAGATAGAGACAAAGATCCCCCCACCCCGTATAGCCTTAACAGACTGTAAGGTCAAGTGCTGTCAGCGAGCACCTATGAAGGTCGACACGGCACACGATGGGGTGGTTGACCAGCACCACGCCCGGACGCCTTTGTCTTCCTAGTGTCAATGTTTACACACCGCACCGGGTACTCATTTGAGGCTGAGTCGACCTAGGGGAGGACCAGGACCGCTTCAGAAAATCGTCACCGGTGTTGGCCGTGAGCGGGATTCGAACTCGGGCCGCCAGGTTTATAGCCCAGCGGGCTTAACCACTGAGCTTACGCCGGGCACTCCGTTTTTCTCCCACACTCCGACGACACACTTGCTGCCAAAGTTAATCGGCCCGCTGACTAAATTGCCCCCCGGTGCCCTGTGACGGACTTGCCTCCCATCATTGGTTTAGTCCTGCCTTTCGGCGCTAGTGTCTGCCGGGAAAGAAGACTCCGGGCACACTAAAACCCTTGTACAGGATCAAGCGGTTTCTGACAATGACGTGAACGAATGAACGAACGAACGAACGAGCGAACGACGACACTCGCATGCAACAGAGCGCGGAGCAGCGTGCAAAAAAAAAAACTTACCCTTGACCACAGCCAGGATCGCAGCTGCTGCCACAACCACAGTGACGCCCCCGCAGCATCCCGTCGCGAGCATATTTGTGCAGAGAAGAGACGTTTCGGTCTGCTGGCCGTCGCGTGCCGCTGAACGTCGTTCTTCGACGGCGCTTTACGAGAGACGGGCTCGCATGACCGCCGGGAACTAGACGAGGTGTTGACTCGGCACTCCGCAGCGCCGCGCCACGCAGCTCCCTGGCATCATCATCATCATCACCGGCATCATCATCTGCATCTGCATCTGCTCGGAGTGCGTCATCGCGATGGGCTCGCTCCCGGTGATGATTGCGAACACGTGGCGGACGAGATGTTCGCTTCTGTCCTGTTTCTTCCGGAAGGACGGTTCACTCTGCTTGAGCCGCGCGTGTGTTTGTCCCCGAGTACTGTTTGTGTGTGTGTGTGTGCTGTGTGTCTATCAACTCGACGGTGAAGCAGCAGCAGCAGCAGAACGATCAAGCGTAGCCGGCGCGTTTGTGACGACGGAGCGATTGATTAGGGCTGGAGGGAGCCCGCTAAACCAAGTACCGAGTCGGCGGCGGTAACGTCACACTGGGGGACGCGTAACGCGCCCAGCATTCTCATTCGGCGTTTATTAATATTATTGTCGCTCTTGTTTTCGGATCGGCACGCAGGGGGTGGGGGGGGCGGACCGTGGTATTTCTTGCTCGGCTGGATCACGCACACACGCACACACGCCACACACACACGCACACACGCGCACACACACAGGCGCGCAGAGAAAGC
>JAZEWU010000022.1:6352537-6392631 GCA_036362915.1 Geotria australis | reverse complement strand
GCACACACGCACACACGCCACACGCACAGGCGCGCAGAGAAAGCACTCCCACCACGGCCTTTAACGCACGACGGGAGACGAGTGACACGCAGCCACCACCAGTGAGCGCGGGTGGAGGCGACTCACACCAAGCGTCGGCGCGCGTCTCTCTCCCTTCCCTCTCTCTCTCTCTCTTCTCACACACACTCTCGCTCGCTCGCTCTCTCTCCGTTCGCTCTTGCTGGCTGGAAACTCTTCTCACAACCCACCCACCATCAGCTCCAGCAACCCATCCAGCAAACCAGCCAGCCTCCCTTCCCCACCCCCCCGAGACCGAGCCGTCCCGCTCATACATAATCAAGGAGTTTGCCGCTGGTGGATGCGGCTTGGTGCGCGCGAAGTCGTGGGCGACGCGAGCAGATAAGCCGCGCGCAGAGAGCGGTATCATCCGTCACGCAACCCCCGCTAATCAAGGGCAGCTCGGGGCAGGATGCATCTACAGAACCATCGAGTTGCCTCGCCTTGCCTCCCACCCACCCACCAAGCAACCTCCCACTCCCCTTCTCTTTCACTCCGTCTTATCGTCTCCGCAGCTCCCTCTGCTTTGCCTTTTGCCGCCCAGTCGCCGTGGCCTCGTCGCGTGTCCACCGCCTGTATTTGCAAGAAACCCATTACATGTATCACGCGCAGGGCTTGCATGGTCAGTCGGAGATTCATGAGCATCTTTTGGGGCCGTTTGGGTGGGAGCGCCCCGGCAGCGTTATCTTCGTCCCCATTATTCCGTACGTTCCAACAGCTAAGCGTTGGTTACAAACGATCGGTTTTTAATCCATCCATCCCTTTTCAGAAACCCCATAATCCTGTACACGGTCGCGGTGAGCCGGAGGCTATCCCGGCAGACACAGGCCGCCAGGCGGGGGAACACCGAGGATGGGACGCCAGTCCGGTTTTTAATCTGAGATGCTTTTTCGAAGATGTTCTTTTGGGATGGCCGTGTCCAGCGCCCCGCCTCCTCTCTCCTTCGCCACGTTTCACCTCCCACGTTGGAGGCATCTCCAGGTGTTCTGAGAAGTCACAATTCGACACCTCTATCCCGAATGAACAGCTTTGCAAAGCAACCGTTCTCCATTGAGCCGTGGAAACGGACATCGGTACCGTAGAGTGAATGGCATTTCACAAACAAGGTGGTTGATTGGTGGTGGTGGTGCATCTGCCATCTCTCCGGCTTTTGTAATAAACTGTGCCCGCAAGCTTGTGCGACATGAAAGTGAAAGGCTTGCTGTCGTGAGCCTGAAAGCGAACCTTGTTTCGCCACACAGCCATTAGACAGCGAGAAAGGCTCCGTCACATCTTAATCCGCCCGCCACTAGCTGAGGATACTAACAGCATGCACAACCATCGAGGCATAATGTGCAGAGACGAAGTTCGATTTTTAGAATTACCCAAAGGGTAGAATTAATCAGCGGTTCGTCTGGCTCAGCAGCGGAGATTTCCCATTCTGAAAGGGAGTTAAAACCATGGCCAGGGTTGACTCGGTCTCGTTGTTGTGACGGCCATCTTAGGGGACGCTGGCAGATTTTTGCCGCTCTAAAGAGTGCCAGTTTCACGACCTTTCAGTGTATTCGAAGCAGCCTTAATCATGTAATTTTTGTTGCTTTTTTATCTTTTTTCTGTCGTTGTTGACATTCCGTTCTCTCCGCGGCCCTTGTGCGGCGCTTTGTGACCCTCGGATGAAAGGCGCTCTGTAAAATGCTATTATTATTCACACGCGTTCGATTAGAGTCGCCACGATTGGGGATGAGGCCGCTCCGTGGGAAACTCTGTTGTCTGACGGGTTGATCTGCTTCACGCCATCGGGGAGGTCGAATGTGAATTGGGGCGGCGCGGTGAGTAGCGGTGCCGCCTCACAGCAGGAAGGTCCCCACGTTCGAATCCTGGCTCGGGTGCCTTTCTGTGTGGAGTTTGCATGTTTCTCCCTCGTGTCCGCGTGGGTTTTCGCCGGGCACTCCCGTTTCCTTCCACCGTCTAAAGACATGCTGCCAGGTTAATTGGCGTAATTACTAAATTTCCCCAGGCGCCCTGCGATGGACTGGCGTCCCATCCTCGGTGTTCCCCTGCCTTGCGCCCTGTGTCTGCCGGGATAGGCTTCGGCTCACTGCAACCCTGTATAGGGTTAAGCGGCTTATGATGATGCATGGATGGATGGACGTGAACCTCACGTGTCGGATGAGCCAATATAAATGAATACGACCAACGTGTCATTAGACATGTGAACACTTGGTTCCGCCCTCCCACCTCTCCGCTTGGGGTTCTTTTTCATCATTCATTCATTCATTGTCAGAAACCGCTTAATCCTCTACAGCAGGGGTGTCCAAACTTTTTTTTCCTGAGGGCCACATACAGAAAAATATACGAAGGACTGGGCCACTCACTAGACAGTTAAGCACAAATATTATGTGTGGGCCATAGACCATTATATTTTTAGACTTTGATACGTGCCAATTAAAAATGGATGGCGGGCCGCAGTTGGCCCGCGGGCCGTAGTTTGTACACCCCTGCTCTACAGGGTTGCGTTGAGCCGGAGCCTATCCCGGCAAGGCACAGCGCGCAAGACAGGGCTATGCCCCCGCATGGAACGCCAGCCGGGGGCTTTTTAGTCCGCAGGGCAATTCACCTGTGCAGCAACATGTATTTGGAATGTGGGAGGAAACCGGAGTGCCCGGCGACAACCCATGCCAACACGGGGGGGAGGCGGGAGGAAGGTGTGGTTCTTGTTATTTTCTGTTATTGTAGAGTTCACAGCTCCAGATCGCAGAGGCGCTTGAACGCCAACGCATTTGCAGTCATTGGATGGCGTCCCAATACCACTAACAAGATGAATTACTTAACGGGTTATCATCCTGTGTATTATCCCGGCGCACAATGTATTAATCTACATGGGGTTAATAGAAGACCGTATCTACCCCCTGTAACAGGATCAATATAGCCCAAGAAGAAACTCTTGTCTATTATCAAGGGTAGACCAAAGACATATTTTGGGGGTACGTATTAGGCTCCCAAGCCGGGTGCGATAACGCGTAATACTGTGTCATGCTAAAGAATTGCTCCGTAAACCTTGATATGCGAATGCCCGGTTTCTAACGGTGTCCATTTATTGTACGGCACGCGTTTTATTGGATCACAATCAGAGACCAAAGGGTTTCATTGAAATACTCGCAAACAACAAACCACGCTCGGTCTATAATCAGCTTCGGGAGTAAAGTGTAATCTCGGGCAAATTAATTGACGTTTCGTGCTGAGGCAGCAGAAATAGGATGTTGATGCACAGGTCATAATCGTTATCGCTGATATTAAAATTAGAGGTATTTCCTTTTTAATGGCCGCGCGTAAGATGTTTACGGTCGGTGTTCGTAATAAGGCGGCAAATACTAACGAATAACAGGCAACAGTGTTTTGCTAATTGGCTGTTTTGTCCGAAATTACGTTGATGCCCCCTTGCAACACAACGTTCCCGTCTTTAACGTCTCCCGGTCGTGTGATGCGAATGTGATTCGACGAGCCGTTATTTACAAACGCGCGCACGGCAATGACAACTTCCATTAGCCGGGGTAAGTGGCGGCGATGTTATCGCGTCCCCCAGTGCCAGGCCAGGTGTGCTTTCAATTCACGTGAAGTGTCGGGGGCTTGCCGAGACGGGCCCCGTTGGATCGCCGTTGAGTTCACAGGCGGCCGCTCACTGCGTCTAAACTCACTGAACATTACCTGACAGGGATCGCGACGTGAACGTTTCTACCTTGACCTCCCCCCCCCCCCAAGGTAGGCGGTGAATAGTGGGGAGCGGTGGCTCAGCGGTTAGCTACAAGCCTGGCCACTCGAGTTCGATTCCCGCTCACGGCCAACACCACTGACGACTTTTCTGAACCGGTCCTGGGCATCCCCCCCAGGTCGACTCAGCATCAAATGAGTACCGAGTACGGTGTGTAAACATTGCCACTAGGGAAGACAGGCGGCCGGGCGTGGTGCTGGTCACCCACCAACTTCGTGTGTCGTGCCGGCCTTCATAGGTGGTCGCTAACGTCACTTGACCCTAAAGTCCGTTCAGGCTATACGGGGGATCTTTCACTTGTATTTGGGTGGGTGTGTGGGGTGGTGTGTGCCGGTTGTTGGACTCTGGCTGTGCCAGTTTGAGGTCGCCCCGGGGCACTGACTTGTCGTCAACCTCCCACCTGTCGTGTCCTGAATTGCTTCAGCCACTGTCTCACCGGTACGCGGGGCCATACCGGCTTACTTTCACCTCTGCTTGTCGGGACTTGGGAGCGGCTTCCGATGTCCAGGTCTGCAGTTGCGTCGCTTTGGATTGGCGAGTGTGCCCATCGACACCGAGAGCTGCCCAACGCTGAGGCTTCCCGAGATTTTGCCCGAGACCTAATAATAATAATAGAGGGGCGACACGGTGGCGTAGTGGGTAGCGCTTCCGCCTCACAGCAAGAAGGTCCCGGGTTCGAATAGCGGCTCGGGCGCCTTTCTGTGTGGAGTTTGCATGTTCTCCCCGTGTCTGCGTGGGTTTTCGCCGCCGGGCACTCCGGTTTCCTCCCATCGTCCAAAGACATGCTTCCAGGTTAATTGGCCTACTGAGTAAAATTGCCCCAGGTGCCCTCGGTATACCCCTGCCTTGCGCCCTGTGTTTGCCGGGATAGGCTTCGGCTCACTGCGACCCTGTACAGGATTAAGAGGTTTCTGAAAATGGATGGATGGATAATAATACAACTTATAACCGCAGAGGGTGTGGATTGTGGGGGGTAAGTTAGACAGGCGGATCAGCCGACGCAAACCCTCCAGACATTACTTCCTATATGCTATGATGTTCTCGGCTAATTAGTTAACGAGTGGTTTTTTTAGAGTTGTGGGAGGAAACCAGGAAACCCACGCAGAACAGGGGGAGAACACAAAAGCGCTACCTAGGCGGAAATGAAACTGCCCTGGGCAAACCTTTCATTCTGTGAAGTGTCTCAGATGTTTTACACTGCGCTACCTCACAGAAATGTTCCGCAAACGTACAGGCTATAGTCTCGGGCTTTGAGATGAGTGTAATTATTCCCCTTATGGGTGGTAATATGAATTGTCTTGCAAGTTACTTTTTTTGACGGTAATAACGAGCGATCGTAATTCACGGGCCAATGATGCAGTCTCCATATGCTCCGTAACCCGTGCAGTGCTGAACAGCTCTGGAAACGCAGACTCATCTCAGATGCAGTCTCCCCATTCTCACGAGCGGCGGATGTTGCTGATTTTCCGTTCTCTGTCGTTGTCGACATGTCATTCTCTCCGCAGCCGTGTGCAGCGCTTTGTGACCCTCGGGTGAAAGGCGCTATATTAATGCTATTATTATTATGTTGTGGGCTGTGGGAATGAGCAAGCATAAGGACCCAAAGTGACAAAGATCCCCCGGATAGCCTTAACAGACTGTAGGGTCAAGTGCCGTTAGCGAGCACCCACGAAGGCCAACACGGCACATGAGAGGGTAGGTGGCCAGTACCCCGCCCGGCTGCCTTTGTCTCCCCAGTAGCAATGTTTACACATCGCACTAGGTACTAATTCTGAGGATGAGTCGTCGACCTATGGGAGGCCTAGGACCGGTTCGTAAAATCGTTACTGGTTTTGGCCGTGAGCGGGATTCGAACTCGCGCTAACCACTGCGCCACCGCTCCCCAATAGATATGGACACATGCTCGCACACACACACACACTCGTCTGTAGATCTATATTAAGCCCATTATGCTCACAGGAGCTGACCACATGTTGCATAATGCAGAATATTGTACGTACAAATATTCTCACAAAATGGAACCAGGTGCAATAGTAAATTTCTTTAGCATACATTTGCATAATGTATCGGGGGGTTTTAAAGCGGCAGACAAAAACACATTCCTCAACACATTCTGCGATCGCGCTGTGTGGCATTATGTTTAAATCAAGACAAATATAATTGGCAACATCGCAGGTGTTTGGACTCCTTCATCCCACGTAGAAATTAATGACAAGAATATAAAGTTTGGCCATGAAGTGAAACATCTTTAATAACCATTCTTCCTTTTGAAAGCCCACAGCCTTGTTGACGAATGTGGGTTTTTCTCGTTAATTGTGTATGTGTACCAATGCCTACACGGCGCCAGCGCCAAATGATTGGGTATTTAGGGTAAAATCAAGCCACTGCATTTGGTATTGAAGCGATAATATATATATTTTTTAGAGTGCCCCAGTATCCCTTTTGCGCTAGAGCAGAATGGTACAGTGGTAACATCCGCGCCTCACAGAAAGAAGTTCCTGCCAGAGGCAGTTTGATTACCGCCTTTTGGAGCCTTTCTGTGTGGAGTTTGTGCGTTCCTCTCCCTGTTGTGCATGGGTTTCCTCCGGGTTCTCCGGATTTCAATGATTGAAGCACATCAGGTATTGTCACCGTAACACTTGGAGAGAAAGGTGGGGAAGTAATGTCATTTTTTTTTCCGAAGTGTAGTTTGGCTGAATTTTTATTTATCTTTGGGATTAACACAGACATCAGAAACTCATCGCGAGTACAAAACGCGTGCGATCGGTGGAGAGAGGTGGTTCTTGTGTGGACGTTTATAAAACCCGTCAAGAAGCTGTGATTTGATCATGCTGCTAAGCAAAGCAAAACAGAATTAAATCCGTACGGTTTCATTGTATAAGGTGTCAGGAAATGTGCATATGATGTAAACTATCCGAATCATAGCGTGAGGAGATTTGAAGCATCTAACCCGTGACAAACTGTTTACATCTAAGCGCCAATAAAACGTCTCTAATGGTTCTATCAGTAAATCAAATTCATTTTCTCAGAAAACAAGCTGTGAAATATTGCATTTATAGCAATGCAAACATTATTATTATTATTATATCAACATGGATTAAACGGTTCATGAACTGTCACAGTTATGGCTAAACATGAAAAATACAAACTTCAGAGTATTGCGACATTTGATGTTTATAATCCCTCGGCATGAAATTATCATCGTTGATCAGTACCTAAGAATAACAACAAGTGCAGGTTAAACAGTTAAATCTTCGCTGAGAATATTGACATATGTGAAGCCAAGCAGTGGGACAAGGGTACATTCAGAACACGAGCAGATAAATATCGAGAGCAGTGGTTCTTAAACTTTACTGCAGCATGCACCCCTTTGGTTGTCAACATATGCTTTCACACCCCTTATTTATAAACGCAAATATAATATAATACATAAATAAAAGAATAAATACAAAACATTGGTGTGTCTCGCACCCGGGCAAGGGCACGGAGCACCCCTAGAGGGTGCGTGTACCACAAGCAAAGAACCACTGATCAAGACGGACAGACTTGGCTTGACTTCATGTCCTGAGTAACCTCGGGCAAGGGAGCGATTACGTTGAGTGGGGAGGCATAGTCTGTTCCTGTACCCTCTCAAAAACATTTTGATATTTACGAGGAATTACACTAATAAAACCAAAGGGCACAACAGAACACTTAAATTTGTAATAATTCTCTCTGGAACACTACTTGTTGTTCACACTTATTACAGGGACTTGTTCGTATCACTGGACGGCATAATAACAATATGTCGTACGATGCGTAACGCGCGCAATAATTCCGCAACTAGTTGAGACGAGTCGCTGATTCTGAGTCGCAGAGCCGAGCTCGGTGTAAGTATGCGAGTCGGAATAAGTGCTGTTTGTGTTTTTGTTGTAGAGGCTGTAACGGAAAATGTCTGTCGCATCTCACCCGCGGCACCGTTCCATCTCCACTCGATCCATAAACGCCGCTTGCAAGCCGCTAAATTATAGACGTTATATCCGTTATTGAGGTAAAAATCTAATGCCTCTGCACTCATTGAAATTCTCTTTCATTTCTTGAGACTCACTGAAATGCTGACCGAGCAGCGATATGACATTTTTTTAAAAGCTACATCATTCATTTTTTTTTTTACCTGACGAGCCAGCCCATAACATTGAGGTCATGCAGAAAACTGACACACACACACAAAGGCCGCATGTGTATCCCACACGGGCTGTGAAGCCATTTGTTGTTGGCAAGCACCAATGATGGCTGACATTGCGTGCGTTACGCGATTATTTGAAATACTCCACTGCTAACTCGGGTGGCGAGATTAATTATCGTAAATACAATTTACGAATATATATTACATGCCGTTCTCTCCACAGCCTTGTGCAGCGCTTTGTGACCCTCGGGTGAAAGGCGCTCTATAAATGCTATTATTATAATAAATACAATCGTAATGTGCGCATATTCGTTGAATGTCGAAGGTATTTGAAGAGAGTGACTCAGAGTCGCGTGGAAACTGCAGGGAGACAGGTGAAAGGCAGCCCACGGAGTTAGCCAGTCACAACATTTGCCAGAGACTGCGCCTTGTATATTTTATCACGCTGATTAAATAACGCATTGCTCTTTTTGCGGGAGAAAACCGGAGAATCTAGAGGAAACCCGCGCAGAACAGGGGGAGAAAAACACAAACTCCCCACAGAAAGGAGCCCAAGGCTGGAATCGAACTGCCCGAGGGCAGGACCTTCTTTCTGTGAGGCGCACATGTTACCACTGCGTCACCCAGCCGCCCGTGTGCTAGCAACTACACTGCCGCTCCCCCAAAGACAAAGATCCCCCGTATAGCCTTAACAGACTGTGGGGTCATGTGCTGTAAGGTCAGCACGGCAGACGAAGGGGTGGGTGACCAGCGCCACGCCCGGCCCCCTTTGTCTCCCCGTCGGCGATGTGTTCGTGCCGCGCAAGGTACTCGTTTAAGGCTGAGTCGACCTAGGTGAGGCCCAGGACCGATTCAGAAAATCGTCAATTGTGTTGGCTGTAAGCGAGATTCCAACTCGGGTAATAATAATAATAACAACATTTATAGAGCGCCTTTCACCCGAGGGTCACAAAGCGCTTCACAAGGCTGCGGAGAGAACGACATGTCAACAACAACAGAGAACGGAAAATCGGCAACCTTTTTATTGGGTTTTTTTTTTTTTTTATAATACGAGCTGTGGAGAGAACGGCAAATCAACAACGGAGAGACAGAAAACTGAGTCAAGGGATAGCGATGGGTTCGCGGGTTCGTAGGGCAGCGCGCTAACCGCTCCGCCATCGCTCCACACCGACACCCCGCGTTAAACTTACACTTAGTGTCCGAGGATGATCATGGTCTCGTTACGTAGTTACAACGCGGATACATTACATTCTGGAGCTTTCACAGTCATTAAATGCTTACTTGATTGCAGAGCGTTCAATACTTGTTGACCTTCTAAGTGTGTAGGGTTGGGCAGTTCGGTTTAATTTAATCTCGAGTAATTTGTAGAGCGAAATCTGCTCGCGTGACACTGCGAGTGTGAATGTCCCCGCGGACCCGGTGTGTATTGTTGATGTGTCGGCCCTCTTTATGATAAATACGTTTTACATTTTATTATCGAGTGTCTTAACGTCCAGTCATGTTCTAATCGGGGTGCGTGAACTCTTTATGATTGTTCAATAAGAATGTACTGTACTGTATTTGAATAGATTCGCAGAATAAGAAGGCATTTAATATTAAAAGGCATTAAAAAAAATACTGTGATATTTAATTCCCGTGACTGTCTAGATTACATTTATAGTTGTATTACAGTACAGGGTGCGGCATAAGTCGCTTTTACCGCAAAAATATTGTTTATATTTGGCCGCGCTGATATAGATAGATAGATAGCTGTTTAATATTATAGAAGAAAAATACCTAGTTAGCTTGCAAGCTCTTTACGGGACACCTGCGACACAACAAACATGCGAATTGCTGACAATAATTAGAAAGATATACAAGATTAATAATAATAATAGCATTTTATAGAGCGCCTTTCACCCGAGGGTCACAAAGCGCTGCACAAGGGCCGCGGAGAGAACGGCATGTCGACAACGACAGAAGAAAAATAACAACTAATAAATAAATAACCAAATTTAAATCAACCAACAAAAAAAACCATTTACAAGTAAAATAGTCCAAAATACGTGGCGTAGGTTAATCGGCCCGCTGACTAAATTACCCCCGGTGACCTGTGATGGACTAGCGTCCCATCCTGGCTATAGCCCTGCTTTGCGCCCTGTGTTTGCAAGTATAGGCTCCGGCTCACCGCAACCCTGTACAGGATTAAGGGGTTTCTGACAATGAACGGATGAATGATGTGGCATCGATGATGTTAATACGCTGGGTGCAGGAGCGAGACAGCATGGGGGACACTTTGAAGCATTTCTGTATTGGTAAAAATATCATTCATCACAAAGTGATTGTGTTATTCTCGGTAAAGCCGCTTATGCCGCACCCTGTATTCTAAGGCTGTGATTTAGTTCATGAGGCTTCAATTTGTGATAACAGGAGATCAAATACTGGTCAGGGTTGACTTATTCTATCGTGGCAATTAGCCCCCTTTACCACCATCGTCCATCATATTCCACCATGATCCTCCTCCACATCTTCTTAATTACTCATCATAAATCATTATAATTCACCGCCACTGATCATAATCGTGAATCGCCACCATCAATCAATCGTACATTTGTGATTGTCCGAGTCAGCAGCAGTCGCCATGCATGTTAAATGAAACATCATCCGCGGATCGCGTCGTGAAAAACCAAGTTCTATTATAAATCCTAGCCCCTTCCATGGGAATTGTGTATTTATACTGCCGACTCGGGGACACTGAAAGATATTTACCACCCAAAGCTTGATTTGAAAGTTGGCAATTTTCAAGTCTATTTTTACAGACTCTTTGTGTCCCTGTACTACGACCGCATGAAATTATGCGGATGGCAGGGTATAGCATAAGGAGATGAAATTGTTCATTCATTCATTGTCAGAAACCGCTTAATCCTGTTCAGGGTTGCGGTGAGCCAAAGTCTATCCCGGCAGACACAGGACGCAAGGCAGGGCTAGACTTACGATGGGACGCCAGTCCATCATAGCGCCTGGTGAAATTGTAAAAAAATAAAATAACAAATGCTTTTTTCGATATTTCCATTTTCAGCCATTCCACAATTAGGTGGGAGATCTGAATGTTAATGTATGAAAGCTGTTATTGCCTTTGGCCGTCACAGGAGTCGGGGGTAGTGAACAGGTGCAGTAGATTAGCCTCGTGATGGAGGGGGAGTGCGCTGTTGACAGGCGCAATAATAGCCCACTGCAGCAAACGGCATTAACGCTGCTTTGAAACGACTCCGTGTGCGTTTTTACGAGTCAGCATTTTTATCCCGCCGCCAATCGTGCTTGTTTCGCCAGCCAGTGTCAGATGGCTGCAAAATTGCGCTTTGTTTTTATTCAAATTTAATCTCGGCTCATAAAGGCAATATTTAAAACCTAATGTGTATTTTCTCCTCGCCTAACCGTGATGTACAGCAGATGCAAACGCGGACATCTGACACGCAGTAGATCCACAACATTCGGTGGTTCTCTGCTCAAACGCTCGTTCGCTCTGTTCAACATTTTTGATTTGTAGCTATGATCCTGTGATTTGACGTTCCACGTTATAATACGGCGGGGATGACTGGATGGACGTACTCGATATAAATACTGTATGTGAGAACGTATTCCTGGATCGAGTGGTGACGCCGTAGTTGGAGCGTTGTGCAATGATCTCGGCCATCTGAGCTCGATTCCTAACCCCGACTAACGGCGCTGAGTGATACCTCAAACGTTCAGTCAGTCAGTTTTTATTCAAGCTGGAAGGAGCCGTTGAGCTGTGTAGCTTTTTTTAACAGTTGTGCAGCGGGGAGGGGTAAGTAGGTTACAACATCTCAGGGCACCGTGGGCAAGCCAAGAACTTCCATGTGGGTGCCGACGCTGGGGGGTCTGGGGAAATGGCGGCGCGTTCTGATGCAGCGGCTACTCTCGGACCAAACAGTGCGGTGTCTTCATGGTTTCATGTTCGTTTTTTTTTATTACGTTTTCATCAAGTAACAAGTATTAGCCGTCGGTTTCTGCAAGTCATTTGTAGAACGACAGTAAACAACGCCGGGGTCTGAGAGAAACGGTATTTCGATTCTCTGTATGTCCTGTACATATGGTCGAGTTGACAAATAAAGTTGAATTGAATTGAATTGAATTTAGCCCGCAGGCCAATTAACCTACGCAGCAGCATGATTTTGGACTGTGGGAGGAAGCCGGAGTGCCCGGCGAAAACCCACGCGGACACGGGGAGAACATGCAAACTCCACACAGAAGGGTACCCGAGCCCTGGAATCGAACCCAGCGAGTTCTTGTTGTGGGCGGCAGCACTACTCACAGCTCCACCGTGCCACTCACTTCACTGACCAGCATGGTGACAATCATAACGTGACATTAACCCAGCAGTGGATCGAGGGAGGGCCGTTAAATGCTTTATGTTTACACTACCGTAACACCTCATACATGCAGAATTCACATCTGTTCAATCACGCACACACCCCATAAACCTGCATTTATATACGCTGCATATGCAAAGGCCGTTCGACTTTAACACAATGACTAAATGGTCCCACATTTCCAAGGCATTACTGCAGCAGTGGGGCGGCAGGGTGGTGCGGTGAGTAGCGCCGCCGCCTCACGGCAATAAGCACCCCGGTTCGATTCCCGGCTCGGGTGCCTTTCTGTGTGGAGTTTGCATGTCCTCCCCGTGTCCGCGTGGGTTTTCACCGGGCACTCCGGTTTCCTCCCACAGTCCAAAAACGTGCTGCTGCATTGGTTAATTGCCCTGTGATGGACTGGCGTCCCATCATGGGTATAGCCCTGCCTTGCGCCCTGTGTCTGCCGGGATAGGCTCCTGCTCACCGAGACCCTGTACATGATTGCGCGGTTTCTGACGATGGATTGATGGGTGGCTACTGCAGCAGTGTGCATATTGATATTGTATTTGTTGCGTTATACATGTATTGTATTATAGCTGCATTTTTTCTTCACTGTTTGCGTGTGTCTATGTATATGTTCTTGTGCTTGAATGTTAATTGTTGAATTAAGATTGGCGTCGTTTGCCCCTCATGTCTGTCTCTCTGTCGTCCTGTCTCTGTGTCCCTGTGTCTCCCCCTGTCGCTCACCCTCCCTGTCTCCCTCCGTGTTTGTCTTTAAGGAAGTGACGGCCATCTTAGGGGACGCTGCCAGATTTTTGCCGCTCTTAAGATTGCCAGTTTCACGACCTTTCAGTGTATTCGATGCAGCCTTAATTTTTGTTGTTACTTTGGTTTTTTTTCTCTCGTTGTGCTGCGCTTTGTGACCCTCGGGTGAAAGGCGCTCTATAAAATGCTATATTCTCATTATAACGGGACGAGACGGACATGGATGGGCAGAAGAGGAAGTTCACGATGCCTGGACTGAACAGTGGCAGAGAGTCAACAGCCCACATGGCTTGCAAAGCTTTCCAGGCTGACAAAAGACCCCAGGCCTAATTACTGTACAATGTCTGGCAGCCGGTTCGCAACATTACGTTGGAACGATGAGTGGTGGTGTTTTTTTTTTTCTCCCACGCGCAGTCCTGAGCTCAGTTCCACAAATTGCAATTTCATCCGAGGCCTTTTGCCACCTTTTGGAGAGGCACTTTCAGTCACTCCTCATTTCCGCACTGGTGGACAGACTTAAGTGTCGAGTAGACTGGCATCAGCAAATATGGGTTCACGAACCCGCGTTATGTATTATAATATCTTGGCAAGCTGTCAGCCCAGTTGGAGTTTCACGTCTATGAGCTCGCTCACTACCCTTGCCCGCAGCATGCGTGGAGGCTACACGGACGCTAGTTGTCTCTCTATACGAGTCTGCTTGTGTGAGCGATGGTGAGTGTGTGATTGTTCGTTGCACCGTGCTGTCGTAGTCTCTGGGTTTTGTTCCTGACAATGAACATCCTTGGCACGTTGTGTTTATACCTCTCTTGGAACCCTGCTCGGTTGACTTGTCCTTGGCTGTGCAGTTTCTCGAAGGCTGGAGGGGGCATGCTTGTTAGTCCATGGGTCACGGCAGCACTATGGTCCCACGGCTAGCGGTGCCACTTCTCCTGTTTTTTCTTCTCCAGGATTGTCCTTTTTGAGACAGCTGTTGTTGGAAATCTTTGCGTTTTGGTGCACCAAGTCATTCGGAGTCTGCGATTTTGCCAGTGACACAGTCATCTCATTCTGTTTAGCACTGTGTCGCAGGAATCCCGCATCCAGAGCTTGCAAACGCACCGGGTATTTTCTGCTGTAATAATAAACATCTATCTGTCCCGTTTGTTTGTGGCTGCGAAGTGGCAACCCTACCCACAGAGGGTACAATTACTCTAATCGTACCGTTTTAGCTAACGAGAGTGATTTTAATAACACACTCATTTGAAATAGTTCTAACATAATTCACTGTTATCAGCCACATTAAAAACACAGACGCCACCTAAAGTGATGCCACCTCGAGTGGCACCGACCAGTGAAACATCTGCTCGTGGTCTGTGTCTTGGTGCGACGGTGGAGTAGCTGTCTTCAGTTGGAGGATCCGGTGGCTAGCAGCAATAGTGACCCAATAAACAAGGAACGTTGGCCCATGAGCCACAATCACATGCCAACGTTGGCCCAACATTGCATGTTTACTGGAAGCTGTGGTGGCATCTGCTGTGATGGGCTCTTGACTGTGATCTGTATAGAGCGTATTCCCTTTGACGTTGTGTGTGTGTGCACACTGGTGCGTTGGTTAGCTCGTGGGGAGCGGTAGCCCAGTGGTTAGCGCGCTGGGCTACGAAACTGGCGACCCGAGTTCGAATCCCGCTCACGGCCAACACCAGTTTCTGAACCGGCCCTGGGCCTCCCCTAGGTCGACTCAGCCTCAAACGAGTACCTAGTACGGTGTGTAAACATCGCCACTAGGGTGACAAAGGCGGCCGGGCGTGGTGCTGGTCACCCACCCCCTCTTGTGCCGTGTCGACCTTCATAGGTGCTCGCTAACGGCACTTGCCCCAACAGTCTGTTAAGGCTATACGGGGGATCTTTGTATTTGTCTTTGTTGGTTAGCTCACTACACTACAAACTCGGAAACCCAAGTTCGAGTTCCGCTCACGGTCAATACCAGCGACGATTATCTGAACGGGGCCTTCCCGAGGTCATCTCAGCCCCAATTGAGTACCTGGTGCGGTGTGTAACCATTGCTACAAGAGAGACAAAGGCGGCTGGGCGTGGTGCTGGCCACCCATCTCCTCGTGTGACTGACTGGCCTTTCATCCCCAAAGTAAATAGAGGACTTGTACCCCGCTCCCCATTCACACTTATACCCACTCTTATCTAAACTCCTACCAATAAAAATCCTGTTTTGGTTTGTAGCTGCAGAGTTAATTATGGGCCCTGTAGATAGCTAGGATACGGTGGCCTTGATTATATCCTTAATGACCCAGAGAAATGGCTTTGAGGAGTCCGCTGGTTTCGTCCGTGGGTGAGAAGAGATTGGACGAACGCAGTGCGCCTTCTTGAAAATTATATTCCACTCGCTAGAGGCAAAAACAGCAACATCACAGCGGAGCAAGGGGAGTGAAGATTGGTATGCAATTGTCAAACTTCTGAAGGCCAATTTTTGGCTTCAGGAGAAAGAGATATATACACTGTACAGAGCATGTTATATTTAAAGGTGATGGCGGTGTCATTTCCAGTGCTCGCCTATGCAGAAAAATGCTTCCTTCACACTTGGGTGGACCCGTGACGTGTGAAGTGGAGGTGATCTATCAATAGACATTGGAATGTATTCATTAAAACCAGTGCATTATTGGGTGTGTTCATAACCTGTAAATATAAGCTCATGGGTATGAGCCTTTCATTAGACGGTTAGTATGCATTACCCTATGTATGACTGTAATCGTCAGCCGTGGTTAATCCACTGCTGGACGGAAGCCTACTTTTTTTTTCTCACGATACTGCAATGCAGCGATGCACCTAGAACTTGCACATGGAGTGATTTAGTCGCTCTATTTCCTTGGTGGGTGCTCGATTTGTGGTTTATTTTGGCACAGGCAAAAACCCGCTGGGCAATACTCGCTCATTTGAACCATATAAACTTGGATGTGGCAAAAAACCACCGACGTGACACTCCATTTACAACCGTACATGCCCCGCTCCTCGGTCGCCATTATTGACCATCCTCTGGAAACATTGCCTCAGTTACGGATGTAGATTTTCACGGCTCGATTCATGACGGTTGCTTTTCAGAGCCGTTCTTTCGGGATGGCCGTGTCGAGCATGATGATGCTCGACACGGTCTTTTTAACAGTGGTCCAGCGTGGAGGGGTAAGCAAGTTCCAACATCCATCCATCCATTTTCAGAAACCGCTTAATCCTGTACAGGGTCGCGGTGAACCGGAGCCTATCCCGGTAGACACAGGGCGCAAGCAGGGCTATACCCAGGATGGGGCGCCAGTCCATCGCAGGGCACCTGGGGCAATTTACTCAGTAGGCCAATTAACCTGGCAGCATGTATTTGGACGGTGGGAGGAAATTGGAGTACCTGGAGAAAACTCACGCGGATTCGGGGAGAACATGAAAAGCCCACACAGAAAAGTACCTGAGCCAGGCATTGAATCCGGGATCTTCTTGCTGTGAGGCAGCAGCGCTACCCACTGCGCCACCACATCGCCATTGTCTTTCTAAGTATTTTATTTTCAATCCTTGACAGGCCCACGTACATTTCCTAACAGTTTGAATGGTATACGATATTAAACCTGCGTATGGCGTCTAATACAAGCAACTGTCTGCCTCTCCACGTGCCAGCAATCTCGCATCACATATCATTGTGCTTAAATAATACATCTCATCTCATTGTCAGAAACCTCTTAATCCTGTACAGGGTCGCGGTGAGCCGGAGCCTATCCCGGCAAATATAGGGCGCAAGGCAGGGGTATACCCAGGATAGGACGCCAGTCCATTACAGCGCACAGTGGGCAATTTAGTCCGCAGGCCAATTAACCTATGCAGCAGCATGTTAATGGGCTGTGGGCGGAAGCCGGAGTGCCTGGCGAAAACCCACGCGGACACGGGGAGAACATGCAAACTCTACACAGAAAGGCCCCCCGAGCCGGGATTCGAACCGGGGAGCCTTCTTGCTGTGAGGAAGCAGCACTACTCACCGCGCCACCGTGCCGCCCACCACATATCTAACTGTAATATAATTGGTCTACTCGCCTGCGGTATGATCTTCTTCTTTGCGATTCTTCGAAGCACGATGGTCAGCTTCTGGACATCGTTGTCTTTCAGCTCGGCTTCGAAGTGTTTGGTAGAATTCGCAGGCAACACCAAGTATTACCTGACAGGGATCGCGACGTGAACGCTTCTACCTTGACCCCCTGCGGTATGGTGATATATACAAACTCTCTTTACACGGAATGTCTGAATATTCTTCAGATTACCGGGTCTCTTGTTTAAGATGTTTAGAGATATATTTGGATTTCTAAAATAAAATTGCTGCCGTCGATTTTAATTCCAAAGCAGCACGGTAAAAGGCTTTACTCACATCTAGCCATTGTCCTTCCGAGCTATTTTGTTTTTAGCTTTGCAAGTGACGGACGTGTGATCGTGTAAAGTCATTTTTTTAATCAGCCATTACAAGTGTTCCACTTTGATCGTTTTTTAACGAAACACAAGTTCACTGCCACCAATCCAGTAGTGACCTTATAAATTGTCATGTTTGATTTGGATTGGCGTTGTTTCCCCCTCGTGTCTGTCTCTCTGTCTTCCTGTCTCTGTGTCCGTATGTCTCCCCCTGTCGCTCACCCTCCCTCCCTGTCTCCCTCCGTGTTTGTCTTTTAGGAAGTGACGGCCATCTTAGGGGACGCTGGCAGATTTTTGCCGCTCTTAAGATTGCCAGTTTCACGACCTTTCAGTATATTTGTAGTCCAGCCTTAATCATTTATTTTTTGTTCCTTTGGTTTTTATTGGCTGTTTTCGCTTTCGTTGTTGACATGGCGTTCTTTTTGCGGCCCTTGTGCAGCGCTTTGTGACCCTCGGGTGAAAGGCGCTATATAAAATGCTATTATTATTATATTACAGGTTCTACAGGCCTGACACTAATGCGTGCGGCTTTGGCAGTGTTCAGGATGGGTTGCTCGAGTAGCTTTCCGTACTGCGTAGGATGTGTGTGTCTTTGCTGCACGCGGGGGGTTTGAATGCCCACTGTCGGAATTGTCAAGCAAATCTCATCTTTGCCAACTTCGGTAATGGCTCACCACTCAAAAGTCTCACTGGTTGACAGGTAATTGTCCCCATTCAACTCTTGCGTGCGTCTTTATCAAGCAATAAAAATGGATTTTAATGACCTTCAAAAGGGCTCCAGAAATATCACGACAGCACCAGTTGTTATTTCCCCCCTCACTTTACAGAAGCTGGGTATGGCTCTGCCTTGCGCCCTGTGTCTGCCGGGATGGGCTCCGGCTCACCGCAAGCCCGTACAAGAGTAAGCGGTTGCAGACAATGAATGAATTCATATTATATTGAACGTGTAGAAAACACCGTTTCCCCGCGCAATGCCATTGCATGTACAGAGAACAAGCTTGCAACAGTAAATTTTAAAATTTAACACGTAATATATAAAGTTCGCATTTTATTGCTGTTTATATTATTACGGACAGACCACCAATGTGTGGCACGTCCATCCATTACAGAGCGGTCCGTTCCTTGATCGGTTGGTGTGCCAGCTTGTTTTGTTAATTGGGTGTCCAAACACTGATCCAGTCCTGCATACCGGTTTAAACCGTGCCCACCCGTGACGCGGGATAGGTTGTGTGCATGATTTAACATGTTGTAATCCAGCCTTTTCATTGATTGCCTAATGAATTAGTATTAGCATCAGACAGGTTACCGATGGACCTTTCAGTGTATTCGAAACAGCTTTTATCATTTAATTTTCGTTGCTTTGGTTTTTATTAGCTGTTTTTTTCCTGTCGTTGTTGACATGCTGTTCTCTCCGATGCCCTTGTGCAGCGCTTTGTGACCCTCGGGTGAAAGGCGCTATATAAATGCTATTATTATTATTAAATTGGCCCTTGTGATTTAGCAACGGCACACGCGTCTTGAAAATGGACACTGACTACGTATGAGCACGTGCAAGACACTTTAATTCCCTAATGCATATCACCAGCGCAACAAGCTCGTCTCAACAGATGTAGGTTAACGCCGCGGTTGTGATTCAACACACGTGAGAGCGAACTTTATCCGAGTGAGGAGTCCGTGGGCAATTGTACAGACGGGAGAATCTACATACACGGCGTACAACTCAATCCCTTTAGTTTATTCAGCAGAGAAGTTTTGGATTGAGGCAAGAAGCTAGAATGGATTTGAAGCAGCCTCTGTGATATCGGCGTGTGCACTTTAACGACGGGTTTTAACGCTGGGCTCAGGAGGTACAGCCTTGGTCACGGTCTCGCGAACAAGTGATGACTCTGTCACATCTCTGTGATATTGTAAAGGATGGATCCCTGCATGGATTTTGCCAGCCTCATCTAGACCGACTGTTTTTCAGCGGTGGGGAATTCAAACTTTTCATGCGGCCTGCCAAAGACCGCTACACATAAGCTGCACAGGCAAGCAGATTAAAGCCCTCTCGAATTTCAGTTTTGCAATTGATGGTTGGCCTTTGTTGAAAATATCTCTGTCTCACCGGTGCCGGACTACAATGAACACCTCAGTTCTTAAGGGAAACTGTTCGGCTACGTGTTTATTTTCCCACACAATATAATCCGTCTGTCTGAGGACGCTGCAGTTGCATGAAAACGAAAAAATCTCGAAGGAAATTGGCTTGCCAGATTTCAACGCTCAAGTCCATATCGTTTGTGAGATTATTGAGTGGTTAAATTATTTTAAATAAACATTTTACGACTTACAAATTGGAATTACATTATGTTGTCTACCAGAATTATTACTGTATATTTTCGATGGTGGCTATGTGGGTGTAAGAATGTTTTCTATTGAGAATAATAAATTGTTATGGCATCCACCCATCCATTAATTGTCAGAAACGCTTACTCATGTACAGGGTCGCGGTGAGCCGGAGCTTATCCCAGCAGACATAGGGCACAAGGCAGGGCTATACCCAGGATTGGACGCCAGTCCAGCACAGGGCACCAGGGGAAATTTAGTCCGCAGGCCAATAAACCTATGCAGCAATATGTCTTTGGACTGTGGGAGGAAACCGGAGTGCTCGGCAAAAACCCATGCGGACACGGGGAGAGCATGCAAATTCCGCACAGAAAGGCGCCCGAAGTGGGAATCGAACCGCCTTGGCCAGACTTTCTTTCTGTGAGGCGCAGATGTTACCACTGGATAGGCACAGATGTTGCCACTGAACAGTCAACCTGCACTCATCTCATGGACACACCCAGGCCTCTATGAACTCTCAGCACTTTATGGAGGCCTGGTATTTTCTCAGCATTCATATGTGGACATTTGAGAATTTGTATTAGACATCAAACGCGGTCATAAATAGCATCCTGTGACGAAAAGTAAGTGGCGCTTGGGCAGGACACGTTGCTGGAAGGGATGGACAAGGCATCGTCGTCAGGCGTTCGCCCCCAACGCGGGAGGTGAAATGTTGCGACGGGGAGAGGGCGAGCCCTCGACACGGCTATCCCGAAAGGACAGCTTTGGAAAGCTGTTCTCATACATCGAGCCGTGCAAACCTACTCAGCCCACAGTGTTATTTGAAAAAATGCAGAAAAAAAAATGACTTGAAGAGTCGGGGCATCTCACGTGCAGTGGTGAGGAGGAAATGAATTATTTATTATAAAGCGTTTCTTCTTATTCTGTCAAATTCGTACTCGGGGTTCCTCAGCCGCACTTAGAAACTCTCTGGCTTTTCGCCGCACCGCTCAGGACGTGTTGAATCGCACTTGAACATGTGCGTGATATATGGCGTTGTTTGTTATCATTCCGCTGTGAGAGCACATGGGCGTGCCCTGACAATCCCTCCGTCTGTCCATTCATCTGCTCATCCGCCCCGTCATTTCTGTTCAATACGCGATGCCATTTTTGGACCCGCAAAATCCGCGGCGGCTCTGCACAGCGCGTACGAGAGCCATTTAAACACTTCCCGCATCACTTGTGGCAAATCGTTTGTAATTGAGGAGTGCCTGCACTCGATTACACCATTTATCGATATCAGAAGAAATCTAGCTTAGCAGGATTTCGGGCCGGCTTCATGGCGTTCTGCCCTTGCATCCATCCGGAATTGTAATGAGAATGTGTGTCGTGGAACGCAGCGTTGTCCGTCCAGATAATACAATCCGAGAGCTCTTTGCGACGACCTGATGCGAATTAAATGTATTGGTCCCACGGATCATTAGTGAATTAATAATGCCACCAGAGAGCAATAGGGGCACGAGTAATTGTGACGGTTAATAACTACAAAGAACCGCGTTATAGAAAATGTAAACATACAGCATCTACAATTTGTGTTTGTGAATGATGCCACATTTACCAATTAAAATAACTGGCATTTACGGTAGCCTCTGGCTGCATGGAGCAGATCTATGGTGACCGAGTGGGAAATGCACACCGCCCAATGTTGGCAACTTTTCAAGAAGAGATTTGATTAGCACACCAAACATTCTCACGAGCACCACTAGAGATGAGGGTGATGCGATCAGCTGTGGGCCGAGAGAACAGCCTACAGCTCATTGGCGAGATCCTCCGCAGAGCTGCCACGTGACGCAACGTGGGTAATAACAAGATAAAATACATGACATTTATATTTGACAAAAATACAAGATACTCTGTATGACATCGAGTGGGCTGGTTGTTTTGTCACAAAGTCTCTCAAGCAATGAGAGGTCAAGAAATGATGGTTGACCTGACACATGCCCAGCACGATCATATATAGACGGGGAAACGGTTATGAAGCGGCGAATAGTGTCACTGATGGCATGCCGCATTCCCTCCATCGGTTACTCCTGGGTTGAGTCCACGATCCCTCAGTGGCTGATGTTAGTTTTGCCCTAGGTCAACCGTGCCTTAAATGAGCACCCGAGTGCCGCGTGAGCCGTGGAAGGAATGAAAGTGGTTTGACTTGATGATGAGCGCCTCGTGTTGTCACGTGTCAGAGCTGAGAAGGAGGCATTCTCCGGTGGCCCAGGCCTCTGGAGCTTCCCAGGACTTCAGATGAGTGGTCCCATACACGTGTCTTTCTCCCGTAGTATTCGTTTTCATTGGTCGGGTAGAATTAAACAAGGTGAAAGATCAGCACGTGTGCAGCATATGGCCGATCCATCTGAGGAATTAGTATGACCGTCGTGTTTTGTGTGCGAGACGAATGACATGGCATTAACCCCTTTTTATGATGTACACCTCGAGACTATTACGGCGTGTTATGATTCTGTCAGCTGTGATTTAAGGCGTTAGGTAAAGTACTTGTATAAATTAGAAATAAAAAAATCTATTATGGATTGGACGTTCATTGATAAAACAAAAATGGCTAATGATTTTAAGTTGCATTTAAAATGATCAAGCTCGATGTGAAAATGGGATGGCAATCTTAATTTTGAAATTTATGTTAGTGAGCAGGTGTGAACAGAACGACAATTTCCGGAGAAAAAAACAATTAAGAGAAGTTTAGATAACATCTTAAATGTTCATAGAAATAAAATAACTTTAAACACGTGCAGTAGATAACTTCAGCCACTGTAGCTTGACTAATAATCTACACGGGTAATTCACATGAGTGGACTTTTCTATACTCTAGAAGTACAGACGTCTACATACAGAGAATTGTACTGATGTAGATTTTCACAGCCGTTCTGCATGAGCTGATTCAGCCGCACACTCAAACACCTGAGGATGCTTCCAACGTGGGAGGTGAAACGTCTCTAGGGAGAAAGAGAGAGAGTGCTTGACACGGCTATCTCGAAAGAACAGCGTTGAAGAGCAACCATCATACAGAGAATTGTTATAATAACTAGCAAAGCACCTGCGCTCGGGACGATCTTGTTCCAAGCATGTAACACGTTCTTCTGACGCCTCTTGTTGATTGGTTTTTCAGCTGAAATTACGACTTTTACCTGGACATCTTTTTAATGTCCTTTTGAGGAATATTTCTGGCGATCTGAAGGTTTAGAAGCGTAATCAATAAGTGTGAAGTAAAGCTGAAATTAGACATAAAAGCCTTGGTGTTGTGCGGTTGCAATTTGCGCTTATGAAGGATTTGAAACCAGTGCCCTCATTTACGTCTAGATTTCATGCATACTTTAAATGCAATGTTATTTTACTGATACAGGATGAGAAACTTAATATTTTATTTACCTCCTACTTTTGACATTTTAAATTCATACATTTCTGAGCAACTTCATAAATCAAACACAGACTCCGTGCAAATCTGACTCACTGGCTGTGCTGTTGACCACCAGACAGAGAGTGATCCTGGGTCAAACGTACTGATGTAGGTTTGTGACGGCTCGATGTACGAGAATTGATCTTCATAGCTGTTCTTTCAGTAGAGCCATGTCGAGTGTTCGTTCCATCTCCTGCACGATGGTTCTCCTCCCAGGTTGGAGGAGTCCCCCCACGTTGGAGGCATCACCGCACGCCTGATGCCTCCAACGCGGGAGGCGAAACGTCGGCAAAGAACAGAGAAGGAACGCCCGCCACGGCTATCCCAAAATACCAGTTATGGAGATATAACAGTCAGTGCTGCCCTTGAAGGCGGGCATTGGCCTCTCGTCTTGCTCCAGACTGAGGGGGATTCTGGCATCTGTTGAGCTTCTGGACATCGTTGTATTTCAGGTCCTTGGCTTCGAAGTGTTTGGTAGAATTTGCAGGTAATGCCAAGTATTACTTGACGGGGATCGCGACGTGAACGCTCAAAAGACCTTGCAGAGTTCAATAAAAATGCAAAGAACTGTGTAAAGAAATGGGAAACCGTCATGTAACCATCACGCTTCGAAGAATCGAAAAGAAGAAGAATAAGCTATGGAGCGTAATGGGTTACATGTTTTTTGCGCGTTTGGCTCGCGTCGCTCTGAACATAAGGCAGGGGCAAGCATCCAGCGAGATGGAGTGCAGTAAACAGCCTAATGTTCATCCGCATGAGATTCTGATGGATGCCATGGTCACAACAGAGTTTGGCCCCTGGAGCAGAATTCTAGTCCAAGATTAGATGACGGTCGCGTGGCATCGCCTCCTATTGAGAAACGCCCCGGACGAAAATACATAACGGCGTTCGTAATGCTAAAGTCATATTTTAAAACACGTGCGGATTTTTTTTTTCCTCTCCCAGATTCGTAGACGTCAAAGAGAAGCTTTGCCCCACGGTTGGATTCTCAGGCTAATCCTAATTAAGTCACCGGTATAAAGTGATTACGAATGTTTTCAACGTTTGCAGCGAATAGAGAGAGGGGGAGTAATAAAAAAAAAAATGTATAAAAGATGGATGGTGTTTCCAGGAGACAATTAGCGAATTAAAGCAAAGGAAAGCACTGATTGAGTAACAAAATATAACTAGTGTCTTGATGTATGAAAGGGTACTTAATTCAATCTTGCTTAAAATACCTAATTAAAATTGTGAGCGATTGCTTAAATTACAAAAACCTTGAATGTAGGGCACGTCCATTGGCTTCCTGTGTGCAACAGCAGTGTTCATTTCTCTGCAATGCAATTTCTTACCACCCTGTTCCTATATTGCTATAGCCTCGGTGAAAAATCAACGTCGGGCAGCCAGAGGGATTATCGGCATAATTACAGTGCTCTACCTATAAAATGCACAGCAAGCTGGTAAGTGGGTGTATGATGAAGTGGGTGGCTGGCTCAGAATGCTGACATCTCTTGCGTTGGAGCACTGAGCCAACACCGCTGAGGTTATTGGTTCAAATCCAGCCACCTGTGATTTAAGGGTGAGCGGCGGAGAGCAGTGTTGTGCCTCACAGTTTTTTGAATCCCCGACTTGGGTGCTGTTCTTCCGTGTCGAATTTGTGTGTTATACTCACGGTTGTGCATGGGTTTCCTCTGGTGTTATCTGGTTTTCTCCCAGAGCTACAATTATATAAAAAAATATGTAAATGATAGTAGGGCTTGGCACGGTGGCACGGTGACTTAGCGCTGCTGCCTCACAGCAACAATCACCTGGGTTCGAATCCCGGTTCGGGTGCCTTTCTGTGTGGAGTTTGGATATTCTCCCCGGTGTCCGCGTGGGTTTTCGCCGGGCACTTCGGTTTCATCCCACAGTCAAAATACATGATGCTGCATAGGTTAATTGGCCTGCGGACTATATTGCTCCCAGTGCTTGCTTGGGGCCCTGTGTCTGCCGGGATAGGCTTCGGCTCACCGCGACCCTGTGCAGGATTAAGCGGTTTCTGACAATGAGATGAGTGATCCCAGAGCTCATAGTTACCGGCAAAGCACTCGATTGTGATTAAAACGGCAACACCCCACCACTCCCTCCTACTGAAAATACTTGGCGGAACACTGACAATAATCCCATCATGTTAATGTGAGGTTTCACGTAATTTGGACACTAAGTCGCCACGACCCTCACCAGGACAAGCGGTTTAGAAAATGGATGGATGGACGTAACGTACATTGGAACTATTACATATATTTCATTGAGGGATAATGCGGTATGTCAGACACTGTCAGGTCTGTCAGGACTGATGCTAGGCACTGCTTTCTATTCTTAGCACATTCTGATAATGTAAAAAAAAACAAGTCTGCAACTCAATTGCAGTGGTTTTATGACGGTGTTATTGGTGTGCAATCATGCCTGCTGCAAGAGACAAAACGGTACCGTCTTCCATCCATCCGTCCATTTTCAGAAACCGCTTAATCCTGTACAGGGTCGCGGTGAGCCGGAGCCTATCCCGGCAGACACAGGGCGCAAGGCAGGGCTATACCGAGGATGGGACGCCAGTCCATCGCAGGGCACCTGGGGCAATTTACTCAGCAGGCCAATTAACCTGGCAGCATGTCTTTGGACGGTGGGAGGAAACCGGAGTGCCCGGCGAAAACCCACGCGGACACGGGGAGTTTCGTTTGGTAGCTGATGCAAGACAAGCTGCAACCTTGGAAATGTAATCATCTATTTTTATTTTTAACTCTGCACTGAGCTCCCGTAGGATAGCGGGGAAGTATACAGTATTGTAAGAACGTCCATTTCTGGTTGCCGTGGTTGCCTGACACGCGTCTCTACATACTACAATAATAATAATAATAATAATTTCAATTTATATAGCGCCTTTCACCCGAGGGTCACAAAGCGCTGTGCTTTTGGTGCTCTGTGTTATGAACGTGGTGACCTTGCGTTTGATTCCGAGCCACGACTGATATCCGAGCTGGTGCTGGCCACATGCTACACTAATCTCCATTGACCTCCGTGGTATTGCACGATCAAACGATGCCCATGACCGACAGTGCGGGGAGTGTGTTTTTGATGGTAACCGAGCTTGTGCACCTCTGATTCTGCCGCTCTGCCAAAGCGGCAGAATCTCGAAAGTGTACACCGCACATGGTAACTCGTACGTACCGTATCGACACACCGACGTGTCTAATGACGCTCCGTTTTCTCAGTGAGATATTACACATGCTGAACGTGTCGGTCAGTTTTTTGGTTTGAAAATCGAAGCTGGAAGAAACCGTCGAGCTATGCAGCTCTTTTTGACAGTTGTCCCGCGGGGAGTGGTAAGCGAGTTACACTATCTCAGGGCACCAGAGGCTATTTAACGAGGACAGTTAACCTAGGCAGTATGTCTGTAAACTGCGGGAGAAGACCGGAGTACCCGGCGAAAACCCACGCGGACACGGGAAGAACATGCAAACTCCGCATAGAAAGACACCCGAGCCAGGGATCGAACCTGGGAATTCTTGCGGCTAACCGCGTGGCTTGACTCCCCAACTGCGGTTTCTTCTCTCGTCGGTTGAATACCTTACGAATGTAATGAATATGTTCGCGCTATAAACTGTATTTCATTTAATACTGTATTAATATCTTGGCAATGTATTACGTAACACAGCCGATTATGGCGAGTGCTCCAAAAACGCGATTGAGGCGAGTGATGACAGCTGCCTTTAATTTTCTGTTGCAAAACAACGGCTTCTGTAACAGTGTTCCATTAAACATGTGCATCGTTAACTCTTAACTTCACAATCAATGGCAAACAAGCCCCGCGTAAGGATGTGTGTGTATATAATTAAAACGTAACGTTCGTCACACATTCTGGACAAGTGTTTGCAAATTCTCAATGCAAGATGCACAAATACCAGAGGAATATTCGCAATGGTCACCCTGCCAATACCGCTGCATGCTAATCAGGATTATTTTTCTACTCCGTTGTGCTTGCAATTACAATAATCTTCACATAAAATCGGTTGAAATACATTGAGGAGGACAGCTTGACATCAAACTACATTCATTAATTTGCAAGTACAACATCGCTAAAACTTTTGTAATAAATTACGGAGAAAAAAATGTTCAAAGGAAGAACTAATCGTACTTTGGTGTGTAACTATGTAAGCCGTGCAATCTTGGGGGGGGGTTACCAGAATATTTTATTTCCCAGCAATGAATTATAACGTAATTTATTTACATAGGTAAATAGCCTATTTACAGCTATGTAACTGTTATGAATGGTCTCGCCTCATCTCATTGTCAGAAACTGCTTAATCCTGTACAGGGTCACGGTGAGCCGGAGACTACCCCGGCAGACACAGGGCGCAAGGCAGGGCTATACCCAGCTCATCCCAAGACGCTGAGGGCAATTTAATCAGCAGGCCAATTAACCTATGCAGCAGCATGTGCTTGGGACTGTCGGAGGAAACCGGAGTGCCCAGTGAAATCCCACATGGATCCGGGGAGAACACAGAAATCCACACAGAAAGGTACTCGAGCAGGAAACTGAACACAGGGTCTCCTTGCTGTGAGGCGGCAGCGCTACTCACCGTGCCACCGTGCCGACCTATTGGGGTCATTATTTTTTTTAAAGTTAATGCTCTTGCGACGGTACCATTTATAAAAAGTTTTGTTCAAAAGGTATGTACCAACTTCAAAAATATAAAATCGGCAGCAAGGTATTTCTTCCAAGTGAATGACAATGGGCTCGCTTGCCGCAGCAAGAGACACGAATCAATGTGTAAAATAATCAAACATTCCGGAAAAATGGAAACCGCCTTGAGTCTGTCGTCTGACATTTCAAACTTGAGGTAGACTAGAATGTTTGCATGTGCACAGAACAACCTTTGAGAAATGGAACTTTATACGAATTACAGTTATCGTAGCAATCCATCGTAATTGATTCCAGTGCATTATTTTCAGGGGGGGGGGAAAGCAAATGAAGCAGCAAAGTTAGTGCCAGTCCAATGCGGTTAGTTCAGAGCACGCTGGAGGTTAATTGATTCTGCATTAGACTGTTTATTGATGTCGTCGAAGTGCATAGAAGAGGAGCTCTTTGATAATGAGAAGAGAGCTGTAGCGTGACGTTAAAAGCTATGTCTTGACCACTCCTTTATGTTGCGAAAATAAATAAATGGTTTATGACATTCATGGGCAGGAAATCCTTTAATGAATTGGGCTTTTATGTTCGTGTTTAGTTAATATTTTCAGAGACGAAAACATCCATCGTTTTAAATATGCCCCCAATCCAACAGGCCTGTTAGCTTTCTATTGTACATGTTTTGTTGGAAATTGACATGTAGACAGACGCGTTAAGGGCTCTAGAACATTAAAAAGGTCAACGCGATTTCCTGCTGAAATGACCAGCGGGTAGATGCCATCTCCTGTTAAACGGCCCCGAGCCAGTGGTGGAAATTCTACATTGCTATGGCTGGGGGCTCAGAAGCACCATGGATTCAGTGGAAGACACTCAACCGCCTGAGAACTAGAACGGGACAATCAAAAGATGCTGCTTTGGTCAGATGGGGCTACACGATCCATGGCCCCGAGCCGGGCCTCCTGGAGAGGCAAGTCCGCACGCTGCGCGGTGATCCGTGTGGGCTCCAGGCTGAGTGTGAGATCCCTGCGGACGAGCCGGCGTTCAGCTTTATTACTCGATCTATTTTCTATACCTCGACAGCGGGTCGATTGGCTGAGTCAACCTCCCCAGTCGGGATTTGAACTCGCAGCCGCACAATTGCGAGAAACTCGCTTGACAGCTCAGCCGCTGCGATCCTGATAACACAGGGCGCGAGAATTAATGTGATCATTTTGTGATGGAATAATGTTTATCGGTTATTACAGAAATCACTCAAAGTGTCCTCCAGCATGTTCCGTACACATGTTGCATCTTACTACTGCAACCAGCGTGTTAACGTCATCGTTGCAGAATCTGTGCCGCCATTATTCTCGGTAACCGCACTTACGCCGTGGCCTCTATATCAGTCAGTCAGTTTTTATTTAAGCTTGAAGGAACCGTTGAGCTATGTAGCTATTTTTAACAGTTGCCCAGTGGAGAGGAGTCAGCAAGTTACAACATCTCAGAGCAATTAGCCTAGGCAGCAGCATTTATTTAGACTGTGGGAGGAAACCAGAGTACCCGGATTAAAACCTAAGCAGACACGTGGAGAACGTCAAAAATCCACACAGAAAAGTACCTGAGCTGGGAATCGAACCCAGGCGCCTTCTTAGTGTGGGACAGCGGCGCTACTCACCCCACCAATGTGCAATTGTTCTACAATTTACTAACAATAATAATAATAGCATTTTATAGAGCGTCTTTCACCCGCGGGTCACAAAGCGGTGCACAAGGGCGGCGGAGAGAACGGCACGTCAACAACGAGAGATAAAAAAATCAACTAATAAAAACCAAATAAACAAAACTTAAATGATTAACGCTGCTTCAAATCCACTGAAAGGTCGCGAAACTGGCAATCTAACGTACAGTTTACACGTATTTAACATTTTCCAAACAACATCTAGCTTGCATATTTTTTTTTGTAAAACAATCGAAGACGATGACCAAAAAAACCCCATTTAAAACGTGGCGCGAGCGATCAAACAACACTCGTAGAGTGTTTTGTTTTCAGAAAAAACTCCGGACCCGAATAGCGCCGGTATCCAATCAAAGCGCGCACCGACTCGGACAGGCGACAGCTTCGTGGTGAGCGCGTGGCTCTTGCGTACGTCGGCCCTCTGTGATTTAACGTGGGAACGCGTTGCAATCTGCTTCGACTCTAAATCTCGACGTGTTGTGCGCGAGAGGGGCGGTGGCGTGGATGTCGGGAGGGTTTGTGCTCAAACTTTACAACAAAGTGTGCATTTGTTGGATAATTTATTGTGGAAGCCAACTTTACGACGCGGCATTCCGCTGCCAGGTGCCAGTGTGTGAATTTTTGTCCTGCGGGCCGTTATTGGTCTGTAATCGCATTGCGCGCCACTGCGGTGGCAGTGATGACACTCGCAACCTCAAAGCAAGAAGGCGCTCAGTTCGATTCCCGGCTGGGTTGCCGCATCTCTGTGTGGAGTTTGTCTTTTCTCTGCGTGTTCGCGTGGGTTTTTGCTGGATACTCCGGTTTCCTCCCATGGCTAAAAAACCTCACTGTTTTGGCTGACAACATCTTAATATATCTACGGTGTGGTGTCTGGCAAATGTTGGTGCCGGCTTACCGCATGGCTTTCTTCCCCCCACACCTCCGGTTCCTCGCGCCTCCCGAGTCGTTCTCCCTCCAATATGTATCATGCACAGTGTTCGTTCAGAGAGGTAAACTGAGATTATTGGAACGTTCAATCGGATACTGATTCCATCCATCCATCCATTTTCTAAACCGCTTGTGCTGGTGAGGGTCGCGGTGACAGCAGTCCAAGGAGAGTGGACCAGACATCCATTTCCTCAGCAACAGACTCCTGAGGAAAGGGATACTGATTCCGTGTAATCTAAAGCGCAACATAATTCCTTCAAATTTCTCCACTTTCATTCGATGTCCTGGCGCGGCAAGTGACATGTGTACGTTGCTTCCCCCTCTCCTACCTCCACCTCTGTGCACCCAGCAGTATAACTACAAATAGTGGAGACGAGGGCAGCACGGTGGCGCGGTGAGTGAGGCTTCCGCCCCACAGCTCGAGTGCTTTTCTGTGTGGAGTTTGCATGTTCTCCCCGTGTCCGCGTGGGTTTTCGCCACCGGGCACTCCGGTTTCCTCCCGCGGTCAACGGACACGCTGCTGCGTGGGTACATTGTCCTGCTGACTAAATTGCCCCCCAGTGCCCTGTGATGGAATGGCGTCCACTCCTGGGTATAGCCATGCCTTGCGCCCTGTGTCTGCCGGGATAGGTACCAGCTCACAGTGACCCTCGACGGGATTAAGCAGGTCTGGTAACGAATTCATGAATCATGTGGCATTTCAGCAGTTACAGTGGTTTGGAATGGGCAAAGACATTCTGCTGCCTAGGTTGATAGTCCCGACTAAATTTACCCACCGGTGCCCTGAGATAATAAAAATATTAATAGCATTTATAGAGCGCCTTTGACCCGAGAGTTACAAAGCGCTGCACAGGGCTGCGGAGAGAACGACAAATCAACAACGACAGAGAACGGTAATCAGCAACAAATTATAATAATATTTTTTTTGTGTTTTTTTTTTCATCCGAGCTGTGGAGAGAACGACATATTTGAACTTGCTTATTTCCCCCCTCTCCGCTGCACAACTGTGAAAAAGATCCACGTAGCTCGACGGTTCGTTTCCAGCTTGATTACAAACCGACCGGAATCCCCGGGCCCGCGCCTTTAACGCAACTCGTCTGTTGCCACCGCGGCACCGGGCGAAAGAATTGGGATTCAGGACGCAGGTCCGTGTGGCTTGGCTCCCTCGCCGAGGAGCCGCGTGGAGCCCTCGATGTGCAGGTGCCGGGAATTCCCAGGTCCCCTACTCCGTGCTCCCCTTTAGCCTGGCCCCCGGCGCCACCCGCAGACAAGAGAAGCCGATGTGCAATTCTCAGTGGTGTCAACACCATCCTTTGGCAACAATTCACGGCTGTTAACGAGCGCGGCTTGGGATTGCATCAGCTGTTCCCCGTCCTAATCTCTTCATTTATGTGCCAGTGACGGGATGGTCGAGGCGTGAATGTAGATCAAAATGCGCGCAAGACGACATTGCCCACGCGTTAAAAAAAAAAAACACCGTACGGTTTAGCTGATTCATTTAGGCGAATGCCATATTGAGTGGCTCAGAGCTACGGCGTTGTTGCATCACGGCGTAGATGCAAGCGATTAATCATATTTTATTTATCAACCTAAGCTGGCTTTATCCCTTGGCCTCCTTGCGCCTAGCCGCCGAAGATGCATCACTCACAGTGGAGCCGTCTTCACGAATCCCTAATGGTGGCCACCGACGGGATAGAAAGGGAATGAGCAGGTGATGAAATAAGTAACTATCGACCAACACTTTCCCCAATGTGTGGCCATCCAGCCAGAAATCTATCCCGGGGTTAAAGTTCACCAACGAAAGACCGATGAGCAGAACGGCTGTATCAGCTGCACGGTAATGGACGTCAATTGTAGGAAGTTGTTGGATGTGTCTTATCCGGTGACCCACAGAAATGTGGCGCTTCATCCTATTTCTGCTTTTGATGAGCATGACGGTGCTGTGGGATGCTCGAGTGTGGCAGCCACCCAGCGCTCGGTGGAAAACATTGAAGCTGTGGCACAACTGTTGTGCTTACACGGTGCGTCTGTGTTCTGAGAACGTATTGCGTGTGGTTTGAGACGCTGTTGTGTTTATAATTTGTAGAAGGTGTTGTTCTTTTGGGATAGCCGTGTCGCGAGTGTTCCTTCTCTCTCTCTCGCGGCGTTTCGTCTCCCACGTTGGAGGCATCATCAGGTGTTCCATCCATTCAGAATTGCCTGATTAAATAAATAAATCTGCTCGCGTGTTTAACCGTTTCACCAAATTCAAGGAGGTTCATAAACTTAAATTGGACATGAATTATTAATGTACCGCTATAGGTTTGCACGGCTCAATGTGTGCTGTAAAGATGAGTGACAAGGATCACAGGAACGCGGGCAAGGCAGTGAAGTGCCTTTGAAATCAGGCAAAATATAGCACAGCACTCTCATCTGAACTTTGACTTACAACGCCTGAGGATGCCTCCAGCGTGGGAGGCAAAACGTCGCAAAGGAGAGAGAAGGAACACTCGACATGGCTATCCGGAAAGAACAGCTATGGAGAGCAATTCTCATACATCGAGTCATGAAGCCCTGCGTCAGTACGTGATGAAAGCTGTTTATGGATTCATTAAAATTACGTGCAACATTAGCAATTGCAGCATGCCGGTAATGTAATGTGAACGACATTGGAGCCAAAACACTCTCCACTTGTCCAGCACACCGCTGTGGAGTAATACTTAGCTGGTTTGATCGCTCTGCGCAGCAGTTAAAAACCATATGATTTATAATTTATTCCCATCGCAATGTTTAACTGTTTGAACTACTTTGTATTTTTTTAAATTGTTTTATTTATTTGGTCACTTATGTGCAACGCTGTGCGTAAATGTTTATTTTATGTTTTTGTTGTGTTAATTTGTGATTTTGATTCATGTTGATATTTTTATCAATCTGAGTGCCGGTTGTTTCGCCGGAGTCCCGTAAAGAGCTTGCAAGCTCACTGGGCATTTTCTGCCGTGACAATGAACATCTATCGATCTATCTAAATTCTAAAACAATGGGCAGAAAAGGGGGTTATGGAAGTAGGACAGGCCATCATTTAAATCCTCTTGGTTCCGGTCGCTGTTGCAGAACGCTCGACGCACAGCGAAGCTCGTGCCAAGCGCGCGTTGTGGATAGACCATCGCAGCGCTTACTATCTTGCATCGTAGCGACTTCTATCTCCTCTTAAGCGTTTATCAGAAGCGGTGCGCGTGCCAATTTCGGCTTGTGGACAGGTCGCAACTCAAGGTCACTCGGGGAGCTTGTCCGTGACATCATAATCTGCAGAGACGGGAGCTGCAACAAGCTGACATTATCTGTATCACTTAAGAGGGCCAAGTAATGTGGCTGCTGCAACCCGAGCTACACCCTCATACGTTCCTGAATTTATATGCGATACAGGACACGCCGTGAGACGCTGTGTTTGTTAGTGGTGGTCATCACAACGGACGTGAAATCTGGAGGTTGTCGTGTCGACTCGATCTCCCGGCCAGCCAGTTAAAGTGCTGGAAAAGCAATCTTGACTGGGCCCGTCCGTCCACCAAGCTGTGCGAGTATAAGTTGGCCGATTGGGGGTTCGCGTGTGGTGGGGTGAAGTGTGGGTTACCCGCACCTCTCCCGACACACTTTTACGTGGCGTTGCTGCATCGCCAGCGGTGCACGGGTAACAGAGTACACGCGACGCATTCATGAATAGCACTGCTTTAAAAGGACATCCGTATCAAACGACGCTGAAACGGAATATATTCTTTCAAGGCATCTGGCTAGCGTGGACAAGTAGGCCAAATACACTCTACAGGGCCTCTCTGCCGCTCTCTAGAGGCGCCATTCTCAACCGGTGTGTCGCGACCATTCAGTGGGCCGTGAGCGCCACCTAGTGGTCCGTGGCGACCAGACCCAAGTGGGTCAAGTGGGGCTTGAGGTGCAAAAGGTTGAGAAGCCCTGATGTAGAGGAGACCCCCCAGTGGGGTGCTGAAGCTGTGCGGTGGCTTGCACTCTACACCGCGTGCGTGAGATGGCTGTCGTTTCTAGTCGATGGATACAATTCCTCGAGTGTTAAATTGTGATTAATATTTCTCATATCGATGGTAACGCAATTGCATACACGCACTCCGTTTTGAACTGGAACATTTGAAAGCAGGGCGGCACGGTGGCGTAGTGGGTCGCGCTGCCGCCTCACAGCAAGAAATCCCGGGTTCGAATCCCGGCTCGGGTGCCTTTCTGTGTGGAGTTTGCGTGTTCTCCCCGTGTCCGCGTGGGTTTTCGCCGGGTACTCCGGTTTCCTTCCACCGTCCAAAGACATGCTGCCAGGTTAATTGGCCTACTGAGTAAAATTGCCCCAGGTGCCTTGCCATTGACTAGCATCCCATCCTCGGTATCCACCTGCCTTGCGCCCTGTGTCTGCCGGGATAGGCTCCGGTTCACCGCGACCCTGTCCGGGATTAAGCGGTTTCAGAAAATAGGTGGATGAACATTTGAAAGCAAATCCATGCCAGCTCATACGCTCTTTTGTACCATGCTGCGTAATGGATAGAGTTGGTGGTCATTATTTGTTAATTCTCATCGCATTGTCAAACTTTTCCAATTCTTCGTCTCTTATTCCTCTATTGGAACTATTGGTCACTTTTGATTTGTACAATTATGTGTGTTTCTGTTTTACCTCACGATCATGGTTAGGGTTTCATTCTTGCACGATTTATTAATAATAGCGTTTTATATAGCGCCTTTCACCCGAGGGTCACAAAGCGCTGCACAAGGGCCACGAAGAGAACGGCATGTCAACAATGCAAAATAAATCAATAAAAACCAAAGGAACAAAAACAATGATTAATGCTGTCAATCCGTTGTTAGCCTGTGATTTTGTATATTGTTTGCGTTGGTTAGTTGGAACGTTTGTCGAACGGCAGGAATCCCGCATCCAGAACGTGCAAGCTCACTGGATATTTTCTGCTGTAATAATACACATCTATTCTATGCGTACTGTTGTAGGTTTTCACGGCTCGATGCATCTTAGTTGCTTTTCAAAGCTGTCCTTTCGGGATAGCCGTGTCAAGCACTCCCCCTTCTCTCTTTCGCGACGTTTCGCCTCAGTTGCCCTGAGTTCCGAGTGTGTCTCTATCTATAATTTATTTGCGTTTAAATCTTCCACTTTAGGGTTGTGTGCAGTTTAAACTGCAGCACGATCCATTCTATTTCTCTAACCCAGGTCACCCTTGAGAGAGAGAGAGAAAGAGTTGTCACCTCATTGCGCGCCGCCCGAGTAACAACAAAGGCACTACCTGATCGACAGCATCTGTAACATTACAATAATAATCTGCTGGACCCATCAATCCCACTGCAGGATGGAGGTCCCCCCTACACCGAGTAGGTCATGGGGCGTTTATTTGCCCATACCTGACCAAACAGATTAGTGCGGGTTAGTGATGGGGGCCGAGACACACAGTTCAGATGTCACTTGCCACTGATGCTAGCCGTGACTTGGAATCCAATTCTGGTTGCTAGGTTCAATGTAGCCTGCCAACCACTTCTCTACCACTCCACTCGTACATTACAAACACATGCAAAACGCTGCAGTATGTATTAATACAGTATATCCCCCAAGTGTGTTTTTGTGTGTACAGGGTGTGGCATAAGTCGCTTTGGTTTTTATTAGTTGTTGTGCAGCGCTTTGTGACCCTCGGGTGAAAGGCGCTTTATAAAACGCTATTATTATTTTTATTTACTGAGATTAAGGAAATCACTTTGTGAGGAATAATATCTATTAGTTACTACAGAAATTGTTCAGTGTCCTCCATCGTGTTTAATGCACTCACGTTGTATCGTTGCACCACTGAACAATATATAGCACGGCACATTTCTTGGTTATTATTCAGTGAAGCCAAATCTCAAAGTAATTTTTCCCGGTAACGCGATTTATGCCGCACCCCGTATATCAAACGCATAGAAAACATTACAACACCCCGCCCCCCCCACAAGTGTGTGTAAATATTAAATCTCTATGTATATATGTTAAACAATGTCATCTTATCGCAAAGAACAGCGGTGTGCGTGCGTTAACAGAATAGCTCATGCTTCTCCGTGTCATTCCTAATATTGCTAACATTCAGTCAGGCTTTTGAGAATAGACCGTATGAAACATTCTTTCCACAAAGGACGAAAAATACGTGTTCCTGTGTGTGGTCTATATGTGGAGACCGATCATTATATGGGAGTGCGGTGTGGTACAAAGTAATGCTGGCGTTAGATTCTAGACATTCACACCGCTGGAAATTGATACCCGAACATTACTTGGGTCTGGACAAGATCAATGCAGCCTTGTGGCCTGACAGACGTGGTATTGTATTGATGTAGGTTTTCACGGCTCGATTCATGATGGTTGCTCTTAAGAGCTGTTCTATCGGAAAAGCCGTGTCGAGCGATCTCCCTCGACATGGGAGGCGAAACATGGGAGGCGAAACGTCGCGAGGAAGATCGCTCGACACGGCTATCCCGATAGAACAGCTCTGAAGAGACATGGTATTGTCCACACCACTGGATTGCCTTCCTTAATGCTCATCACGAACCTTGGTGAATAGACTGCTAGATAGTCTCCACAAGCCACCCTATCACGATCCTGCGATGTATCGGTTCGCCTAGCACCCACACGAGTCGATTTCATCGCTCCATCTCCCCCTCGGAAGACTCCCCCTCGGATGTGTTCCATCCCTCGGCTTCCACTCCATCATTATTCCCGATCATCTGCCATCGTTCCTTCTCGCCGAGCCTGCTTCCTTTTCTTAACAGTTGCATTGATTTCATTAAATGTCCTCTAATCAATGTTCCCCTCTTTATTTATCTCAATGTAATTCCACCGATACACGCCAGCAACACGCGCCGCACAGGTCCATCTGGGTTGGGAAGGTCTGCGTACGTACTGTACTGTGCACTTGCTTTCTACAGTGTTGAATACGTTCAGATGCATTAGGAAGGTTTTGAATTTAAGGAGATTACACATTTCCATTATCTGCCCCTTGTTATGCTCCCGGTATATTAAATGCTTACCTGTTTTTATATTCGCTGCTTTGCCGGGGCTTTCTCAGCCTTAAAATACACGGGCTGTAAATTGTTATGTTATAGTCGACATAAATTACAGACCAAAAGTCTAGTTTATGGCAAGAACCATTAAACAGGTTTAGAAAGTGTGCCACACGCTTCCTTGTGGACGTAAAACACCGGCAAGCGACGGCTCATCTGATGATACATTTTCTTTAACCGCGAGTTCATCATATTCCTTATTGCATCTAAAGTGTTTACTCCTAAACACCAAGGGATAATTGTAAACGATTACGATCCCACTCACAGCTAAGTGTTTTTACGTTTGTCTTTTGGTAATTGATACCAATTTTAACTTACTGTGCTTTGTCAATCAATTTATGGATAAAGGCCCACCCACACCGCCATCAGTCATGGGTGTTGTTTGACCATACTTGACCACGCTGGGCAATGTGAGCTGGTGAAGGGTGCTGGTTCGGATATAATTCGGCGCGGTCAGGAATTGAACTCAGGTTGCCGGGAGCGTTGAGTAAGAGGGCTTAAATCACTGCACCACTGTTCCACACAATAATGCTCCACTAACTGCACAGGGAGGCTGGCTACTCTATTATAAAACATACGTGTGGTCTACGTTTTTCACGGTAAACCACACCTGATTGCCTAAATTCCACTTGTAATGCACGCGTAATGCATTTCTGAAAAATACACGACGCGACGCTTATATGCGATTCATATTAGCACTCTGTTTATACAATGCGGTTTATGTTAAACTAAATCTTCAGAATAACCAACCCAGACAAAGTGAATAACAGCAGTAGTCTGCTGTGAAAGACAGATTTTAATACCGAATATTTATTGGCCACAGTTAGCTGAGCCAATGAATAAAACATTAATGCGGTGCTTCACCCCTTGCTAGGAACACACAATTCAGTTCCGGAATGGATTATAGGTGTGTGTGTTGTATATCTATTCCACGGCAATAGTAGGAATACGATGAAGGCGACAGGAATAAACATTGAGAGGGGGAAAAAAAAGAAAAGGTCTGGGAGCCAGAAGGCATCGCTGGATAAGTTGAACGAAATATAAATCATTTAAGGCAAAAGCGTGAAAAATAAACATCGCCAACATTTTTTTGCCGATTTCATGTTTTTCCACGACCCAAGCTGCCTTCGCGAGCGCAGGGATACGTGCAGAATGTTGACGTTACTTTGATGTCATTAATTTTCTGGGAAATTGATTCATTATTTCATCCACCCTCCCAAGCACCCCCCAATGCAGGGATGAACACAAAGATAAAACACGCTGCTTGATGGAAACAATTTGCAGAGCTTGCTTTAAGACTTGCTTGGGGAAAAGAGTAATTACTGCTCCAGTTAAAAGCTAATGCAGGTTAGCCTCTGATGTAGTCTGCCTGTTTTAGATTTGCTATGCAGGCACATTGCCATTAAATCATGTCACTTAATCAAATTGGCCGAAATGCTTGCCTTTCCATAAACTTCACTAGTCCATGACGTTTACAGGTTATGTTTATGTAAACCACTTGGTCTAGCTTGCCATACTAATGAGAAAATGTTTTATACATGTGGAATACCTGCCAAGCGCATCACATATTTATGGAACACTGCAGGTGAGCCATGCAGACCCAGTAAAAAAAAATTCTTTCTCTACTATCGTGAGCTTTAGGGGCCGGTGCGTAGCTTGGCCGTCCCACGATGTTTAGCTGCGAATGGGGGAGCTTCATTGTAGTAGCTTCATTGCAGTCTGGTTATCCAGTATAGCCTTTTGCACTGGGTCAGGACGTACTGGTTTGCACAGATGCGTTTAATATCTACTAATCTGTTACAAGAAGACTAACAGCACCAATTTGGAGAGCATGCAAATGATGATTAAGTTCACGTTTGTGCAAAAGCATCACGTGCCCGTCCCGCGTTGGTGCCGTGAGAAGCGCTGCCGCCTCGCAGCAACACACACCTAGGTTCGATTCCCAGCTCGGTTGCCTGTGTGGAGTTTGCATGTTCCCCCCGTGTCTGCTTGGGTTTTTGCCGGGTGTTTCAGTTTCCTTCCACAGTCCGAAGACATGCCGCCTAGGTTAATTGTCCCGACTAAATTGCCCCCCGGTGTCCTGAGATTTTGTAACTTGCCTTACCCGCCCTGCTGGACAACTGTTAAAAACAGCGACATAGCTGAACGGTTCCTTCCAGCTTAAATACAAACTAACTGACTGAACGAAACCCCGCTATATTTGTGTGTGTGCGCGCGATGCAGAACTCGAATAAAACGTGAAGGGATGGCGGTACCATTTTATGAACAGTGAATTAAAGTTATGAACTGACCGACACCGCTTCATTATGCAATTGAGCACCGTCCAATTTCAAATTCATTATCTCAGGATGCAGGGAAGTCTGGTGCCGTCCCCGTGTGTCGGTTAACACGCTGGACGCGAAATCCAACAGCTGCCAGTTTGCTCTCCCACAGCGACGGTAGAGACAATGTGGGTACG
>JAZEWU010000022.1:6310979-6329566 GCA_036362915.1 Geotria australis | reverse complement strand
CGGCTTCTATGTCTCCGCCCAGTGGGCCGTGCCTGGTAGACTTCCCGGGGGTGCCTTCCAGGGGGCATCCTTACCAGATGCTGCCTGTTGTGTAGCTATCTGTATCAATGTATCTGTATCTCTATGTACCCGTGTGTATATCTGTATGTGTGTGTGATAGATTAAGCGGGAGGGAGAGGCAGTCGTTTGTGCTGGAACCCCAGGATTGTACAGGGTTGCAGTGTAAAAAAAAAAATGTGTTGATTGATTTAAATTTGGTTATTTATGAATCTTGTGTGTATTTAAATTATTGCCAGAAATTCGCATGGTTGTTGTGTAGCAGGAGTGCCGTAAAGAGCTTGCAAGCTCACTGAGTATTTTTCTGCTGGAATAATAAACATCTATCTCTCTGCCTGAGTGTCACAAGCGCGCCCTCTCCACTCGCTCACGCTCTCTAGATCTTTAAATCCAAGCTCAAGACCTACTTAGATAACTTAGCGTTTTAACTGTGTTTAATGAAAGGCACTATATAAATATATATTATTTTTATTAAAACGTAGGACAATCCTGGCAAAACACAAACAGGATAGGTGATAAGCCCAACGTGAAGTTGTTTAAATGAATAAAAATAAAAATTGAATAAAAATTGAATAGGTCGAAGTTACAAAACCGATTAGCACTCAGACTAACTCCTATACCACGATGGCAAGGGGGTAAAACTCTGAGCGGATAGCCGCTCAGCGGTCTGTGCGCGGTTGTTTCAATCGTCGCTACGACCGGGAGTTCGAGACACGGAGTGTCTCCCCAAGTAACTTAAGATTTTTCAAAAAAAATTTAGTTTAAAAATATGAAGTTACTTGGGCATGTGAATGGCCAAGTTTGCAAGAGTCACCCACGTGGAATTGTGTGTTAGGGTGGAGTGGTGGCGCAGCAGTTAGCGCACTGTGCTGTAAATCTGGTCGCCTGAGTTTCACTTCCTGCCACTGCTAACATTTTCGACAAGTTATATCTAAGCCGGATATGACTTCGGCCTAGGTCGACTCGGCCTCAAATGAGCATCTGGGAATCGAACCCTGGGTCTTTGTGCCTTGAGGCGCCAACGCTACTCATTGCAACACCGTGCCGCCCCGACACACATTTGTGAGATATCGTATGCATCAGTGAGTAACAATGTCACGGGTTCGTTTGTGAGCAGCAATGTGCAGAGCATGACATCATTGTCGCTGTGTATCTGCTGCCAAATGCGCAGTAATAATGGTCATCGGTTACAGTTGTCAATCCACTGCTGGATGAAGACATCCCCATGCCATGTTGGTCACGGCGTTTAACTATACTTCAGCACATTGCTTTGGTGCAGGATGAAATGTTAAGTGTATTAAATGGCAAATCATGTTGTGGAAAACTGGGAGGCTGCAAAACTATTGTTGTAGAGAGAGCACGTTAACTCCGTCCTCCAGACGCCCTTCGGTAACTTGCCAGTTTAAATTCCAACGCATTTCCACGTGTCAAGGTATAGGGCCGGGGAAGGCCAGAGGCGGGGTCTAGGGACCTAGTAACCCCGAGTGATGTTTTCGAGCACCGGTCCTCAGAAGGCTTTTGTGAGGTGCTGGGCGGGCTATATAAAGAGAGCCACGGACAGGCATCGGGTTGGTTGATGGCTTGACGAACTGCGTGGTGCGGAGACGCGTGGACGGGACCAGTGCGGGATTGCCTTGGCTAAATAAACATGACTGCAGAGGAGATCATCGTACGTGTCCACCATGACTGTGTACGAGGATGAGGAGGTGACTTTGAGGCACCCCGACTTACTTCAGGAGAAAGAGCAGGGAGAGGAAGCTGAGACCGAGTGCGGAGTGCGGCGAGCAGGCTGCCGAGAATGACCGGTGCTCGCCCGGTGCCAGGACAAGTGCAGGACACTCCCTAACGGCACACGCAAGGGGAACGACGTTGAGATGTCATTAATATTTTACACAGTTAGAGTTGACATTATTGTTGATTGCATGAAGGCCAATGAGTGTCATTGGGGAATGAAGAGCAAGACATCCCATATCCATTGCAATTCACTTAAGTCACATCCTGTGCAAGTTATCACCAACTTTACAAAGCAGAGCTATGTAAAACATTTTTATTAAAATATGCGTTCAGACTTTAACACAGCAATCAAGAACGTCTCCTTATGCCCATACATCATGTGCAGAAGAAATGTAATAAGCATAACGTGACGAACCAATATTTTATAACGGCCCATCATCATAACTTGCATCTGTGCGCTTGTGTGATACTGTAAAAAATGTACTGTTTTACATTTAACGCGAAGGCTTTCATGACCAGTGTTATCCATAGTGAAGCTGCGTTTATGAGTTTAGGTCACGTGAAAAGGTATGTGAGTGTTGTGCACCCGTCGATATGTTGGAGAAAACCAGCGAGCACATACAGCACTTACCTTCAAAGATGTTAACCGACGTTTCGCTGGAAAGTTGCACCCAGCTTCTTCAGGGTGGAGACAGCAGCTCCCTCCTCACTATAAATTCTATAAATTCAAGGAGGTTCATGAGCTCCCACAAGCTTGATTTGGACCTTAAATATTAATATACTGAGGTAGGTTTTCATGGCTCAATGTAGAGTTGCTTTCCAAAGCTGTTCTTTCGGGATAGCCGTGTCGAGCGCTTCCCCGCTCTCCTTCGCGGCTGCTCTCCTGCCGCGTTGGAGGCATCCTCAGGCGTTCTGAGACTGAGTGTAGACAAGAAGGAGGCATGACAAGGATCACAGGAATCCGGGCAAGGCAGTGTACAGCCTTTGACATCAGGCAATAAGTAGCACAGCACATACATCTTCACTCTGTATTTTACACTACCATTCTGCACACGAAACACTGCATGACACTACAGTGTTTCGTCTACAGAATGGAGGTGTACTGGTAACATCTGCGTCTCACAGAAAGAAAGTCCTGCCTGAGGCAGTTTGATTTCCGCCTCAGGTGCATTTCTGTGTGGAGTTTGTGTGTTCTCCCCCCTGTCGTGCATTAGTATCCTCCGAGTGCTCTGGTTTCCTCCCACAACTTAAAAAAATACTCACTAATTAATTGGCGAGTAACATTGTAATATATAGAACACAGTGTCTGGCGGGTTGGTGCCGGATAACTACGTGGTTTGACTGGCCCCCACCTCACACACTTACCTCTGCAGGTTACAACTAAGTTGCTCTCTCTTTGAATAAACATCTTCGACATTGATTGAATATGTGCGCGTTATAGCTTGTATTTATTTTTATTACGTTGTATCATATCATTGCTGCGGTTTAAAGAAGTACATATGTACGCTGCTGTCTCATTGGCACCGAGCACGTTCATTAATTCTAAAAAAATAATGGTTAAATAATGTTTACTTTAAAGTGTCCCCTGCTGTTTGAAAAACTGAGACTCTGCTACGATTTGATTCACTGTGAAAAGTGACCGTAAATAATAAAAAACGCCTTGTGAAAATGCCATGTAAAAGTGTGCACAGTTGTGTTGTACTCTGTCATGTCCCCAGCAATAGCACAGAGTGCTTGTTAATGTTCCTGGCTGTCTGGTCTTATTTCATTCTGATGAGCCACAGGTCAGTTCATCCCCCACTCCGCCCCACGCAAGTGTCAAACATCAAAACCCAAAACGTTACCATTGTCCTAACACATTAAACTTGATTACTAAAGATGGCCTTTAAAACATTATTTTTCATTCTGTCTCATGTGATTACACTTTTGCTTTAATCAGAGTGGCTTGGTAAAAGATAATTACAATATTTTTGCCCTTAGCAAGGACTTTTTCACGAACTCACAATTTTAACCATTTCCATGAGAGCTGAATATTAATTGCAGCTGCCTCCATCTGCGACAACGCAATTTGAGACCACTTCACAATTGTCAAGTCTAAATTTCCGCGGCTAATTGATAGTGTCGGTTGTTGATATAGGTTTTCACGGCGCGATGTGTGGAAATTGCTCCCAAGAGCTGCTCTTGCGCTCGACACTGCTATCCTGAAAGAGTAGCTCTTGAGAGTAACACCCAGTGTCAGTTGAGAACAATCTGTTTGAAAATAAATATCTTGCTGAACTAGTAAACAGCCTCATTATTGGCTTATTTTATTTATTAAAAACATTACATGTCCTAGTATCACACGTCTACTCCATGATTTTGGTGTGATCGGTCTGAGTATTTTCTAGACATTTACTACTATGCAATAGGTCGCAACAGATTTTTAAATAAAAACTTGGTTAAAAAAAAATACTATTGTCTGTAAAATAATCAGGAAACCATGAGGGAGAGTGAGGATGTTGCTCTTAAAATATTAATCACAGCCAAATCAATTGCTGAGGAGCCTTTGAAGTGTGCTTCTGCGACAGTGATAAAAAGTATAGTGGAACTTTCTACAAGAACAGTTTGTGACCATGCTTTTCCGTTGACGAAAATGCCCCAAATATTTAGCATCGACCTACAAATTCATCATTGCACTACAAATTCATCATTGCACTACAAATTCAGCATTGCACTACAAATTCAGCATTGCACGACAAAAGCAATTATGCACGCATCATCGTCAATTAAAAACAATAAGAAAATTAAGTCGTTTAGCAATATGTTAAGTAGCACGCTCGTATTTATTTGTGCGTTTGTTTTGAGCCCTCTTTGACGACGCACTTAATCGGTCGTGGTGGATCCACTGCTGCCGTCACCTCTCTCAAACCTACCTGTACCTTAACTGGTCTCAGCACTCCATCTCCACAGCGGGCACCCTCCCGCATGGGCGGTGAATTTAACAATGTACAATAAAACATTACGATTGATGCTCGCAATGTGTGCTGCGACTACGTTTTGTCCGGAGATGTATGAACCACAAGCAGCCCACACGTATTCCGGGCAGCACCTTCGCTATCTTATTTGCATTGCATGATCACGTTTAGATTTGTGGCAAAAACAACTCTGTTTATGCGGACCGCTCCAGATTTGCTGCGTACAATTTACGCCGTAAATTTTGAATAACATCTGTGTTAACACGAGACGATAAAAATGAGTCTAGTTGTAAAATCCTAATGTTTGTTTCATGTACTGCTCGCGGCGTGACCGTGGCCGTCAACGTTCGGTTTTAACCAAATCATGCGAAGGTGGCTTCGTTATAGAGTGAGTGGCTTCTTACAAGAAGGTTGCGAGTTAGATTCTCGGCAAAAATAATAGTAGTACATTTATAATGCGCCGCGCGAATTGGACTCCTGGTCAGGGATGAGGCACGGATACGGAGGTGTAGCGAGGAAACCAGAGAGGGGTGCAGGCAGCCAGGCGGTCAGCTTGCGCCAACCCGCCAGACACTGCTTCCAAAATATTATGATGCTATCGGCCAATTAATTAATAAGGGTTGTCTCAGCCGATCATTACTCCACAGCTGATAAAACAAGTATCGCTGTTGTCTTATGGATATGCTGACCTTTGCCATGAGAATATGGAAATCACACCAGTGGGCTGAGGGCCATAAACAAGAGGTGAGCACGTGTCAATGCTCACGTGAGCAGGAAACCGATTTGACTTTGAAATTAAAAGCCAACAAAAATGTAACCCATTAATCCCAGTTTACTGACACAAAAACACCACGTACGGTTGCTCTGTGCACGTGACCTTGTTAGATGCGGATATTCTAGTTACTTCACTCCGCTGGAAATAAATAAATTAAGCAAACACAAGATGAAATAAAGAAAGCCAGAGCAGGTGTGGGGGAGGGGGGTGTGGAGCTCTTTTGTAAAAATGGATCTTCATATCAAAGGACGAATGCCTTTGATATGGAATGGCTGTAGATGGGGTGAGAAGAAGACCAGGGTCACCTTGAGAGGGGGTCCACTGGAGTGTCCATGCGACCCACGCGGATCCATGTGGGAGCGAGGTGGTGTTGGTGCCTGTGGTGCTACAACTCGTGCGAGTCCTTGTGTACGATTGTTTGTAATGTTTTGTTCACGAATCCATTAGTAATTGTATCCCAAGTGCGCGATGCGAGTTATGTCACGGTCAAGGGTTATTCTTGTCAAACTCCTCGAGGCAGCTGCGTGTCACTTCGCATCAGCGATTAGTGCAGAGGATGACACTGCAGACGTGCTTATGGAACCACGTTATTACGATTTTGTCATCTAACAATACGACGCCCCTTCATTCTCTGTAAAGAATTGGTCATGGCATGTGAATCATCCACTAAACATATTTAGAAATGTAAGTGCTGCAAGCTGGCATAATATGAATTATTTGTTAATGTAACATTTCTATTACGCTTCCTGTGCTTCAGCGTCTATATTTAACAAATTAAAATCTTGCTTTAATTTCTGTTCTCTCCGTCAGGAAATTATTCATGTTGCACAGAAATCTACTTCAATTCCGCAGGATTTTTCCTCCCTGCAGTATTATTTTTTTTTTACTGCCAGCAGTAAAGCTTGACACTGAAGCTAATGGTTTATGAGATTTAATTATATTTATCAGTCAAACAGTAGCGAGGAGTTCCTGTTCCGCCAATATGCAGATGCGAGGGTGCGTGTGAATGCGTCCCCAGTTCGAATTGGCCACCTTCCTCCCATGGATTGATGCATTTCCAATTCGTCTCGAGTGCACATAATAAAAATAGCATTTATAGAGCGCCTTTCATCCGAGGGTCACAAAGCGCTGCACAAGGCTGTGGAGAGAACGGCACGTCAATAACATCAAGACAGATAAACTGAGAGTCAAGCAATAGCGATAAATTATAGGACATAGATCATAAAGAAAGGCGCTATTTAAATGCTATTATTATTATTACAAAGCGACGCACAGGCCCGCTGAGAGAACGGCAAAGCAACAACGACAGAGAACGGTAATCAGACAGCGTTGAGCCGTACATATTGACATCCGACGCATTTTTGCTCGGTGTTATATCGTGCTAGCGCGTGTACTCCGTTCGCTTGCCGATGCGAGTTGATTGATGGGTCGGATCATAGGTGTAAGACGCCCGCATGCGAGCGGAGTAAAGGTGCGAGTCGAGGGCACCGCAGCGAGGTTGTCGCCTAATTTGTGTGGAGATTGAGCTGTGTGGCGTCTGGGGGCAAGGGTTTTCTCGAGATAGCCAACCTTTCAAAAGCAGAACTTTCCTAAAAATGAGTCTCAGTATTTGGAGCGGTGTTCCTTTTTTTTTTCTTGAACAATTTATAGAACAAAGTTTTTTGTAGACTTAGTGTTGTGTGGGTTTGTTGTAGATGTATGCTAAACTTACACGATTAAATTAGCTTAAAGCTGGGCTGTCTGCTTGTATAACTCAACTATCTAGATAACGCAAATAATTTGAACAAATACTCGCACCTTCTTTCCATATTTGCCACTCGATGAGAAGCAGCACGGTGGTGGCGCAGTGAGTAGCACTGCCGCCCCCACAGCAAGAAGGTTCCTAGTTCTATGTAGCTCTTTTAACAGTTGTCCGGTCGGGAGGGGTAAGCAAGTTACAACATCTCAAGGCACCAGTGGCAATTTAGTCCGGACAATTAACCTCACCGGAGTACCTGGCAAAAACCCACGCGGACACGGGGAGAACATGCAAACTCCACACAGAAAAGGCACCCGGGCCGGGATTTGAACCCGGGTTTTCTTGTTGTGAGGCGGCAGTGCTACTCACCGCGCCAACTGTGCCGCCCCGGATTAATACATTTAGTTAATTATCTGACTCAAACAGACAAAAAAAAATCACCGCTCTTAATTAGCGTCAGTCATTCACAATGTCGTCTACTGTCTGTCCGGCAAGGGGCACTTCCACGCAGCGGAGAGCCTTCTGGGAATTGCTGCTTTTTAAACGGAGTCACCGTTGGAAAAGAGGCTCCGGTCCCACGGGCCCTCACCCAGATTTAAATAGCAGCTTCGGTGAATTAGTAAACAAACGGTACGAATGCCATTGACATTTAGCGTCTAATGGTGTTCCTGTCTAGCAGTTGAAATATTTAAATTGTCACTTTGAATGTCTGAAAGGCTCGTCTTGTTATCAATGCATGCTTCACAATGCAACTTCTAAGGGGTGTTTTAAAAGTATAAATTTGGAGTAGTATCGAATGCGGTAGAGAGGACAGCAGACAGCTATAGAGTTGGTATTTGTTTGAAAATAGCTTTTACACAATGCTGACAGTGGCAGAAAAAAAATCTCATTAGACTGGAGATTATTCATCTGTATTGGAACTGCAACTAGTTAAGCTCTTAAAGCCTGACAGTGCATGCAGGCAGAATTTAAGTTTCCACTTATACGTTCATACATCAACACAAATTCTCTATGTGAATGTATGCACTTAAATGGCACTGAGCTGAAAAGATACGGCGATTTAAATGCCAATCATCACAGTTGCTTAAGTTTGCTACATCCTCAAAGTTTATGTCCTGTTAGGATGCATAATGAGAGAAAAATGTTGCCGAGTTTAAATAAAGCCTCAAAGTATAAAAACACAACTCTTGAGAAAAAACATAAAGAATGCCCCAAACTCCAACTTATACATGTAAAGAATCTGGTGTTTATACTATTGACGAGATTTTTGTTCTAGACTGTCACGTTTGACAGTAGAATCGGGCAGGTTGTAATCATGCGTTCAGTAGTAAACGCGAGCTGTTTTGCACTTCACCTGTCGCCACTAATAACGTTGGCGCATGGTGGCGCAGTGAGTAGCGTTAGCCGTCGCACAGCAAGTTTGCATGTTCTCTCGGTGCTCGCGTGGGATTTTGCTAGGTACTCCGGTTTCCTCCCACAGTCCAAAGACATGCAGCCTAGGTGAATTGTCATGCTGACTAAATTGCCCCCCAGTGCCCCGCGTTGTTGAAACTTGCTTACCCCTCCCTCCCTAGACAACTGTTAAAAAGAGCTACGCAGCTCAACGGTTCCTTCCAGCTCGGATACAAACCGACCGTCTGACTCCACATTTGAGTTGCAGCTGCTCAATGTGCAACGATACAGGACAGGAAAACAACTAGACACCCTCACAGAAAAAAAAACATCGTTATTAGAAACCGCAATTGGCTGAGTGCACTATATCTGGCAGAAGGGCCTTCATTAGAGGAGCATGTAGTGTTTTGGTCTACTCTACTCTACCATGCTGGCCAATTGTTTGGAAAGAGATGGGAGTTTGCACACTTCACCCGTCTACCCACGATTTGCCGATCGCCTGAATGTGGTTTGCCCATTTACTTTGCTGGGTGGACAGAGGTAGGATGAATAATGGACTAAACGTGCCCGTTTTAGTGTCATAGTCGTGGCTTGCCATGTTAATGCACCATATAAATTGTCGCTGTTTAATTATTTCATCTACCGCACCTGGAGATTGAGCCAGTGACCTCTAGGTTATAATTCCAGTGTGCTCACCGTTACACCAAGGCAGCATATATTATAATAATAGCGTTTTAGATAGCGCCTTTCACCCGAGGGTCACAAAGCGCTGCACAAGGGCCGCGAAGAGAATGGCATGTCAACAATGAAAGAAAAAAACAACCAATAAAAACCAAAGGAACAACAGTTAAATGATTAAGGATGCTTCGAATATACTGAAAGGTCGTGAAACTGGCAATCATAAGAGCGGCAACATTCTGCCAGCGTCCCCTAAGATGGCCGTCACTTCCTTGAAGACAAACACGGAGGGAGACAGGGAGGTAGGGTGAGCGACAGGGGGAGACATAGGGACACAGAAATAGGAAGACAGAGAGACAGACACGAGGGGGAAACAACGCCAATCCAAATGAAGCAATCAACATTGACGCCCAAGAACACAGACACATAGACACACGCAACAGCAAAGAAAAAACGCGGCCACCCACAACAACAAAAACACAAATATACTACTCTCCACGTATTCCAAGGCTAGTCTGTAGAGGCTCAACAGAGTGTAACGTAAACATTTTTATCAACAATAGATTGCTTTTGTCTGGATTTTGTGCATCTGGCCACAAGCAATCATTTGTACAACCCGCGAGGAATATGCAATTCCTAAACTGTGCTTGCGTTCATATTACAGAGCTTGCATTTCAACAACTGCCAAGCATTTAATTTTGTCCAACAAAGCGCTTTTAAATGAGAACAGAGACAGAAGACCAGTAACATATTAAGGTCGGCACAAATTCATGTTACATAATATTCAGTTAATTAGATACAGCAATACTAATTATCTTTGGAAAGAAAACACTGTGTAGGTCAAAGTAAATCTACTTGTGACTTGAACCAAGGAATTATTCCTCCAATAAATGTGGCATCCCAAAATAGCCACTGTCCTAGCAGCATAATGTGCAACAGCATAAAAACGTGTGATTGCATTTTGCTACAAAATTCAGAGGTCAAACGGACAGGTTGATACAATCTAATTCATTTGGCTGAAATCATTTGCCTCTTAACATTATTTTAACATATCATTCATGCTGTGTAAATCTTGTATTTTTTCTAGTGGGTGTTTTAAAAATCTACAACTTTGTGAATGTTTTCATGGTGCACCAGGGTTATCTAAAGGACAAGATAATACAATTTACATGAATCCCTCTTAGTGCGTGTACCTTGAGCAAATTTTAAATTATAAAAAAACCCACCAACATTAAGTCACAACATCGTCTCACACTGCCTCGGAGATGTATGGAGTTGAGGACCATTAAGAAAATTAATGCGCGCTCATGCACATCGTAAATCATGACGACATTTGTTAGTAATAATCGGACGGAATAGAATGTGGTGTTATTTCAACCTGCGTGCAATCCCTCTGCTCTCTCTGTGTTATGACTGTAATGTTTTAAAGTCTCGCTTTGTTTTGAGTTCTTTAATCGTCCTCGTGGATTAGATCGCAAGGAAGGTAGGAGGCATTCAACGTGGTTGTATTTGTCACTTTGACAAAAAGTTAAACGGGATCGGAAATTGCATGACTGTTGGTGGGACCAAAGTTAAACAAGGGAGGAGCTGTGTCGTCATCGGCCATGGTCAATCCACTGTTGGATGAATAATAATAATATAATTTATAACGTGCACAAATTCCCCGCCCAGATACTGAGGCGCGGACGCAGTACGTGAAGTAACATATCGTATCCTACAGTCCGAAGACATGTTGCTGCATAGTTTATTTGGAATACGGACTAAATTGCCCCCGGTGCCCTATAGCCCTGCCTTGCACCCTGTGTCTGCCGAGATAGGCTCCTGCTCACCGCGACCCTGTACAGGATTAAGCGGTTTCTGACAACGGATGGAGACAATGTTTCCGGAACAGAGCGAATTGAGAGGGAGGAAAGGTACGCGAGGTACACGCTTGGAATTAATAATAATAATAATAGCATTTTAATAGAGCGCCTTTCACCCGAGGGTCACAACGCGCTGCACAAGGGCCGCGGAGAGAACGGAATGTAAAAAAACTAATAAAAACCAAAGCAACAAAAAATCAATGATTAAGGCCGCTTCGAATACACTGAAAGGTCGTGAATTGTGCCGAGCCGGCAGAAGGAGCAAATGCATAAGAAGAGAAAGCAACTCGAAGCCGAGACGTCGCATTGATGGGCACGTTGGTATCGGCGATGATGGCCCAAGGACTGCTCGCTCGTGATGGAATGGCAGCCAAAGGCAGGAACTCACCTGAGAGGGGATGGCCGATGCACAGTGGTGGGCTGATGACAGCTCACGAACAGGAGCGATAGACTGAACCTTATCGGGGAACATAAGACACGGCGTGGGGAGGATTTTTATCCAGCAGTGGATATAGACGTTCGGCGGCTGACGTGAAAAATAACGCGCTGCGTTTAGTCAGGCATTTAATTACTTAATAGCGTTTTAAGCTGCTCTTTTCCTACAATGTGTATGCCGTACTTGCCAGAGCGTAGTTCAGAAGCCATAATGTGATGTGGCCAATGCGATTTAAAACATTTTTTGCATGCCAATGTCCTGGTTGACGAATTCTGTATTCAAAACACAACCGGGCAAGAGAGTGTGATCATCGGAACTGTTTTGCCGGCAAGATTGAGTTCTTGCCAAAATGTTCGCTTGCCTCTTTGTCAAATGTGAGATGGGTATTCTGCACAAATAGATTTTCGGTTTCAATGGGCACAATGGGGAAGGTTAATGGAAAATGATTCAGGCTTGCGTCTTCACGGCAATTTCTTGCTCACACTTATATTAATTCATCAAACTTCCACCCCCCACCCCCCATTTGCACAAGTGAATGGGAATTGTAGCGTGAAGGTTGTTTGAGGCTGGTGCTTATGCGTAAGCGTTAAGTTGTTTGTGTACCACCGTCTCCCGTTTAAGTTTTTGTTGAAATTTATTTTACCGGGGTTGTGCTTCACAGTGTGTGTATCTGCAGGTTTCACACTGCTGTTAGCCCCCCTGCCGTGCTTATCGGTTGCAAAAGGCGCTTAACAGCCTGTCTATGCTCAGACAAAGCCGACAGTCTGTCAGTCACACAAGCTCGATGTCGATTAACTAGGAGACTGCATCACGCTCACAGCACCGCGATGGCATTCTCTTCGTGGCTGCTAATGTGTGTCATTTTTACGCCGATTAACGATCCGCACGTGAGCTGACGAACCTGTGAAATGTAATGCGCTCGGTGTTTGCAGCGTTATTTTTCGTGCGTAATTTAAAGTGGATCAATATCGTGCTAGATGTCTGCCTCATAATGTTCGCATGCTCGTTCAAAATCCGCACTCAAGACAACAGAAAATGCGCCGATCAGCAAGTCTGTGTAGAGTTCAGAATTATATACTTGAATAAAACTCGGGCTTCCATGTAAATTATTCAGTTCCCGTCTCTGAGAATTATTGACGGAAGTTAGCAGAGCATCTCAACTTGCTTCCTCTTGGGAAAAGATTATAACACGAACTTAAGGCTTTTTCTTCGTAAATAATGTTATACTTATATAATGCTTTAATTAAAACAGAATATTATTTAGACTTTCAAGTAAGCTGAGTTGGGTTTTTTTTAACTGTGCTTTTAAATAATTTCGGATTTAAACTGGTATGTTAGACGTTTGGAACCAGTTTCTAATGAAAGACATAAAATAATACATTGGTTATAAATCACGGGAGGCTCCACGTTGGTCGTGAAGTACAATGAGCACACACTTTTCACTCCGTGATATTTTCAATATTGCGGTCGACTAAACCAACACGCGGGCATAAGGTCTCGCATCAGAGGGAACGTGGATCTTTGGTCCTGGAACTGTTGCATGCGTTTTGAATTATTTTCACAGATGGAAACACATTTGATGATCTCGAGTGACTAATTGGTCCAGCTGTGTTTTTTGATTTGCCAGATTGTCAGGGCATGTTGACACTTTAACTCAGCAGCACCTTAACACGTGCAGTTTAGCTGTTATTGAGGCCTGTGTCCATATGCAAAACAGTACATGTTCTACATAACAACTAGCTTAGTATGCATGCACGTGTTTGTCAATCAAACGTGGTTGGCATGAATATGTATACTACCCTCATTTCAAAACAAACGGACCTTGTACGTATATATTTTGTACACAGGGCTAGATTTTTTTTTCTTGCTCAATATTTTCCTGAATGCGGTTAGGCTTGCTTGAAACAAGCATTATCTGCGTAAAGCACAGTCACCAGAATACAAGGTACGCCTGGCTATAGGCATCGCATATTATCATGCCATGTATTCGTACAATACTGCAAACGCGTTTAGGACGAAATAAGGCAAGGCAGATGTGGCATGCCTAAAATAATTCCCCGGCAAAAAAAAGCAGTGCGGATTGTTCCGGCTGAAATTAAGCACCGCTTATTCGTCATGTGTTTTGTGTACCTTGTGCGCGTTCGTAATACGCGGTGATATTAATTGCCATCACGCCTCACGGAGCCAACACCACCCAGATTGTGCGTCTGATGGGATTGTCTGTGGGTTTGGCCCATGGCTAATGGTTTGGCATTGATTTTCTCTCCAGCATCTACAGACTTTAAGCCGACCCTAAGGCCATTCCACTCATCTCGAGGCCTAACTGTTGAGTACAAACCCACGGTGCTGAATTCTGTCAAGCATTAACGCGATTCCAGGGGGACACTTTTTTTTTTTAATAGAGCAGGCACCTACATGAAATTTCGCGAAATCTCATGGGAATCCTGTGGTTTTTCTGGAGGTGTAATTTTAAATCCTTGCAGGAGGCTACAGGAATTTTAAATGCTTCTGGGACCATTGTGAGGGAGTGTAGCACATGCCCACAAGGAGGAATGGTTGCAACAAACGTATTTATTGTATATTAAACACCGGGGATATGGGATGCTGCGGTGATGCGATGGTTAGCACACTGGGCGGTTCAGAGGTCGTCGGTCAATTCGCCCAGTGCGACCGATGCTGCCACTGGGAAGTTTCTTGCGTCTTAAACCACGCGCCGCCCTCCCCCTGTCGTGTTGGATAGGGGGATGCACCACGGTTTTATCGATAGGTTGTATGTGGTGGGGTAAAGTGTGGGTACGCGCACCTCTTCCAGGACATCTGGGCCGCATGCCAGAGCGGTGCAACATGCCCGCTCCAGGGCCTCTGTAGAGCTCTCTCCAGTGGAGGCTCTTCTCATAGCCGTAGCATGAGCAAGCAATTACAGGGCTGTACCTTTACCTTTAATACTAAGCGGTCCAAAGACATGCTGCCAGGTTAATTGGCCTACTGAGTAAATTTCCCCCGGTGCTGTGCGATGGACTGGCGTCCTATCATCGTTATACCCCTGCTTTGCACCCTGTGTCTGCCGGGATAGACTCTGGTTCATCGCGACCCTGTACAGGATTAAGTGGTTTCTGCGAATGGATGGATGGTACGAGCTCTATCCACTCGTTAACTGGCTCTGTGATGGTCTGATATTTGGTCATATGTGGATTTGATAATTGCTAATACATTGATAGCTGCTTTTCGAAACTGTTGTTTTGGGATAGCTGTGTCGAGCACTCGCTCTCTCAAAATAACAGCTTTGAAAAGCAACTATCATGCATCGAGCCGTGAAAACATACACCAATAAACTGCTAATACATTGTCAATGTATATTCCGACTGAAGGAAAAACAATCGATTTGCATACATTCTTATGGGAGAATGTTAAATGCAGATTAATTTGTATCAATATCCAGCACGCACGTTTGTTAGAACATCACTGTCATCGAACCTCCACCCTCAGGTCTGGAGTTTTCCTTCACGGACATCAACATGCTCAGGGGCTATGCATGTGCATACACCGAGTAAGTAACTTTTAGGCCATAACCATTGCAATGTGTTAAATTATATTGGATATGTTTGCTCTGGAAAAGAAGGGGGGAAAAAAATAAATGAAGATAAATGTGATTGGGAAATGAAATGATAGAACTCTTCACCCCTCCTTTTCAATTTGCAACAGCCCATTGCATCACCAGTCAGAAGTTTTCTCCGAGCCTTCAGTGTTTATTACGAAAACGAATCTCGGCTCGGTATCCCCTGTGCTGGGCAGTGCATTGAAAAACACAACCCGTCTTCCTCGTGAAAGGGCACCATCACAATGCAAGTCAGGCCTCCCACCGTGAAGCTCTTAAAACCTTGGGATTATATTGGCACGACAGGCAGGTATAGAGTAGAGCAAGGGTTCTCAACAATGTTCAGCTCAAGTCCCACTTGTACCCACTTGGGCCTGGTCTCCACGGACCACTAGTTGTCGCTCGCGGCGCACTGATGGGTCGCCACCCACCGGTTGACAAATGTTGGGAGTGGAGTAAGATAAAGATGGGGTGAAATTGCTTGCTCGTGCAACTGTGGTGCCGGTGTTGGTATCCTACGGTTCTGTGCTGGCCAAACGTCTCGGAACAGGAGGGAGTACCCACAGTTTACCCCCACTGTGTGAGAGACCTGCCAGTGGACTAACTGCAGCGTACGCATCAATACTGCTGGGTGGACGTGTGTTGGGCGAGCGGTGGGCATTCATTGACTATGTGATCGGAGGATAGTTGCTGTTCTTTCGGGATAGCAGTGTCAAGCGCTCTTCCTCTCTCTCCTTCGCGACGTTTCGTTTCCCACGTGGGAGGCATCCTCAGGCGTCCTGAGTTCCGAGTGTCTGGGGGGGAAGCCGAATGTGTCGTGCCTCCAATGTGGGAGGCGAAACGTCGCGAGAGGGGAGCGCTCGACCCGGCTAACGCAAAAGAACAGCAACTATTATGCATCGAGCTGTAAAACGTGTTCATTCATTTTCAGAAACCGCTTTAATCCTCTGTGAGAACTTCCATCGGTATATTGTATCAACTGCCACTCCCGGAGGTCGTATTGAACTTGAGATTGCAAGCCCAGTGCGTTCACTGTTACTACAGTGTGGGTGAACATGCTAACCTGAAAATAATTAGATAATGAATTTTAATTAGATATTTTGAACACTAACGAGCTTTTGTACTATCATTATTATTTTCGCCAGTGAATGTGGTGGTTGCGTGCATGGACATCCTATGAATGGTGCATCTTTCTAAGACTGATGAATGCATATCCATCACTTCAATGTGCTAATGTGAACTCAGTGATGTGGTTCCATTTATAATTTTTCATGAATGTAAACGAAAAAAAAATCCCAACAATTAAAATAATGTGTGCAAACAAAAGGGATTAAAGTTATGATGTATTACGTTTTTAAAACCTGGATAGCCATCAAAGAAGGTTCTGCCCATTGATATTGACTGACTTCAAAAGCCTCCCTTGATCCTGATGCCAGAATTAATATCATTATGGAAGAGATGCTATCTTTGCTTCACCGCTCCAGGATACTGTTTGTGAAATAGCTTTCTGAAGGTAGTACGCGGGTCAACACAAAGGGTTAAATGATAGAGGGAATGGAATTGGCCATAATTCGAATGAAATGCTCTGGGAATTCACACAGCGCTAAGACCGTGCTGTGTTAAAACCACGGGACAAAGCAGGTGATATAGATTAAGCGTGGGCGATTCTCAAATGAACGTGGCAGGCGAGCGTACTGTAACCCGTCATTTAACGTATTTTTAGCAGGCCTGTCTTTAACATTCAAGGTACAAAGATTCCACCTTCTCAGATTTTAATCACCTTGGTAATACGTTTCGGGGACACGGGCAGGTAAAAAGTACGAGCGTTCAGTATCCCGTATGACCTCTCCCTTCCGCGCAATTAAAACTCCTCAGCAGGAGCGGCGTCAAGTCCACGGACAAGATCAACTTTTAGCAGGTTTTACAACTCCGTTAAATTAATCACAAGGACGGAACAGAGGTGTGTTTTACAGACGCGAAAGGTGGCGTACGAGGGAGGCTGTATGAAGATTTAAACACAGACCCATAAACACGTCTACCCAGGTCTCGGGGCATGCCACCTTTGACATATGTGCACCGTGCAGCGGTGGTAATTTCAGTTATAATGCATGCGACTTTCAATACCCCACGAAAAAGACGATGAGAGTGGATATTTCTAACGGTCTCCAGCAAGGGGGATTTGGCAGTCAATCCAGATGTCATCTGCGCTGTGTCAGGAATTTAATTTTTCAGCAATGGATATATATATTTTCTTTAACAAATCACCAACGCGTGATTGCAATGGACTAAACAACTATTAAAAGCTAATAATGTCAGCAGGGAAAATACCACACGGAAATGCTAAGTGAAGCTTAATAGGCAACAATTAGGCGGTCGCACTGAAAATGCATTTGCTATGTTATAGTGCCTCCTAATGGAATCAAAATGCAGGCAGATTTCCGACTCTATTAAATGCAAATTAACATTTGCACGGTCATTGCAGTTAACTGAAAGGGGAACTGGCGGAAATTAGGTTGAGTTAATGATGCATCCTCAAAACTGATCTGCCAGTCTATATTGTAAATTGACAATTTGTGTGTCGCTCTCTATAAATATCCTCGTGGTCGCGATGAGCTCCGTGCAGGAGCAACAGCTTGGGTCACACGGTAATTGCCGAATAGATTATAGAGTTTGTGTGTGACTTCCTTCGCCGGTCATCTCACTCAGTCAGCCCACGGCACCTGGGTCTGTACCGTGACCTCCTGTCAATGAGGTTTTGACACTTCACGTTGCCTCAAGGTGCACCTGGCCTGGCACGAGCGCCCTGTTGACATCACGGCCACTAAGTGGTGAACGGCGGTTATTGTTGTTGTGTGTTTACGTCGAGAGCGGTCGAGTAGGCGGTTAGCGCGCTACGCCACGAACCTAGCGAGCCGAGCTTGATGTCCAACACCAATGACGATTTTCTGAGTCGGACCTGGGCCTCCCCTAGGCCGGCTCAGCCTCAAATGAGTACCTGGCGCGGTATGTAAATAGCGGCAGTGAAGTTGACAAAGGCGGCCACGCGTGGTGCTGGCCTTTATAGGTGCTCGCTGACAGCACTTGCCCTTAAAGCCTGTTAAGGCTGTACGGGGGAGGTCCTTTATCCATCCATCCATTTTCAGAAACCGCTTAATTCTGTACAGGGTCGCGGCGAGCCGGAGCCTATCTCGGCAGACACAGGGCGCAAGGCAGGGCTATACCCAGGATAAGACGCCAGTCCATCGCAGGGCACCTGGGGCAATTTACTTAGTAGGCCAATTAACCTGGCAGCATGTCTTTGGACGGTCGGAGGAAACCGGAGTGCCCGGCGAAAATCCACGCGGACACGGGGAGAACATGCAAACT
>JAZEWU010000022.1:6296714-6309185 GCA_036362915.1 Geotria australis | reverse complement strand
AAAAAATTGTTGCTGATTTTCCGTGCTCTGTCGTTGTTGACATGTCGTTCTCTCTGCGGCTTTGTGCAGCGCTTTGTGACCATCGGGTGAAAGGCGCTATATAAATGCAATTATTATCCTCTCCTCCGTCCCACTGACTTTTACAGGTGTGCCGAGAAGGCATCCTCGATGAGCACATTAGTCCGGGACACAACCTGTAATTTCAGAGGGTGGGAGCCATTACATCTATATTTTTGACAGGTTGTGATTACCGATATATCCGTGGCAATGCCACGAGTAAGCTCAAACTATCCATTACGCCGCCATACAAAGTGTGAATAGGGTTGCATCCCGAGGTATTAAACGAATCTCGACCCATCGTGGCAAGAGGGGAGAGCGACATGCCAATGCGTTCGCCCGAGTGATGTATTGTTACTAAACTGACAAAAACATGGACATTTCATCCTGGGAAAACTTGAAGATTTCCCCTGAAAGCTACCTCCCAAAAATAAGATAATTAGAACGGATTGGCAATCCTAAGCGTGATCTGGCTCCCATCCCTTACAACAGCACCGTACCATGATGCCCTCTGCCATTGCTTGCCAAGACCTCCCAGGATTTTGGGGCCTTGAATGCAGTGAACCCTTGGGTCCAATTAGGCAAAGAGCAGCAATGACAACAAGTAAAAGCGGCATGATATCGAGCATGAGTGAATGGCTCAAAAGATTTCGTAGTCCTGGCTCAAGGCCCAGCGTGCCCTTAACTCACGGCTGGCTCTAAGTGGCCAGACACCACCGCACTCAATTCTGGGCAGAGTGAAAATGTGAGAACGGGGAGACCAGGGGATGCCAGAGACTTCTTTGTCTTGTGCTGAATTTCCAAGTGTAGGCCTCGCAGGGGCAACGTCCGGTGTTGCGTATTAAAAATTCAGTGCCGTGCCTAGGGATCGGGCAGCGCTAGGAGCTGGCGGTAGCGGCACGGAATTCCTCTCTGAAGGAGTTATCCTTGCACTTACAATCTCACCCGTCTCGCACGTGCAGGCAGCCATCGAAGGCAATGCGTGACGCTGCAGGTAGACGAAATCCAAAGACAAAGATGCCCCCCGGATAGCCTTGACAGACTGCAGGGTCACGTGCCGTTAGCGAGCACCTATGAAGGCCGACACGGCACATGAGGAGGTGGGCGACCAGCACCACGCCCGGCCGCCTTTGTCTCCCTAGTGGCAATGTTTAAACACTGCACTAGGTACTCATTTGTAGTTGAGTAGACCTAGGGGAGGCCCAGGACCGGTGCGGAAAATCGTCACTGGTGTTGGCCGTGAGCGGGATTCGAACTCGGGTCGCCAGATTTAGAGCCTAGCTAACCACCGAGATGCCGCTCCCCAACGCGTTCACCGACAACACTGCCATAAATGTAATATATAATAGGCGACGTTTTGGGCAAGGCCCCTCCTTCAAAGCACATCAGAGCCATTGCCCAAAACGTCAATGATTACATGATTTCCAGGCAATGACCTTTCTTTCTTAATACCTCTATGGATAGATAGATAGATGTTTCTTATTACAGCAGAAAACACCGAGTGAGCTTGCAAGCTCTGGATGCGGGATTCCTGCGATGCAACAAACGCTCGAGCTAACCAACACTTACAACACAAAACATCACAAGGTAATACAAACCAGAGACGTTTTCCAGAAACGTAACCCAATGTATATTTACGTACGAGTCTTATTGACGAGTAAGTTAAGCTTCTGGGATTTGTGATTGGGGGGCGGCACGGTGGCGTAGTGGGTAGCGCTTCTGCCTCACAGCAAGAAGGACCCGGGTTCGAATCTCGGCTCGGGGGGCCTTTATGTGTGGAGTTTGCATGTTCTCCCCGTGTCTGCGTGGGTTTTCGCCGGGCACTCCGGTGTCCTCCCACCGTCCAAACACATGCTGCCAGGTTAATTGGCGTAGTGACTAAATTTCCCCAGGCGCCCTGCGATGGACTGGCGTCCCATCCTCGGTGTTCCCCTGCCTTGCGCCCTGTGTCTGCCGGGATAGGCTCCGGCTCACCGCGACCCTGTACAGGATTAAGCGGTTTCTGAAAATGGATGGATGGATGAAAATGGATGGATGGATTTGTGATTGGGCACCACTGCCAAAACCCTATAACACAGTAAGTCATCTCCACACATTCTTGCAACCAATGTCGGGCATGTAAATTACAAGTATTTTCTGTGCACTTGAAAATAGGTAATGGTTGAGAATATTTTTTTTATTTTGCTCGATGTTAAAAAGCTACTCCGCTGGTATCTAAGAGGTGAACATGTCCCATCGCGTTCAGTAAAAACACAGCTCCTCATTGTTCAATGATGGTGTTCTGGGCCGTGGAGTGTGGAAAATGTGAGAATAGCTGTGCGCCGATGTAGGGGAAGTGAGCATCGCAGTAATGGCATCTTTGGGAAATGGAGGTGGAACACCCGACTGTTGGACATGGGAATTGGGCAATTTTAGTTTTAGTGGCTATTTCGCAGCCGTTGGAGCTTGCACAGTCGTGCTGATTGCAGGCCTGGAGTCCCAATACTGATTGCAGGGCAAGAAATACATCCTAAAATTGACCTATTTCGATCGAGATCTGTCCATAATGTTCTCCGTACGGTTTAACCTCCGGTTAATGGTCGAAACAATAGCGACGCGCACGTGCACACTGCCCACCAGCTAAAGACAAAGATTCCCCCCCACGGAGTCTCAGAGACGAGTGAAGACCGGCAAAGCGCATGTGTCTACCCCTGAGGCTCACCCTCCCTCCCTGTCTCCCTCCGTATTTGTCTTTAAGGTAGTGACGGCCATCTTAGGGGACGCTGGCAGATTTTTGCCGCTCTTAAGATTGCCAGTTTGAAGACCTTTCGGTATACTCGAAGCGGCCTTAATCATTCATTTTTTGTTGTTGGTTGTTTTTTCTTTCGTTGACATGCCGTTCTTTTCGCGGCCCTTGTGCAGAGCTTTGTGACCCTCGGGTGAAAGGCGCTATATAAAATGATATTATTATTATTATTATAACCCCGAGTCGTATCCGCTCTCTGCTGTGAGCGTCGCTCCTCCGCCCTCTGTTGTTGCTGGAGGGCGACTGCCTCGAAATAGCCGGCTACGTCCGTCACGAACCTCAAAACACGCATTCGCACACAACCCGCACACACATCAGCCAACATCCCCATGACAGCAGATCCGTTCGGACGACACGAGCAGCAAGTGCTATTTGAAACGACTCACAAAGGCGAGTGCGGCACGCGAGAGTGGGGAACAGCAGCACAACTCATCGCCTCTCTGCGTGGAGTTTGCATGTTCTTCCCGTGTCTTTTGCCGGGCACTCCGGTTTCCTCCCACAGTCCAGAGACACGCTGCTGCATAGGGTTAATTGGCCCGCTAAGTAAATTGCCACCGGTGCCCTGTGTTGGACTGGCGTCCCGTCATGGATATAGCCCTGCCTTTCGCCCTGTGTCTGCCGGGATAGGCTCCGGCTCATCGCAACCCTATACAGGATTAAGCGGTTTTCGACAATGAATGAATGAACTCATCGTACTTGTCTCCGTAGTGATGTTGGCTACAAGCCACAGACACGAAGAGTCAAATGTTCACCTTGAATTCCCGACAGGAAGACTTTACCCGTGTGTATGTTGAGGGGGGGGGATCCCATCCAACTTTTATCCTCAAATAAAACACAGTGGCACTCACTGGAGAGTAAACATTGCAGGGTAAACAAAACATAATTACGTTCCACGTCTCTGTGACTTTGACACATCGCAATAATTGCTTTCACTTGTGATTGTTTTTCCTCTCTCAATGAAAAAATGTGTTCGAGTAAACGCGGCGTTTCGTTTGTGCGACACGGTGTAAACACAGACAATTGAATACATATTAACAGTAGCGGGTGATGGCGATTCGTCTTATTAAAGCGAACGTGAAGCCGAGTTTCCGCGTGTTTGCGCTGTCCTAACAGTTGTTTGGAACGCATAAAGGAGCCTTGCGATGCTTTAAGATGCCGCGTGTTTATGCGGTGACATTTTGAAGTTGGCAAAATCGCAACGTCAACAGATGCAAAGCGATGCAGTGTTGTGAAACTAATTAATTTCGACTTACGCCTGCAAACACAAGAAAAGGGAGCGATATCAAGCATGCAAACAAATAAGTAAACAAGTGGACTCTCAGTTTTCTGTCTCTCCGTTGTTCCATCCATCCATCCATTTTCAGAAACCGCTTAATCCTATACAGGGTCGCGGTGAGCCGGAGCCTATCCCGGCAGACACAGGGCGCAAGGCAGGGGAACACCAAGGATGGGACGCCAGTCCATCGCAGGGCGACTGGGGAAATTTAGTCTGTACGCCAATTAACCTGGCAGCATGTCTTTGGACGGTGGGAGGAAACCGGAGTGCCCGGCGAAAACCCACGCGGACACGGGGAGAACATGCAAACTCCACACAGAAAGGCACCCCGAGCCGAGATTCGAACCCGGGACTTCTTGCTGTGAGGCGGAAGCGCTACCCACTACGCCACCGTGCCGCCCATCTCTCCGTTGTTGATTTGCCGTTCTCTCCACAGCTCGGGGGAAAAAAAAAACCCCCAAAAAAATGGTTTTTGATTTTCCGTTCTCTGTTGTTGTTGACATGTCGTTCTCTCCGCAGCCGTGTGCAGCGCTTTGTGACCCTCGGGTGAAAGGCGCTCTATAAATGCCATTATTAGTATTATAAGGCACAACACCGCCGGCCTGTCAACTCGGGCAACACGCGAGCGATGGAGGGATTTCGATGAAGCTCTTAGTGGCAGTGGGGCGAACTGCTGCATCATCTCCTGCGGCTCCCCTCCAGCGAGTTGTTCAGATGGAAACAGTTTATTTAAACAAATGAGATTATACGTTTAACTCGAGGGCTCTCGCGACCAATGTAAGGCGTTGTATAGTATACTGCATTACATCCATCCGTTGTCAGAAAGCGCTTAATCCTGTACAGGGTCGTGGTGAGCCGGAGCGTATCTCGGCAGGAACAGGGCGCAAGGCAGGGCTATACCCAGGATAAGACGCCAGTCCGTCACAGGGCACCGCAGGCAATTTAGTCCGGAGGCCATTTAACCTAAGCAGCAAGATGTATTTGGACTGTGGGATGAAATCGGAGTGCCTGGTGAAAACCCACGTGGACACAGTGAGAACATGCAAACGCCACACAAAAAGGCCCCCGAAGCCAGGATTCGAACCCTGGGTTTCTTGCTGTGAGGCGGCAGCGCTACCCATTGCGCCACCGTGGCGCCCGCGCGTTGTAAAGCATCGTTATAATAATAATAATAATTCAATTTATATAGCGCCTTTCACCCGAGGGTCACAAAGCGCTGCACAAGGGCCGGAGTCCTAGAGGCCGACCCAGGACACGCTGGAGGGATTATATCCTTCGGCTGGCCTGGGAACGCCTGGGAATCCCCCAGGAAGAGCTGGAATCTGTTGCTGAGGAAAGGGATGTCTGGTCCACTCTCCTTGGACTGCTGCCGCCGCGACCCTCACCAGCACAAGCGGTTTTAGAAAATGGATGGATGGAGAACCTTTAGGTTGTGAGACACAAGAGACAAAAGTTTTGCAAAAGTATGACTTTCTGGCCCAACTCTACGTTTCCGTCACGATGGGCATTTCGGCCACGCAATTTCCAGTTTTGATTCACGGGCCCAATTTGTCGGCAGCTCCCGCGTTGGCCCGGGGATGTGAACCGTCTGTCGCCATTCTCTCCAGTTCCTCAAACGTGTGAGGCCAGCGAGAGTTCATCTCGCTTTCGCGGCGCACCTTGGTAACAAGCGGCAATATCTCACATTCGTCAGACAGCGGCCACTGCTCGATGTGGCCGTGAAAGCTCTCCCATCCTGGTTTAGGTGGAAGAGCGGTGGTAACATCTGCGCCTCACAGCAAGAAGTCCCGGGTTCGAATCTCGGCTCGTGGGCCTTTCTGTGTGGAGTTTGTGTGTTTCTCCCCCTGTCCTGCGTGGGTTTCCTCCGGGTTCTCCGGTTTCCTCCCATAAGTAAAAAAAAAAAAATGCATTAATTATTTGGCCGATCTTCTTCTTTTTTTGCGATTCTTCGAAGCGCGATGGTCAGCTTCTGGACGTCGTTGTCTTTCAGCTCGGCTTCTAAGTGTTTGGTAGAATTCGCAGGCGATACCAAGTATTACTTGACAGGGATCGCGACGTGAACGCTTCTACCTTGACCCGATAACATCATAATATATAGGAAGCAGTGTGTGGCAATATGGCGCCTGCAAACCGCCTGGCTGCCTCCTCCGCCTCTATGCGATTTCCTCGCGCCTCTGAGTCGTTCCTCTCGTCGATGAATACCTTCGACATTGAATGAATACGTGCGCGTTATAAATGTAAAATTAATATTATTATTAATGGGGAGCAGTTGCGTGTTTGCGCGGGGCAACTTCCCATCCAGGGTATGGCCCCTGCCTTGCGCCCTGTGTCTGCCCGGGATAGGCTCCGGCTCACCGCGACCCTGTACAGGATTGAGCGGTTTCTGACAATGGATGGGATGGAACTTCCCAAAAGCCATCCCCGAAGGCGCAGCTTTGAAAAGCAACCGTCAGATATTCGTTGTTACAGCACAAAATACCCAGGAAGGGCTTGCAAGCTCTAGAAGCGGGATTCCTGCCATACAACAAACGAGTAATAATTCTAAACAGCACCTCTATTATTTTGGACAACTCTTCCCGGCTGACGAGTCGTCCTGTAAGAGGTGGGGTTACGCACACTTTACCCCACCCGCTCGCGAACCTGTTCGTGGACTGCGTCGCTAGCTACCCAGTTAAACCGCCGAGCAGGCAAAGTGTACAGCGACTAATATTTAACTTCGTATAGCCGGGTTTTAAAGCACGTGGACTGTGTCAACACGTAATAATTCAAAGGTGTTCCTGTCAGAAGAAAATCGTTACAAATTACACACGGGAGTTTAAGTTTTCATTTTTTACTGCTGCTGCCACAATACGGTCATTGCAGCACGTTTTGCTCCACTGTGATCGAGAGGTCACGCTTCTTAGTCCGCGCGGCGTTAATCATTAACACACTCGCCGATGGAAATGCACCTGCGACAATTCGCTGCTCGATACGTGTCAATTGCACTGAAGTTGCACAATTGCAGACATCGCACATCAGAGTGAAAACTATAAACGGTCAATAAGGGGGAGTTTAACCTTTTTGCTGACTGTGCTATAAAGATGCGCGGTCGTCTCTTAATGCATACACAATGCAAGACTGAAGTGGGCTAGGGAACCCATTCCTTTCATTCATTCAGTATCAGCAAACGGTTAATACTGTACGGGGTTGTGGCGAGCTGGAGCCTATCCCGGGAAACAGAGGGCGTAAGGCAAGGTCATTACCAGGATGGGACGCCAGTCCATCACAGGGCACCCGGGGCAATTTAGTCCGCAGGCCAATTAACCCATGCAGCAGCAAGTCTTTGGAATTGTGGGAGGAAGCAGGAGGTGCTTGGAGAAAACCCACGCGGACACGGGGAGAACATGCAAACTCCACACAGAAAGGCACCCGCGCCGGTGACCCAATTCCTATTTCATATAATTTCACCGTGATTTGTGAGAAATAAAACGCACTTGCAATCCATTGCGCGCATTGTGAGCTAAACATTTTGTACGAATCAGACGATCATTAGACTCCTGTTGTCATTATTACTTTGCTAATCGTGTACGAAACCCAAATAAGGATTTGTTCGACGACATTTACCACCGCGCACTGCCGAGTTTGATCGGCGAAATGGATTTTCACTCCGCGGAATATTCCGTAGCCAAATGAACCTCTGGCACATGCATGGTTACTCCGGATAATTTGAGCGGAATTCGCGATCCATTTGCCTGTAATGAATAGTGCACTGCATTGACAAATCCAGATGGGCAGTGTTTAATTCCAAATCAGGCCTAGTGATGCCTCGAGCGCCTTTTTCAACCACCATCGATTTCGTTGTGCACATTAGTGAAAGGTGTCTGCTGCAACAAGCTCGCTGGTGACGCGTGAGCACGCATTTAATACGTCGCGCGTATCGCTGGTGTAGCTCCACGTCCTCCGGTTCTAGCGCGCGTTGCTCGGCACGGCGTCTTGACCAACCAACCAACCATTATCGGAGACAGCTTAATCCTAGACAGGGTCGCGGTGAGCCGGAGTCCATCCCGGCAGACACAGGGCGCAAGGCAGGGCTATACCCAGGATCGGACGCCAGTCCATCGGCGGAAATTTAGTCCGCAGGCCAATTAAGCTATGCAGTAGCATGTCTTTTTACGGTGGGAGGAAACCGGAGTGCCCGGCGAAAACCCACGCGGACTCGAGGAGAACATGCAAACTCCACACAGAAAGGCCCCCCGAGTCGGGGATTCGAACCAGAGCTCTTCTTGCTGCGAGGCGGCGGCGCTACTCACTGCGCCACCGTGCCGCCGCGGCGTCTCGACATGTCACACATTTTAACAACCCGGTTTGATTACCGTCACAACAAAGCGCAACGACTGCACTTAACCACGGGTTGACAGTCGTATTAAACGATAGTCGATGGTTGCTCTTCAGAGCTGCTCTTTCGGGATAGCCGTGTCGAGCGAGCTCCGTCGCTGCCTCGCGATGTTTCTCCTCTCACGGCTATCCCGAAAGAACAGCTCTGAAGAGCAACCGTCATGAATCGAGCAGCGAAAACCGACATCGGAATAAATGACAATTGATTTTCAAAGATAGTCTTTCGGGATAGCCGTGTCACTGAGCACTCCCTCTCTCCTTTGCGACGATTTCGCTTCCCACGTTGGAGGCATCCTCAGGCGGCCGGAGCCCCGTATTTAATTCACAATCATCAATTCAAAGTCGGGATTAAAGCCTGCCCATGTCGCGTCGGTCACGGCGTTGTTTGGCCCATACATCTCTCAAATAGTAATAATTATTGCATTTTATAGAGCCCCTTTCACCCGAGGGTCACAAAGCGCTGCACAAGGGCCGCGGAGAGAACGGCATGTCAACAACGACAGAAAAAAAACAACTAATAAAAACCAACGCAACAAAAATGTATTAAATTATTAAGGCTGCTTCGACTACACTGAAAGGTCGTGAAACTGTCAATCTTAAGAGCGGCAAAAATCTGCCAGCGTCCCCTAAGATGGCCGTCACTTGCTTCAAGACAAACACCGACGATGAGGATGGAGATTTACTTTACATTTATTAAACTTTCTAAAATAAAGAGGCCTTAACGCGTGAAATCCTGGCGAACAGCCCCACGGCACAACCCGAATACCGGCGTCGAGAGCGAAACCGCAAGCGTTTTCAAGTCAGTGAGCTGTCCGGCCACTCGACTACCTTTCGTAAAAGAAACGGGGTTCTTTCACCTGCATTGACACAGCTGTATGTGCACGGGGAACATCTCTCCTTGACTAATATTTACCCCCCTGTGAAGCCACAAAGGCCACATACGGGGGATATTACATTGAAAATCGCTGCCGCGCAGGCGGTGGACACGCTGAATGGAAACCAGCCCTGCATATGACAAAGGCACCTGCGCGGCACCATTTAGAAATGTCGGGTGGGTGATGCATCCCGCCCGCAAGCCGGTGCCCTCGAGCTAGCGCGAGGGCATCACCGCTAAGGTCCAATGCGCCCGGGGAGAGGTTGGTTTAATATCCCAAATGCTGCCGATACCAGCTAGCTGTCAATCAGCAGGAATGAAATCAGCTAAACACTCCACAGGAGAGTCGCACGGGTCAGCGGGATAAACCCAGGGAGCTTTACAAGACATTGAGCCGGGGAGAGATTGATCTGCTAAGGAGTTTCCCTCCACGACGCCCCCCACTACTCCAAATCCCCAACCTCCCCACCACCCCAAGTGCGACCAATAATGTCAATCTAAATACAAGACTACGCGCTAGCTCGTCAATTGCCTTCATTGGGACACACCTGGTGCCGGGAGTAGGTAAGTCCCAGGGATGATCACGCTGTAATTCCCACTCCGCCGACCATCCCTCCCCCCCTGTCTCCCACTCCCACGCACCGTCTTGTGCGTCAAAGTTCAGAATCCCTCGCTGAAAACAAAACGTCACCGCAGCTCCATCTGACGGGTCTAGCATTTGATTGCCAAAGTTATTTCCGTAATTATTTCGGGGGAATTTTTTTTTTTTAGCTTGCTCTCCTAGAATTTTTTTGCGCAGCTTGCCACGGTAACTCATCCGTGAAGAGTCTGACATTCCAGTCTCGCTCGGGCAACGGCAATTAGTTTGCGGCGTTAAATCATCCGTACGGTTATGCGATTGACAAACGATTGCATGAGAGGAATGGGGAAGGTTCGCCGACAAACCGAAGCTTTTGGAACATTGTCATTGCTCGTCCACTGGACAATGGTTTCTGGAAACCTTTTTTTAAAGATAAGGCGGAATTGATCGGACGGCGGCATAGGTTTCAAATTGATGCAACCCGTTTGCCATTCCAAATCTCACCTCATTGTCAGAAACCACTTAATCGTGTCAGAAACAACTTAATCCTGGACCGGAGCCTATCCCAGCAGACACAGGGCGCAAGGCAGGGCTATACCCAGGATGGGACGCCAGTACATCACAGGGCACCGGGGGCAATTTAGTCCGCAGGCCAATTAACCTTTGCAGCAGCATGCCTTTGGACTGTGGGACGAAACCAGAGTGCCCGGCGAAACCCCACGCGGACACGTGGAGAACATGCAAGCTCCACACAGAAACGCACCCGAGCCGGGATACCAACCCGGGGCCTTCTTGCTGTGTGGCGGCAGCGCTACTCACTGCGCCGTCCCGATGTTGGAGACACGTTGGATACATTTTTATGCCGTTTCTCACCCCCCCCCTTACAATATCAGAGGAACACCAAGGGCACATTCTCAGCACACTGCGCGTATATATGGTACCAACACGTGTCAGCTGAACCGTTCAGAAACGCCTGAAGATGCCTCCAACACGGGAGGCGAAACGTCACGTATTAGCGAGAGAGGAACGCTCGACACAACTATCCCGAAAGAACATCTTTGGAAAGCAGTTCTCACACATCGAGCCGTGAAAACCCACATCGGCACAATTGTATTAGCTTCAACGTTGCGCGGCGTACGTGCCCGCTCACTGTAAAGGCCAGAACTTGTTTACCTGCTTGGCAGAGGCGATGCTGGTTTCCACTCGGTGCCCAATTACGAGGACGAGCTTAAACATGCACGCAGCATGGCTTGCCTTTGGGGACGGAATGAAGATGAACGCAGCGCTCTGCCCGACAGACAGATGGGAAAGTTCGGTCCACTGATAACCGACTGGCACATTTCCCCTAGGCCCGAAAGCAGGCTGTGTGTGTGTGTGTTTTTAACAAAAAAACCCGCCATATTTTTGTGACGCGTGCCTTCACGAGCAGCCAGAAGAACCTGAATTGTGGGGTTGGGGGTGGCGGGATGGCAGGTGTGATATGCTAATTGAGAAATGAGCAAGTTTTTAGGACACGTTGCCATCAATGTTGTCTCGCATGCTGCTGCTCGGCAGCTGTACCAAATTGTAAAAAAACACAAACATCGTGGGAACCAATGTACATTGGATTTTGACAAACGTTATCTAAAGTGCCCCCGGTGCCCTGTGATGGACTGGTAACTCATCTTGAGTATAACCCTGCCTTGCGCCCTGTGTCTGCCGGGATAGGATCCGGCTCACCGCAACCCGGTACAGAATTAAGCGGTTTCTGAGAATAATAATAATAGCATTTTATAGAGCGCCTTTCACCCGAGGGTCACAAAGCGCTGCACAAGGGCATCAGAGAGAACAGCATGTCAGCAACGACATGAAAAAAACCAGCTAATAAAACTAAAGCAACGAAAAATTAAATGATTAAGGCTGCTTCGAATACACTGAAAGGTCATGAAACTGGCACTCTTAAGAGCGGCAAAAATCTGCCAGCGTCCCCTACGATGGCCGTCACTTCCTTAAAGACAAACACGGAGGAAAACAGGGAGGGAGGGTAAGCAACAGGGGGAGACATAGGGACACAGAGACATGAAGACAGAGAGACAGGCATGGGGGGGAAACAACGCCAAGAACATATACATAGACACACGTAACATTGGAGCCTATGGGATGATTTAACATTGACGTCTTTGGAATGATTTAACACTGAAGTCGACGACAGGATTTAACATCGCAGTCTATGGGAGTGGGCAGCACGGTGCCGTAAAGGTGAGTAGCGCTGCCGCCCCGCCTCTTTCGATAAATTAACGCCGTAGCACCGCCCACAGATGCCGGTTGACCAATGAGAAGTATGTGTCGGTTATTTTTTTAAATCTTAGGCCAGCGCCCACTATGGGTTGATTGACTAATCAGGAGGCGAGGGCTGGCTCGCGTCTTTGTTTTGATCACGTGACAGACACGGACCGGGGTGAGACACGGGGAGACGATTGTAGCCCCTCCCCCGGGGCTACAATGGCGGCGCGTTCCCTACGCTGCAGCCACTCTCAGACCAAAGT
>JAZEWU010000022.1:6248165-6296334 GCA_036362915.1 Geotria australis | reverse complement strand
AAACAACGCCGGGTCTGAGAGAAACGGTATTTCGATTCTCTGTATGTCCTGTACATATGGTAGAGTTGACAAATAAAGTTGAATTGAATTGAATAGAGACACGGGGAGAGACACGGACACTGGGTGAGACACGGGGAGAGACACGGGGAGGACAATATTGGCCTCCATGAGGTTGTTCAATTGCCCACATGACCTCCTGTCGTGCCTGAAGGCCATGCCAGAATTAAGGTGGAATTTGGCCAATTCCGTGCACGTGGCATCGGCAATGCGTTTCACTGCTGATTATGACCGCCTGAAATATAATCACAATAAGCTATATTTGCAACGGGATTGCAATAGAAAATGAATCTATAACACTATCCTTCCGCGGCAAGCATTAATGTTGGAATCACATTGAAACGTACAATAGCCCGTACAAGAATTGCAATTTCTCCCCGTGAAAGGTACCCCGTGAAATCGTCCGAACGGAATACGTTTCCTCCAGGAATTACCCAGTTGCACTTGGCAATGATACCTAGTAAAGAGATCGGTACCTGTGACACCTGCAAACATCAGAACGGGGTGGACAGAGCGGAACGGCATCGGAAGAGCTGGTGCCAACACCGGGGTCTGAGAGAATCGAAATTTCGATCCTCGATATGTCTTGGACATGTGGCAGGATTGACAATAAAGTTGAATTGAATTGAATTGGTTGGTCCGCCACTCACGGGGCCCCACGCTAAATAATAATATGAATAATTCGAGTTAACGTGGATGATCACTAATCTACAGAAATTAAGTGTGCTTGCGCTCGTGAACGCCTCATTTACAGCTCAAGAAATACCATATTTTAAAGACGCAGCCCAGTCTTTTTCTTCTGTAGTAATAAGTAACTTGACATCATGACCTGCAATAAAGTGGACTTTGGATGTCTTTACTCTGCATTATTGATCATATATTTACCCCTGTTTGGTCCTTGTGTGCTTCATCTCAGTACATCAGGATTCGTGATGGTTGCTCTTCAGAGCTGCTCTTTCGTGATAGCGACGTTTCGCCTCCCACATCGGAAGCATCATCAGGTGTTCGGAGTGAGCTGAACCATTCAGAAACGCCTGAAGAGGCCACCCTGTACAGGATTCAGCACTTTCGGACAATGAATGAATCATCAAGCGTTTATTTGTTAAAGCATGTTTTCTTCTATGCGTGGGTCTAATTATATGGACATCCTGCTTGTGTTCGTTCGCACAGAGCAACAAATGTCCGAGCGGTTGATCCAACATCCCAAATACAGTCGCGACCTCTTCAAAGGGAGCATTGTGAGTGATTGAAGCATTCCTTGAGTGTATGGTGATTTTTTTGGAAGAAGAAAAAAAAACAGACGCACACTTAATTTCTCTGTGAGCTCTTTCTGAAAAGATAGATCACACAGAAGTGGACTGTGGTTTTTTTTCACAATCAAGAAACGCAAACGTGCCTCATTCCTGTGTGATCCTTAAAATAAAATCTATAGCAATGATGTATGCTTGGGTTTAAAAAAAAATAGCATGCTTGAAAATAAACAATTCTCATTCGTTAGTTTTATCCATCCATTCATTGTTAGAAACCACTTAATCCTGTACAGGGTCACGGCGAGCCGGAACGTATCCCTGCAGACACAGGGCGCAAGGCATGGTTATACCCAGGATGGGACGCCAGTACATCACAGGGCACCGGGTGCAATTTAGTTCATCAGGCCAATTAACCTATGCAGCAGCATGCCTTTGGACTGTGGGACAAAACCAGAGTGCCCGGCGAAAACCCACGCGGACACGGGGAGAACATACAAACTCCAAACAAAAAGGCCCCCGAGCCGCGATTCGAACCGGGGATTTCTTGCTGTGAAATCCCCGACCTCGTACCGCCCCTTCATTCGTTAGATGTATGGGGAAAACAGGCACAAAACATTGACACACATCCTCTACAGTGGCAGAGATGTGTACGCAATCACGAATTGTCTGGACTTTAGGAGCCGACGAGCTTCATGTGACTTTAGCAGCCGATGCCCATCCACTGATAGATAAAATCCTACCAACAACGTTCGGGTCATGGGAGGAATATCCGTAGACTTCACCACGACGGTCAATGCAGGTTGGCGACGGCAGCGAGCGTAGAACTGGGGCACAGAATTCCGTCCAGCGATGAATGGGTGATGCTTCGAGTCTGCCGCACAGCAGTCTATAACAACCTGCCATGCACGATTCCGGCTGAACGCCTGCTAAGATTCTCACACTTAGTGAGATCATGCGCATTCCGAGTGAATTGTTGTCGGGCTTCATAGGGGGGGGGGGCGTCATAAACGTAAAGGACTTGTGTCAATATCCTCGCCGTGAGAATAAGGCTCAAACTTTACACTGGCACACGCTGCGGTATTCGTTTAACACGTGCCTTAGACGCCCCGCCGCCATCAGAGACAAGGTAATGAATGTTAAAGCCAAGCGCGCGTATCTATTTGCCGGCGCGCTCCGTGCCGTTCAGAGAGAAAGAGAGAGAGAAGCATGCGGGCATATTGATCGATCGTGGTTAGCCTTTAACCAGCCCTGTCCTGACAATGGAGGAATGCAAGCGGCGCCGATAGATTGCACATTTCCCTGATCAGGAACGGACTCCCGGGGAAAAAATTGCTCATCGATTCGCGACAGACTATAACAATAGCGGCTGTAATAATGGAAACAACAGTGCAGTGTTGTACGTGGGAATGCGGTCGCGCGTGTTTGTTAGGGTTCTCCAGATTGCACCGCATTAACAAACGCGCAGAGTGGCTCGGCATGAGTGAAACCAACAGGACGCGAGACCAGGATTGCAAAGAAAACCCTGCCCAGGGAATTGACGCCGTGTCTCAGGAAATTGCAATGAAGCGGCATTGGTGGCGATGTGTACGTACGCGACGCGGCGTTGCTACTGTTTCGTGCGAGCGCCGATCGATACGCGGCGTTAAAATTACAAGAAGTCAGTTTTTTTTTAATGAAAGCTGGAAGGGGAAACCGTTGAGCTATGTAGATTTATTTTAACAGTCGTCCATCGGGGAGGGGTAAAACAATTAGTAGATAACTTGGGCTAGACTATGGATGAGATACCGGTCCATTACAGGGCACCGGGGGCAATTTAGTCAGGACAATTCAGCTAGGCGGCATGGTTTTGGGACTTTGGAAGGAAACCGGGGGTGCCCGACGAAAACCCACTCGGAAACGGGGAAAACATGAAAACTGCAGACAGAAATGCACCCGAGCCGGGAATCTGTGAGGCGGCAGCGCTACTCACCGGGCCACCGGGTCGCACAATAAGATCTGCTCTCAAGAGCTGCTCCTTTGCGATAGACGTGTCGGGCGTTCCCTCCTCTCTCTTTCGCGACGTTTCGCCTCCCAGCTTGGAGGCATAATCAGGTTAATCCATGCACTGTTGAATTCCGCACAAAGTAGTACTGTACTCATTTTTTCCCCACAAAGCTACAGGGTGTTCACCGAAGTGACGTCGCAATGGTAAAAATAGTCATTTTCATTTTCAAAGCGCCTTTAGCCCAACGGTCGCAAAAGAGCGGCTCTCGGGAGCAATTCCCAGGCATCGAGCCGTGACAAAACGATATCAATCCAAAATTCAAACGCATCCGTAAAATACAGGTTAATTGCCTGCAAGGATTTACACGAGTACATTTGGCTTGGTAATCACACGAAACGCCTCGTTTATTAAGCGGAGGACTCTCTCCACAACAAATATTTATATTAAAAAATAAGCACATCCACAGCTAATTGCCGAAAGGCTCTCGGGGATTCTTGTTTATTGGGCACATTAGGGACAACTTTGAACGCTTAGGCGGCGCGTGGCCACCTGGTATTTGACACCTTGTTGTTGGTGATTCACCACCACGTTGCTGTGCGCACACAGCTTTGTATGATGATGATGATGTGCGAGCGCGCTGTTTGTCTACCCAACAATGGCTCCCTGTCAAAACGGCCGTCGTTTATGTCCGTCGCTTGACAAGTGATCCTTTCAAGCGGCGGTGGACTTTGCTCCGCGTTACGGTAAATTATCCCCCCGGGGTTCTGTACAGGTTGGATGTGCGGGCACGCACGCATCACGGCGTGTCGCGCTGCCGCCTCACAGCAGGAGGACCCTGGGTTTCGATTCCCGGCTCGGGGGCCTGTTTCTGCGTTGAGTTTGCGTGTTCTGCCCGCGTCCGCCCAGGTTTTCCCTACAATCCAAAGACACCCTGCTGCATAGGTTAATTGGCCTGCGGACTAAATTGCTCCCGGTGCCCTGAGATGTTGTGCCTTGCAGACCCATCCACGCTGGACAAATGTTAAACAGAGATACGTAACTCGGTTCCTTCCAGCTTACGTGATAGGGGGAAAAGTAAATGCCCGTTGATAGGTAACGTCAGACACACGGAGACATTTAATTAAAAGCAATTAAACATTGATTTAAGCTATTTCCCTAGCTTAATTGGCTGTGCTCAGATACTGTTTTACAACCTTCAGCCAGCAGTGGGAATTCCACATTCCCATGTCAGGGCAGAGTCTATCCATGGGACAACCAATGTTGGCTTCCTCACAAACTAGCACTCACTATTTTCACAAAACCACTGGGTGCAAACTTGCAGTGCAGTGCCAGCTCACTTCTCCGGTTTCCTCGCTGCTGTTACATAATTGGCCTGCTGAATGAATTACCCCTAGTGCCCTGTGATGGGCTGGCGTCCTATCACGGGCATAACCTTGCGCCCTGAGTCTGCAAGGATAGGCTTCCGGCGACCCCGCTCAGATCTTCAAACACCAAAAGCTAGCAAACGGTTTCGGGGAAACGTTTTTCTCAATTCTCCTTCTTCAGGGGGGGAGTTCACGCAGCCGAGTGCTGCAGCTCCACTTTTAAAAGGTAGGGTCACCACCAGGCGAAATGGGCCAAACCATTCAGGAGCACAGCACAGGGGGGTGGTTTCTCGAGACGGCCCAGCCGCTGGCATTGCTTAACCCATCATTTGCCGACTCACCACATTTCAAACTTAAATATTTAGTTTCAAACAGCAATTCACTAAAACTTCTTAACAATTTAAATATTAAAAAAATATGTAAAATATAAAACCCACACATAAAATATAATAAAATTCGTATTAATTAAAATTGTATAAAAGCCGCACCTAATCTAATTTAATGCAAGCTATTTCTCATTTCCAACTACCCTTATATTATTACATTCCCTCTTCTTAGTTCTCCAAGGGTGATTAGACGGAAATAAATTACACGCCTCGTTATCGCCTACATTGTAAACTTGGCTGTTGCTGAAGCAAATGCATTGTCTGCTTTCCTCCAAAATATTCAACGCTGCATGTGGCTGGGTAGTCTTCCACGACCTGTTATTTGCAGTTAATGATCTATCCGATGGTTTGAAACCATTAACTCCAGCAGTTATGTGATTTACTCGTGTGAAAATATTCAAAACATGTTCTTCTGGCTTTTAGAGGTTGAACCAATAATTGCTAGGTGTCTCCGTTTCTTTGCAATGTGAGGCAACAGTTGATTTTTGCCAATTTCCCATTAGGAATGTTCTAGACCCACCATTCTAAACTGTAGGGTCGTGACCCATCAGTGGGCCGCGAGCGCCACCTCGTGGTCTGTGGAGACCATGCCCTAGTGGGCCAAGTGGGCCTTTAGGTGCAAAAGGTTGAGAACCCCTGCTCTATAGGAAACGGCACGCACTCACCAGCGTGGCAATGTATGGTCATAATCGCTCCATGTTCTTTGGGACTTTATCCAGCAGTGGAAAGGGCATAACTAATGATATATTTTAAGCACAGTGACTATCAATATTGGAAAGACCAAAACATATCTTCTGACTCGTGTCTCCGTGTTTACATTTGTGTACTGTACAGAAATGAGCAATGTGGATCGCTGCTGCCTGAGTATTTACATTACTGGACGGACTTTTTCATTATAAATTGATGGGACGTGAGCAATCATGCCTTTACTAATTGGTTTGTGCCGCACGGTATATCGGCGCGAATGAAACGTCGGACATTCTACCGAACCACGCGCAGTACGACGTGAAAACACACCGGAGCGCCGTACTGCACACACGCTAGACAACCGTTATAAAGCGCTTTGTGACCCTAGGGTGAAAGGCGCTATGTAAAATGCTATTATTATTATTATTATTACACAGCTCAACGGTTCCATCCAGCTTAAATCATGACTGACTGACCAAACAAACTCGCCCAGTCGCGTCCAACTGTTAATCAACCAGAACAGCCGAGCAACACTGTGGCACTGGGGCAATGACACGATTTATGGGGACCAGTAATGACACAATAGTGAAATGTGCATCACGGACGTTCAAGCATCCCATCGCATGCCGCCGGCAGAACTTCTCATGAGGACAACTATTAATTCAGATCAATGCGATGGATAACTCGGTGAAACCTTAACAAGGTCACGTCAAATCAGCCTCTGCAGTTCCAATTTTCCAGCATCAATGGCACAATCAGCGTTCACAGGTCGCAGCATGTGAGAGGAGAAGTGAGCGACAGCACCTACTCCACACACCGCGCTCACGTACAACCTTCGCGAAAAGACGATTCTCGGTCGCGGCACCCACAACCTGGAACAGCCTGCCACACCTATTGCGTCAAACACAGTCCCCCACAGCCTTCAAAACTCACAACAAACCGACTGAGCAAGGGCTCCGCGCCTCCGAATCAATGGGTGCAACGCGCGCGGAGAAAATGCGCGCGTTACAAAAGTAGATTATTATTATTAAGTCACATGTACCTAACAGTTCACCAAATCCTATGGGCTGCAATGGGTTGTTCTGGGTGCTTATAAGGATATTTTAGGGGCACTGCGGGTGATGGAGGACCCCGTTAATTGTGTTTTGTGCCCGGCCCGGTTTTACAGCCCTGGGTCGGTTTTGACCACAACTTTGTAGAATTTAAGTCGAGAGAAGCAAGCCTTGGGCTGCCGTGATGTGTAAATGCGCATATATCAAGTGATAGGATAGAAGATCCACAATGATTGTCGCTTCACCCATCTTGATAAATATCGTTATGATCTGATTATAATTGTTTATATATATTAAAAACACAGTAACGTATACAATTACAAAAACACACAAAATTAAGTTTGAAATAAATACCTATTCGTTTAGTACCCTGAAAAACGTTTTTCAGGGTACAATAATGGACAGCAAGGTGGTTAATGACATCACAATTTTTATAGTTATTTAATCCTTTCTTACGACAGACATTGTAAGGTTTTAAAGACTCGTGGCAGGCTTACGTTGAACTGCGAGTAGTTGAAACATTACTGTGAATACAACAAAGCACATAATGCAATAAAAATGTAAATTGCGATTTTAGAGTTCCGGAAAACTGATCTTGTCATGTTGTGAAATTTGATATTTTATCGTATCGTATCGTGAAAAATGACGTCATGGCAACGTGATTATAAAGTAACCCAACCAAGTGCTCATCCAAGTGTACTATGCGCTTAACGCAAACTGTTCGTGATGTTACAGCTGAAGAATACAGGATGTAACTGTGCAGCACCGCATGAAGCTCTAATATTTGAACGTTGCAAAAAGTTCTGCGGATCAGCACTGCTTTTGCTCATTCATATGGAACGCTTAATTTTTATGCCGTTTCTCCGCCCCATGCAATATCAATGGAACACAGAGGACACATTCTCAGCGCACTGCGGATATATGGCACAACACGTTTTGGCTGAACTGTTCTGAAACGCCTGACGATGGCTCCAACGTGGCAGGCAAAATGTTGCGGAGGAGGGAGATGGAACAGGACACGGCTATCCGAACAGAACATCGATGGAGAGCAAATCTCATCAATGTTTTAACCACACCGTGTGAACTCAACCTTGTAAATATAAATATTACATCAGTGGACGTTTTAAAGGCCCCTCGTTCTTGGGTCCTTGAGATGCTTATCTTCAGATCAAACGGCAAAATTCAGAAGCCTTGCTCACTGTAACATTTGAAATGCAAAACACGGTGGATTTTCCACTCCAGAGAAATCATTAGGTCATTCAAAATTCCTGTTGCCTGCACGTTTCAAAATTCTGTTTCAAAATCCAACCGTACATTTGTAAAAATATATCAATAAAATACTTGTTTAACTTGAAGTTTAGTTGTTTTTTTTATTATTCGTATCGTCTCTCGCCTTAAACGAAGCGTGACAAAGCATCAAAAAATATATCCTTTGTTAAAAACAACCTATATTCAGACCGTACAAGTCAGTCATCATCAGCCGTAGTCCACTTAAGGGTGAAGGCCTCCATATGTGCTGCGATGTCACAATTCATCTCACGCCTGCAAACGCACCGATCGCTCATCGCACAAACTCCGCATAACAACAAAGAATATCTTTACGTATTTGGTACTTACCCCATCCTCAGCCATGTGCAGCCCCTAACAACATCTCGAGAAGAAACCAGACTCCAGCTCTGGACGGAAAAGCTTGAGAGTGACCCTCCTCCAACTTGCATGGTAATCCCGCCTGCCGAAGACCTCCCTCCTGGCTCAGAAGCACCATGGATTCAGTGGAAGACACTCAACCGCCTGAGAACTAGAACGGGACGATCAAAAGATGCTTTGGTCAGTAAATTGCCCCAGGTGCCCTGCGATGGACTGGCGTCCAATCCTCGGTATACCCCCTGCCTTGCGCTCTGTGTCTGCCGGGATAGGCTCCGGCTCACCGCGACCCTGTACAGGATTAAGCGGTTTCTGAAAATGGATGGATGGATTACGCGTTGTGTGCGCGTGCATACACGCTCGCGCTTGCTCGTGCAGTGGTTAGCGAAAGCGGGCTACGAATCTGGCGACCCGAGTTCGAATCCCGCTCACGGCCAACACCAGTGACGATTTTCTGAACCGGTCCTAGGCCTCAAATGAGTACCTAGTGCAAGTGTGTAGACATCGCCAATAGGGGAGACAAAGGCGGCCGGGCGTGGTGCCGGTCACCCACCCCCCTGGTGTGCCGTGTCGACCTTCATAGGTGCTCGCTGACGGCACTTGCCCCAACAGTCTGTTAAGGCGACACGGGGGATCTTTGCCTCTGCCTTCGCTCGCTCGTGCGTGCTAGCGCACCGCTAGCGGCGCCGCGCTCGGCGACACCTCGAGGAGCAGCTGCAGCCAGCACGTGAACGCCGGGAGGCACGGCACGCGCAGCGCCAGGTGCACGAAGGGCACGTAGAAGACGAGGCCGGCCAGCACGAACAGCAGCGCGTACAGGTACTCGTAGCGCGGAGACGACACGATCGGCGCCAGCACCAGGTAGCCGCACACGAGCACCACCAGCACCGGCACGGGCCACGGCACCTGCGGGACGGGGGTGATCGGCGGGTGAACGACGGGCGAACAAACGAAATGATAATAATAATAGCGTTTCATATAGCGCCTTTCACCCGAGGGTCACAAGCCGGGGCCGTCGCCCCCTCTGCAGCCTTAATCATTTAATTTGCGTCGCTTTGTTTTTTATTAGCTGTTTTTTTTTTCCTGTCGTTGTTGACATGCTGTTCTCTCCGATGCCCTTGTGCAGCGCTTTGCGACCCTCGGGTGAAAGGCGCTCTATAAAATGCTGTCATTATTATAATTATTATTGTGCACGCCACCTGATCGCAACACCCGTAACCTCGATCGGCGCGGGTAGCGGGCCGGGTGTCGCTCGCTCACCCTGTAGGGCCTGTGGAGGCGCGGCTCGCGAACGCGCAGCACCAGCAGCGCGGCGCAGCTGAGTCCGACCAGCAGCCACGTCACGAAGCCGAAGTAGTTCGTGAGCGCGACGAGGTCCCCGGGCAGCACGAAGGCCACCGACAGCAGCGTGGAGAAGGCGACGGCGGCCGTCGGCGTGCGGTGGCGCGCGCTCAGCATGGCCAGCACGGACGGAGCCAGGCCCTCGCGCGCCGCCGCGTAGTTGAGGCGGCCCGTCACGAAGGCGCTGCAGTTGAGCGAGCCCAGGGTGGACACGGCCACCGACAAAGGCACCAGCCACGAGAAGGAGCCCAGCACGCGGTCGCCCCACGTCACAGCCACGGCAGCTGCGTTGCGGGATGGGGGACATGGAGGTGGAGGGAGACAGATAGACCCATCCATTAACCATCCATCGTCAGAAACCGATTGATCCTGTAACAGGGTCGCGGTGAGCCGGAGCCTATCCCGAGCAGACACAGGACGCGATGCAGGGCTATACCCCAGATGGGACGCCATTCCATCACAGGGCAGATAAATAGACAGATTTAGATTATTACAGTAGAAAAATACCCAGTGAGCCTGCAAGCTCTTTACGGGACTCCTGCGATACAACAAACATGTGAACTGCTGACAATTAAAATATATACACGTTTCGCAGTGCTGTACTCATTCATGCAACGCCATCCAGTCGTCTTATAACGCTAGTACGTTTTGTCTGACCGCATTTCCAATCCCATATATTTTTGAAAGGGAGACGCAGATAGCCAAAGCGAGAGCTTTACTGAAAGATAAATATTCGAGCAATGTAGCCCAGGTGGACATTCTAGCAGCCAGGAGAAACCACACAATGCTGCACTTAATAATCCCCAAGACGGTCAAAACTGGTTAACCACTGAGCAAGTGAGTTACCTGGCTGCTGATAATATATTATCAGAATCCTGACTGCAGTAAAGTTATTTGACCTTGCAAGGCCCCTTGCTGACAATGTGTGTAATTGGTCTTGAAGTTCTATAATCCATTGCGGGTCTTATACGATTTGACTTTGGTATAAATTTAGCCTGAGTAACAACAGTTGAGTAATGTCGCAAGGTACTTAATGTCAATGTACTAGTTAGAAATCTCTGAGACATGGCGACAAATGAAAGCCGCTAGTCACTCGCGGAAAGCTGCGAGAACAATCGGTACATTTTGAGCGAAAAAAAAAACTGTAATTCGGACGAATAGCCGAGCATAATATGTTCTTGTAAAAATCAAGTTAAGAAACGAGTTTTTAAACGAGAACACTTCACGAGGCAAACCTCATAACCCCCAGATGGGAGTGAACTTTTATCTCTGTTACGATGTTAGTCTCCTGCCGAGAGCCATTGTAAATGTGCAAATATAAATTTGTGATAGCATTTCCAATGTGGAACCATAATAAATCACATATTATAGAACTTGCCAAATTGAAATGGAATGACGGCCATGAAAAAGCCTAGCTCAAAGCGTGCTAATTAAATCACCACGCTGATGGCCTCTTTCATGACAACATTGTGCATTTCTGTGAGCTTTATTTGCGAGTGTAAATATCTATTTACTCTTCACATCTTTGCGAAATGAGAAGAAAAAAATACGCTTTTATGGCATCCCTTTCGAGCGCAATAACAAATAAGCACCCCATGAGATATTTAAACAACGTTCATTTCACAGGAATACTTTAGAGTTTAAATAATCAGCGTAATGAGAATTTTATGGCTTTGAGGCTAATTTAAGCGAACAGTTGGGGAGACCACCTTAATTCTTGTTTTCACTACAAAGAGCCGCGGAGTTTGGCACGATCGAATTACTGCTCTGCAGATTTATTTTTGCCAGATTAATCCTGGCTGCCACAGCGGTTGACATTCATGGATGATCTATGGAAATTATGGAAATTAGATTATTGATTAAACTACGTCTAAGCGTAACAGGTTACTTGATTTATATTTCACCTGAGCTAGCGTTTTAGAATATTGTTAAAACAAACGAACCAGTTGAGAATCAAAACCAACTCTGATTAAACCACCGCACTGCCATGTTAGCGGCGGGCTAACTGGGCAGAAAGAGTCCATTCCACCTTCATCCTAACGTCAGAAGAACGTGTTACACGCGTGGAACACGATCACCCGCAGGGCGGGTACTCTGCTAGCGTGATCAGTTCACTAATGTGGATGATAAAATGTGTACTCTACATTTTGATGAATTGCAACGGGGGAAAACAAAAAATATTGTCTTGGCCCACGAGACCAGGTAATGCCCCATTACACATAATATACCAGGACGCGTGTCTGCTATTTAGAGACTTTGTACAGCTGCTAACATGACGCCTTTGCATACGGGAGGCATGCACGAGCGTGTCCATTGTTTGGTTTAGAGGAACATTCTTAACATCCTCCGTTCCTAACGGCCCACTTAAGTCCGGCTGTTAACAGAAGCCAAGTAACAAAGCACATATATAGTATCCATCCATCCATCCATTGTCAGAAACCGCTAAATCCTGTACAGGGTCGTGGTGAGCCGGAGCCTATCCCGGCAGACACTGAGCGCAAGGCAGGGGTATACCCAGGATGGGACGCCAGTCCATCACAGGGCACCGGGGGCATTTTAGTCCGCGTATAGAGTACTCCAATTCAAATGATAGTTTTCACAGTTCAGTGAAACTGTCATGCAGCAAATTCACAAGCACATGAACGCTGTAATACTGTATAGCCCGAGCATGGTAAAATTGGAGAAGTTAAATTTCACGGCAAAAATAAAAAAATTTTTAATCCTGCATGAACAAAAATAATCATTCCAGAGCAGCTTTCATTGCCACGTTTGATAATTCTTTGCAATCCATCACTTTAGGCATAATACCTGAGGGTGCAACATCGTTGTAAATATGTCGTGTTCAAGGCAACGTAATCTCAAGAAAATTTCTACAAACATAATGTTCTTTCAATGATGAATGAGTTCCATAGCATCTGGTAATTGGAAAATGAATAAAGTTTCGCAAAGTTAACAATCTCCAGCGAACGCATTGCCTTGATGCCTTCGGTGTTTTCTTGCTATTTTTATCGAGGCTAATGGGAACACAACTGATGCGACGAGACACGCCACGTCATGTATATAAATGCAGTGCATGCTTAAATTATAACGACTGAGAAAAACTATCACATAATAATAATAATAATATTGTCTAGACAGTCTAGAAACACAAACGTTATCCTGTCATGTAACGACATTGTTCGGTAATAAGCTGTATCTTGAAAGCGTCCTAATAAGCAATAACAACAAAAATCCACTTGTCGCTACACATATTGATAAAGCAGCAGAGGAGTACACGTGCATAGCCGTCAGGTAATACTTGGTATTGCCTGCGAATTCTACCAAACACTTCGAGGCCAAGGAGCTGAAAGACAACGATGTCCAGAGGCTGACCATCGTGCTTCGAAGAATCGCAAAGAAGAAGAAGCGCAAGCGTGTTTTTGTTTTGCGTGCATTGCTGACAAAACACAGTAACACCTCGATTTAACGGACCTCTATACAACGGACTTCGGAAACAACAGACGCTGTGTGCTACTTCCGGGACAGCAGTCTGCCCTGTAAACAACGGAAATCATATTGTTTTATTACTAGTGTTTTATCGCTGCTATTAGAGGCATGCATTACTCTGTTTTAACGGTCTTCATGACACGTAGGGTTTTATAAGACATGGCCAATCACCCTGTACAGAAGATCGTCGTAGAAACGTCCGGATCGAACCGACTTCCAGACAGACTTTCCCCCCCCCATTAGTCTGTCAAATCGAAGTTACACTGTAATGGTAAAACAGCGTAGAAGGAAAACGTTAGACGTTAGACGCATCGCTAGTGCGTCGTGTTGACTAACACTTCGTTGCCCTGTCTACGCGACGAGTCTGAAAAAACGCTGGCAGAGTTCGGAGACGGAAAATTGCACGTCCACCGTGAATCATTTGCCCGCCGCTGCTACTGCCCGTGTGTGCTTAGACATGCGAAGGTAATAATCAGTCATCCATTCATTGTCAGAAACCGTTTAATCCTGCACAGGGTTAAGGTAGGCCCGGAGCCTATCCCGGCAGACACAGGGGCGCAAGGCAGGACACCAGTCCATCACAGGGCACCGGCGGCAATTTAGTCAGCAGGCCAATTAACCTATGCAGCAGCATGTCTTTGGACGGTGGGAGAAAACCGGAGTGCCCGGCGAAATCCCACGTGGACACGGGGAGAACATGCAAACTCCACACAGAAAGGCACCCGAGGCGGGATTTGAAACCGGGTCCTTATTGCTGTGAGGTGGCAGCATTACTCACCACGCTGCCGTGCCGCCCAAGCTAATAATTAGAAGGCAGTCAATTGCGAGTTGCTCAATCTGTCTAGCTGCGTCACTGGCCTTGAATGTTGCACCTGTCTGTACAGGTGTCTTGAGACTGAAGGTCACTTTCTTGACCGGGGTTGGGATACATCATTCCTCCTAAACGCTTATTCAGCTGTTTCTGTTAAACGTGGATTGCCATGCCGCGTTTATGATGCTCATCAGCAACCGAAGAAGGTACCGGGTTCGAATCCCAGCTTGGGTGCCTTTCTGTGTGGCGTTTGCATGTTCTACCCATGTCCGCGTGGGTTTTCACCAGGCACTTCGGTTTCCTCCCACAGTCCAAAGACATGCTGTTGCATTGGTTAATTGGCCTGCGGACTAAATTTTCCCCCGTGCCCTGTGATGGACTGGCGTCCCATACTCGGTATAGCCCTGCCGTGTGGCCTGTGTCTGCCGGAATAGGCTCCAGCTCACCGCAACCCTGTACAGGATTAAGCGGTTCCAGAAAAAATAGATGAGATCAGATGAATAAAAATACACTTTGTAATGCGCTGGGGAGACCCTCATCTAGCAGTGGATTGGCATTGCACATCAACACGATAGTATTATCGAGCAGGAATTAATGGAAATACTTTTTTCATTTTAGTGTTTAAATTGCTTCTATTATATATATGTATCACTCTGTTTAATGGTCTTAATGATTTACAGGTTGTTATAAAGTATAGTAATTTATCTGTACAAAAGATCGTCATATAGACATCTGGATGTAACGGACTTCCGGACATCCTTTCCCCCCTGTAATTCCGTTAAATCAAGGGTTTACCATTTCAGCAATAACAAAAAAATACCGCATTTATAAACTCCAGTGTTTCACCTGGTTTGAAAACTAAAAACAAAATAGCACTAGCCTAAAAAAAAATGTCTTTAAAACTAGCAGAAACTTTGTAAAAGAAAAAATCAGTTATTATCTAGACATTAATCAGAGGTGACCGTGAAGGCAATAGCATAACGCGGGAGGTGAACAGACTGCAGTGGTGCGCGGCTTGCTGCCGAAATGCTAATTTAACACGGGAAGCGGGCTCGCACTGACCTGAGGATATTATCTCCCTCGGAGTCAAGACTGTCAAGTATGAGATGTTCACCAGCACGTAGAAGGCAGTCACCAGGGGTACGGACAGCAGGATGCAGCGAGTGATGTTCCTGTTCACGTCTTTGAGCTCCTCTGCAAACGTCGCATCAAGCGTTATCAGGACGCATTTCATTGGCACTTCATCTCGTGCATGTCAACATTCCGATAACGTGCATCGTTATCGTCCGTTTACAAATCGCACGCTGTATGAGAATTGCTTTTTAAGAGCCGCTCTTTCGCGATAGCCGCCGAGAGCGTTCCTCCTCTGTTCTTCACGACGTTTCACCTCCCATGTTGGAGGCGTCTTATGATAGTAAGGGCAATTTTTCACGCACGCATAATCGTTCAATGTCAAAGGTATTCGTTCGAAGATACAATTTATAACAGATGCATGCTCATTCAGTTTCGAAGCTATTCATTCGAAGAGAGAACGATTCAGAGGAAACCGCAGATAGGCAGGGAGCAACACAGCCAGGCATTTAGCCGGTGATCACATGTGCCAGACACCGCGTCCTATATATTATTAGGTAATACGCCAAATCATTAACGAGCTTTTTGTTTCAGTTGTGGAAGAAATCTGGAGAACCCGGAGGAAACCCATGCAGAACAGGGGAACACACACGATCGGCAGAGAAAGGTGCCGAGACTGGAAATCGAACTGCCTTTCTGTGCGGTGCGGATGTTACAACCGCGCCTCCCTGAAGCCCATCTTCAGGCTGACTCGGACCGCTGCTCAAGATGCTCTGAAAATAGCAATTCTCGTACAACGAGCCGCGAAAACCCACATCAAGACACGGTATGCTGTACGTACCTGTGTGAGTACAGAGGGAAATTGAGCACATCGTGCGTTGCGCTGCAAGGTTTTCAGTCGCCCCATTATTACTCTCGCACCTTAGCGTAGCTCTTGGGCCACAGGCATGTCCCCTGTCGACCTCAATAGCTGTCACTTAAGGCTAAAGCTCCGCGCTGCACCGAGAGGGAGCAAGTACGGCCACACGGGAGCGTGCGTATTCAAGGCAACACGGCTCTCAATCAACGGAACAGCCTGTAATGGTAAACTCGTCATCGATTCTTTACGGTGATGAGCTCGATTGCTCGGGAACACAGCGAGTTAAACAGGAAGGCGTGCGAAGTGAATGGCCCAGTCCCTCCTATACACTCCTGCGGTTTAATGCTCAATGGGTGTGAACTGCAGTTTGAACAAAATGTCCATGCACGGAGTGGGTGGCCAATGGGGGGTCGATGAGCCGCCGAGCTGGCAGATTGCACGGTTTGGGAAGAGCTCGAATATCACGTTTTGCCACTTACTGCATTAGTACAGTATCAAAGCAGCAGCAGCAAGGCCTTCTCTTAATTAGATTTTGAAGATTCGAGAGAGACATTGAACAATGTCATCGCGTACCGGTGAAAAAAAAAGTAATCCCAAACTCGGCAAATTATACAATTTCTCGTGATTGCGGAGATTACAAACACGGCTGCAATAATGAATAATCAGTTGTTTTTTTCTCTTCCGGTCATTGTCCGCTTTGCTGGCAGGAGAAGCGCGCGTGTGTTGAGCCACGAGTCGTGCTGCACGCTCGGCTAATTCGGCAAAATAATTGGCGAGCGGATGATGGAACGATTTGATCTTCCGTCGCCCACTCCTACCTGTCGAATGTTAAATAGGGAGCTCTGATGCCGCCGGCGCTTTGCCGTGGCCGGGACCCGATGAAAAGTGCTCTACTTCACCGTGTATCTCATGACTTCAATAATGCAGAACGGTGACAAAATACAGGCTGCAGGACACTTCCGTCACAAGTGGATACACTTACACACACAAGGTGTCCGAAATGTCAAGCGTCAACATGTAAAAAAAAAATACCGATTGGCAGAGAAGCCGTTGTTCTGTAACGGGAAAAAAATAAGAGGCGGCTGTCAGTCTCATATTCTCTCCACGATCATCTACTCAGAGAACTGACAGTAAACTGCTTTTTGAAGGTACTAAAATGCCAGAATTATACCTATTGCGAGGTTTTATCGCGTTTGCAATAATATTCCGGCAAAAGATTTGCGCTTACAGGAATGCAAAGTGAAAAGTTGGAGAAATTTTAAATTAACTGTGGCAAGTCTTCGGTATTCGTTACTCCCACCTCAACGGGTGTTATTATTATTGCTTCTGAACTTATCTGGCCGGTTTAAATTCAAATGATTGTTCAGTTGTCATACGTCTATGCAGTTTATCGAGCTTCTTTTCGTGGCAAAATCGTGCAGCCACCAACAATTTATTCGATATCGTCTATTTTCCTCGCTAAATCTTGTAAATGTGTTGTCTTGTGATAAGATTTCTTGTAAGGCGCCTTGCATTAATAGAAAAGGCGTTTGTTTCAAATTGAATAAATTACTTAATGTTATAACAATGGTTATTGTTGGGGTGGAGAGGGGACCAGCCATGTGTTCAAACACTGACACATTCATCACAATTCATCACAATGGGCAAAGGACACCTATTGTATGCAGTCTACAATAGAAGGATATGCTAACTATGGGCGCATATTTGCAATATGCAGATGTGAAAAGAGAGAACATTTCAACCTTTCTGGCAATAATACAAACGTTAAGATCTTTAAACCTCAAGTCGACACCTTTCACAAGGCATCAAGTAAAACAACACACGCGCTTGATAATGTAGGCATTGTCTTGAAACTGATCGGCCCGCACCAGACAGTCTTTTTGTGGCCTAGTCTCACCAGTGTTAAGCCAAATATTGCTCAACCAAAAGAAGGAAATACTGTACAGATAGGTGCATGCTTATTATCACGATGACAATCCGCACGATGGTCCTAATAATAATTTGTATTGTTTAAACATAATATACCTTATACTTAACATGTTTCTGTTTTGTCGACTGCGGTACTTATTTTTAGAAGTTGTCTAGACTGAATAAAAAAAACCACACTCTCTGAAATAAATATACAACGCTTATGTCGACACGCTTCTTCGTGCGAAGGTGGTGACTAATTTTTGTCTTGCTGGCATGGTGCCGTGTGTGTCTGAGCTGCATGCTCGCCTCTGGGCATGTCGGTGCATATGCCAACAAGGCCGTGTAGGTGCATTGTCACGGTGATAATAATAGCATTTTATATAGCGCTTGTGCTCTACTACCCAACCTCTGCAGCTCAAAAGACCTTGCGGAGTTCAATGAAAATGCAAGGGGCTGTGTAAGAAAATGGGAAACTGTAATTTAAACATCGCGCTTCGAAGAATCGCAAAGAAGAAGATAGCGCCTTTCACCCGAGGGTCACAAAGCGCTGCACAAGGGCCGCGGAGAGAACGGCATGTCAACAACGACAAAAAAAACCAAAGAAACAAAAATTAAATGATTAAGGCAGCTTGGAATACAATGAAAAGTCGTGAAACTGGCAATCTTAAGAGCGGCAAAAATCTGCCAGCGTCCCCTAAGATGGCCGTCACTTCCTTAAAGACAAACACGGAGGGAGACAGGGAGGGAAGGCGGGTGAGCGACAGGGCGAGACACAGGGACACAGAGACAGGAAGACAGAGAGACAGACACGAGGGGGAAACAACGCCAATCACACCGAACCCAGTGACCTGGGATGGATTTTGGGCTCACATCGGTGGTGAATGGTATCCAAACGTATCCATTGTTAACTCAGCCTCTAAACGAGTACCAGGTCTAATGGATAAATGTCATCAATGGGGAGATGAAGGCGGCTAACTGTGGGGGCTGCCCAAACCAATCCCGTGTAAGTCATAAGAGCTTTAACAGGTGCTCGCTAGAGCTCTTGTCCTTGTCTCAAGTGTTTATAAGGCTATATAGGAGATCTTTGGGTTTGTCTTGGCACGTGTTCGTAACGGTAAGGTGCACTTGAAGCCGAGAAAAAGTGTCGTGCAGACGTCAGCACAACCTTTTAGTGGCTAATGACGGTCGTAATGCACTGTGCTATTGGAGCAATCGTACGAGGGTTAGTGCACTGCTCTGCAATAGCAGCAACCCATTTCGAATGAATAGCGATGCATTTTAGTGGCAGATGGTATCCGGCGCAGGCTACACCCACGTCCATAGTTGGAGGCCCCTTGGCCAGCAGTGGCGTGAGCGACACATCGCAGGGTTGCACACGACAGGTGTTCACGGACAAACTAAGGTATCAGAGGACGCCTGAGACTGCCTTCAATGTGGGAGGCGAAACGTCGCGAAGGAAAGAGGACGAGCGCTCGACAAATCCCACCGGACCGGACCTGTCTTACTTCCCGAGTGTCTAATGTTTGCGTGACAAATCCCAACGGGACCAGACCTGTGGCATAGTTGAGCGCGTTCCATCCTCCGTACGCCCACAGGCCCTGGTAGAAGGACTCTCCGATCTGAGCGGGGGTCGGAGGGGGCCCTGAGAAGGAGCTCTTGAGGTTTTGCGTGCGTCCCATCACCAGCTGCACCAGGCCTCCGACGCTCACGATGGCCAGCGCCAGCATCTTGAGGAGCGTCAGCGCGTCCAGGGCCCGCATGGCCCACTTCACACTGCGCGGAGGTTGTGGGGGTGCAAGAGGAGGGAAGTAAGTAAGTGTTGGTGGGTTTTTTTGGTTAACCACGCTTGGCAGCGTTTGCGCCGTGAGCACAACGAGCCGTGCTGCAGGGACGTGTGACTGAATGAGGAGATTTAACAACGCGTGTTTTAATCGGCTTTGTAGCGACTGGAACAAATTCGCGAACAAGCATTCCCACAGCTGCCGTCACCGCCTCCTCTTTCCCCCCACTGCACACCAGTGCTTTGATGGATTGTCATGATTAGGGATTTTGATTCGACTATATATTAGGTTTTTGGTTTAACGCAGCCATCCCGTTGTGATTTTTTATAGGTTTGATTCTCCGTCTTGCACGCGTTTTGCTTGCTTCATTAGATTGAATCCAACAAGATGCCTCCAACGCGGAAGACGAAACGTCGCAAAGCACAGAGCAGGAACATTCGACACGGGCTTTCCGGAAAAAAAGCAGCTACGGAGAGCAATTCACATCGAGCCGTGAAAACCTACATCAATAATTGATTGCCATATGCATTATTCAACGCGTGTATCTTGAGCACAGGAGCCACAGGTTTTAATCGATGAATCGCTTTAGTGTTACAAGCCTGCTCCTTTAAGTTGTTGTTTTATTGACGCGATTCATGAAAACAGAGAGCAGCATGGTGACAGTAAAACGGCGAAATGCGCGACATGTCATCCCAGCTGGTTAATGTTTCCCAGTATCTACATTTATTTTTACTGTATCAAATAATTTACAACGCCGGTGAAACGTGTAACTCATTAAAATCTCCTGAGGAAACACAATTTCAAATGACATGTTATTAATTACGTTATATAAAAGGAAGTTGCGTGATGTTTTCTCAATTATTTTTCTTTCTTTCGACATTTGCACGGGCATGAGTTCACAGGGTTCAAGCCTTTGAGCAGATGCGACGTGCCTTCCATCTGCCACGTGTCTGCCAGACACCATTCTCAACCGCTACAAACCCGGTGACCAAAGTTCGAATCCCGCTCTCAGCCAACATCATTGACGAATATCTGAACGGGACGTGAGCCCCCTCTAAGTCGACTCAGACTAAAAACGAGTACCTGGCGCTCAGCGTAAGTTATCGGTGCTGGGGAGACAAAGACGGTCGGGCGTGCTGTTGCTAAGAACACCCAGCTTCTGTGGTGTCGTTAGTTGGTGCTTCCTAACCAGCACTAATGCCAACAATTTGCAAAGCTACAGGGGGATAATTTGTCCGTGTGCTCTTGAGCATGTCCGTGTCATTCCGTGCCTTCATTTATCATTCAAACATTTTTGAGAGAGTACACAGACATTCATGTCAGCAGAGCGAATATCTGCGATGACCCGATGAGCGAGTTTACGGGAGAACGTGTCTTATCAGTACAGCTATGCATTTCTTGTCATCAGTCGGTGCATTTTAATAATAATTATAGCATTTTATATTGCGCCGATCACCCGATGGTCATAAAGTGCTGCACAAGGGCCACGAAGAGAATGGAATGTCAACAACGAAAGAAAAAATAACCAATAAAAAAGCTACCCAAAAATAAATGATACGTGAAAGCGACAGTAATCCGGAAAACTTTGATGAAAATATTGGGCTCTACTAGAAACAAAAGACGGAAATAGATGTCCTTAACAGAATTGCTCACGGGTAGTAATTGTGTATTCTGTGACTCACTATGCCATCACGGATGCAAAACTGAGAAGTTTAAAACGGCAAAGTTCTAACACTCGAGCACACAATATGGTGAAGTACAGTCAAACAGCATCCAACATGAACTGGGGTGATTTACATCGGTAGTGGATGTGCATGAGCTAACGAAATTACATTATTTATCATGAGATAGAAATGTTATAATTGCAGTACTTGAAGCCTTACACAAACGCTTCATTAAAAGCCCTCTTCTTATAAGTGGACCTGATCCTTTCATTAAATATATCACATGGAATATTAAAGTAATTCCATTACAGGATAGGGGATGTTTTAAAGCAATAAGATTTTGGCAATCTTATTAAAGCATTTCTCCAGTTTGCAAAAATAAATATGAAATATTCATCTCGGTGTTTACCTGCGCCTTAATTCCAATAATATCAGGGATTTGACTTGAGCTTTCATGTATGCTCATGGGATCCGTTTTATTATTCAACAGGTGCCTGCAATGTGTCAACATCTCATTTACATTTGAATTGGCAATACCGGTGAAAATGGAAATGTAAAAAAGCCACGTGGAGACTCATGGACAACTGGGAGCTCGTGAAATGCCGCACATACCTAAACATATTTGAACGTGATTAACAAACATCTTGACTGAAAGAGCTGATGTGGTTAAACGGCTTATGGTATTCGTGAGTTGCGGTTGGGAATTACAAACAGGAGTTTTATTGAGTTAAGAAGAACAAGCGTTTTGGTTTGTGAAGACAATGGATTCTGGAACACCTTGTGAGCAAAACAAGCAATTATATGACATAGGCCTTGATTCAGTTAGCTATACTTTGATGGATTATTTTCTTCAACGCGTTTCACTTAGGTTGTTTGGTTTATTAAGGCACTCACTGCTGTGCTGTTGGGTCATACGTTAAGTACTTGCAGCCGAATGTGCCAATTCGTTACTACTTCAGCATCACACCGGTATATTGAAGAGCGAGCCCACGTAACTTAACAATGAAGGTACGTGACCTAACTCGCAAAAAGAGCTAGATTATGGACAACATTGGTCACGAAATCCTTCGTGTTAAATTTACAAACCTGAGACAGTTGATGATGCCCACCAGCAGCAGCGAAGCGATGGCGAGACACTTGAGGATGGCTGTCGGCACCGGGCATCCATGGAACAGCGGCTGCAGCGCGTACTCCGCAAACGTCAGCGCCACCGCCGAGTTCACGGCGGGTCGCAGCAGCACCACGAACGTCCAGGCGAAGAGGAAGGCGGGAGGGCCACCGAACGCCCGCCTCACGTACGCGTACTCCCCGCCGGCCGAGGGCACGGCTGCCCCCAGCTCGGCGTAGCACAGGGCGCCCAGCAGCGAGAGCAGCCCGCAGCTGGCCCACACCACGAGGGCCGCGCCCGGGTCGCCTCCGACGAAACGCAGGACTCCCCCGGGCGACACGAAGATGCCCGAGCCCACCATGCTGCCCACCAGCACGTTGACGCCGCTCGTGAAGCCGATGATGCGGGCGAGACCCATGCCCTCGGCGGCCTGAGTGGCCTCACCGACCCCGCGGTCCGTCTCGGGCCTCGAGTCGGCCGAGTTGGGCACCGTTGAGGATTCGCTCCGCTTCATTCTCGGACGCGTTGCTGCTGCTGCTGCTGATGATGCTACACTCACTGTATTCCCTGTTGCGTGACTCTACTTCTCCTCCCTCTGTTGTGTGATCTGCGCGCTTGGTTGCTGAGAATTTCTCAGACGTTTGTTTTGCTCGGTAATGTGGACAGCTGTCAAACACCTATCATGTCGTTTTTCTCGATATTTTACTGTCGCGTTAACAGTCTGGTGACCTCGGCGTGCTTTTGTGATGTATATATTTTTTCCCGAGTGTGAAATCACACTGCATCCCAACCGCGGGAATGTACAATTATCCACCAAAGGCTCAACACAGATGAGCACCTAGCCAAATCCTCGCTGGCGCAGGAAAGACACTCTCTATAACCTTAACGAACGCTTAAAACACTCCCGATGCAAACGTGACGTTTGACCCTTGACTAGTGCAGCGAGCGATTTACATCTGCAACGTAACCCATTCAACTGAGCGCAAGTGTTGTTCTGCTGTACTAATTAAACATCTATCTGGGTAACAGCAGGCATTTAAATAGCCGTGAGCCGCAAGGCAGCCAACCTGATTGTGCAATGGGCAACACGCGGTTAACATATAAGCGTTTTCAGGGGCACGGTTATCGTGTTGTACTTCGTCCCATCCCACCCCCCAAGGTAGAGACGACCGCCCCCCGGACAGTGACCCGTACCCCCTCCACACCGCAATTCGCTATGGTGGCAGCGGTGCCCATGCCAGGGGTCTTTTGTTGGCATGGCCAGTTTCGCTGGAATGAGGTGGACACGAAATTCCATCCATACATTTTCAGAAACCGCTTAATCCTGTACAGGGTCGCGGTGAGCCGGAGCCTATCTGGGCAGACACAGGGCGCAAGGCAGGGGAACTCCGAGGATGGGACGCCAGTCAGGGACACGAAGTTGACAATGGGATTGTGCTGGCGCGAGTTGGGAGCCAAGGCCCTCTTCAGCCCGTGTCAATCCGGCCAGAGATGATACTTTCAGCAATGCCTGAAATAAACGCTCGGCAATTAAAGTGTAGCTACTGCTGCTGCTATGGTGCACAATGAACTTGCGTTCCAATTAGCCAAATGAGGCACGGCGAATTTCCTGTTTTCCTCTTGCACTCTGCCATTACTGAGTCTGCCGAAAAGCGGTGCTTACAAAGAGAGTCCTGATTATTCGGTTGTAGGAGCCAAAGCCGCTCTTGGCAATTTGTAAAGATGAGGCCGCTTCATTTTTCTCAGCAGATTTAGCTTGTTTTGCACTTGCTTCCAATCACAGCTTGCAGGCTCGCTCTCTACCACATTACAAACCAACCGAAATGTACCCAGCTGCGTCGGATCTCTTAAGCTAAGCTGGTTGAGCCTGATTTTCATTTTCACGGGAGATGTCTACGTGTTGTGTTAATGGGGCTGTGCGAGTAGTCAGTCAGTTTTTTTTTTAAGCTGGCCCTGTGATGGACTGACGTCCCATGCTGGGTCTATCCCTACCTTGTGCCCTGTGTCTGCCAGTATAGGCTCCGGCTCACCCTGTACAGGATTAAGCGGTTCCTGACAATGAATGGAATGGAAGGAACCGTTGAGCTGTGTAACTCTTTTTAACAGTTGTCCAGTGGGGAGGGGGACGCAGGTTAGAACATCTCAGGGCACCGGGGGCAATTTAGTCAGGACAATTAACCTAGGCGGCATGTCTTAGGATTGTGGAAGGAAACCGGTGTTCCTGGCAAAAACCCACGCGGACAAGGGGAGAACTTGCAAATTCCACATAGAAACGCACCCAGAGCTGGGCCTCGAACCTTCTTGCTGCGACGCTACTCACTACACCACCGCTGACGCCCGTTTTGGCTAGGATATGGAAGTAGAGTGTCACCCACTCGTATATGTGGGTGTTCTCCAGGTACTTTTGTTATCTCCCACATGCCGAACACTCAGACATGGAATTGGCCAAACATTTAAGAGCAGGATCCTCCTGAAAAATAATCTTAAGGCACAAACAACAACAAAACGCCAATAACTCTCCTGAAAATAAAAAAGATAATAATTTATGTTTTCGGCAAAAGCCCTTCATGGCACACGAACATGCCACAACGAAGCAGTGCGAATTCCCTGATTATTTCCAAGACAGAGTAAACCAGTAAATCCAGTAAAGTAAAGCACTCGCACAACGCATTTTATTAATATACTTTAATTACAATATGAACAAGCATTATCTTTTTTTTTCAAAAACAAAACCTGTAGTTTAGCAAATCAGCCAATGTGGCTCCATTCCTCCTGTAGGTTGACCCAGTGCAGGCTTTACAGTGCAGGAGATGTGTAATGATTTACGATCTAAAGAGCTAGCCTCCATTACCCCGTAGATTCGTTGACTCATCGCGATTTGCGGTCGCTATTATGCTGAAGAATGTATTTATTCTATTCAATTGCGGTGATTTCCCAGTGGCACATCGTGGATAACATGGGTCACTGGAATCATTTACATATAGCGCTTTATGTAATGGTAACTAATATTTATATGTAATCCACTGCTGGATGAGGGCCTCCCCGTGCCATGTCGTGGGCAGTGTTTGACCATATTTCACCATGTGGGCTGGTGATGAGGAGTGGTTCAGATAACACTAGCCACTCATGTGAGCCATGGCCGCAACTGGGGTCAGTGGGTTCACTGCGCAGTGCGCGAGGCATACAAATGTAATGCACGTCGATTCTTACGTGCACAATTCTTTGTATGTATTGTGAGCTAAAAAAAAAAAATGGATATTAATTAATGGATCGATGCCTCATTACACATCCACAAACAAGGGAATTTGGGTTGTTTTGTCCAATTTCATTATCGTCATTGCACTCGAATCCCTCCGATTGCCTCTTGTATTAAGTGTGCTCTTAAATCTAAGTATGTACAGAATCAGCCTGGATTAAGGGATAGAACCAATTTGGCTGAGCAACGGCTCGTTTTGAAGGCCTCGAATCGGATACTCTATGTACATACTCTATTTACTCCCGTGAGTTGACTTTCGGATGCAGCCTGCTGTTGCGCTCCACAAGAATACCCTAGCACTCGAAAATCAGTAGAATTTTAAAATCATTGCCAACAAAATAAACACCTGTTTACTTTCTATAACAAAAAAAAACCCATAAAACATATCGTGGCTAAGCAAAGTAGCTCGAATTGATTATTTCTCTTGCTTGGGACGGTACGCATAATTGCAATAGATCTGTCCTTTGAATAAGGGGCTTTGTAAAAACATAAAACATGGACTGGGTGTAATTAACAGATAGAACAGAGCCACGTTGGCATGTAATGGTTTAGACCGGGGATGGGTAACTAAGTCTGTACGGCCAAACACAGTCAATCTTCGCCATTCACTGGCAGATTGGACCTCAAGCATTATACACACACACACAGTTAGACTGGTTGACGTGGGAAAGACCGACTCTGTCTGAGCTCCGTCTGGGGACATTGACCGGTTTTCTCCCGTTAAATAATGAACAACGGAGTTGCAGCACATTGAAGCTTTGTCGCGAATCGAGGCACACAATAATATACTGTACATTTTTAACACGGTCACGCATGTACTGGAGAATACTGAATAATACAAAAAGCGGAATTTTTGCAAATTAACAGTTGTTTTTGTTTATCTTGTTCTAGCAACGAAAAAAACAACAACTCACAAAGCCACGCAACACAACAACAAAACCCAAAATGACGACAAGCAGGGGAATTAGAGATCAAAGCGTCTTCAGAAAACATTTTGCAATGCACGTCACGGTTCCGCTTCACTCCTTCTCTCACTCCGCTACAGAATGTGGCGATTCCTTCGCGTGGCAATCCCACGTATGTACACGGCTGTACGCGGCATAATTAATCTCGCTAAATCAAGGTAACGTGCAGGATCAAAGCTGGCCAGAAGAACATATCCCGATGTCTTGTTATTCGTATTGTGCCTCTGGGCAGGTATTCGGAATCTGGGAGAGTATATAAAAAGGGCGCTTCGCAATAATTGCCAGCGCACGGACATTATCTAGCAAAATCACAAAACAGTCGTCACATTTGCTTGTGCAGAAACATAGCAGGGCAGCTGACAAGAGCTGGTGTGGTGCATTCAACACCGCGAGCACACCCCAGTTCGTTCCGAGCAGACGAACACACCGTCGCGTGAACACATCGCGCGCACCCATGAGAACAAGCAAATTAACTCGACAAATGAGTGTGAACATTACACTTACAATGAGGCAAATATAGTTAGCTCTTTTGTACAGCACGTCATGGAGATGATTAGCGAGTTCCTATTTACAATAATCATATTCCATAAATTCTATAGGTAGTTTTTTTAATTAATAACTTTATTTATCGTATTTTAGACGCTGTTACGTTCTTAACAGCTGCATCTTTGACAACCCTGATTTTGACACCAGTTTCACGAGAGAACGGGAATATCTTCCACATTGTTTACGTTTTGCGTCGATGTTTCCTTCCAGTAACGAGAGGTGACTACATTTCCTACAGCCCAGAAAACGAGACCGAATTAGCGCGCTGTTTGGCTTCAACGCAGATTACTGAACTGTAAATGGTGGCTTGAATCACTCCTCAAAGCTGACAATCTGCAAACACACCACAATGAAACACCATGCGTTACAATACGCTCGCGGGTACGTAATATCAGAACTCTGCAGGTACATTGCCTTCGTTTTGTCGCTAACTCCAACAGAAAATGTCGGGCTGAGATGGCGTGACGGTGGACATTCAGTGTTTACGCTATACGGCAGGTATTTTACAGTAGTGTATTTTCACAGCGGCTGGGTGCAAAGCAATGAATCTTGTTCTTCCACGCGCTCAAATAAATATCATCAAAAACAACTGTAATGTATGGTGACAATAAATAAGGGGACCTCAGTGAGGTATGGGTCAAACAGGTAGAACGTTCAACCATCGATGTAAATAAGCGTGAGACTGAGAAAAATAAAACGTACTGTCCATTTACGGAGCTCAACCGCTTACGAAACCACGAACTAAGCGCTTTTTATAAATGCCAAACACAGACAGGTGGAGAGCAAATACAAATTTGAGTATCAATTAACTCCGTATAGTGGTACCTTGTAAGAATACGATCTGCATAATAAAATCTGAACAGTAAAATATATCACAGCTCTAGCACAGCTCTTTCTCAGAATCCTAATTAAAACAAATTCTCAGTAGTCACAATTACACAGTCACCTTATCACTGAGCGGTGTAATAATGAGGATTTTCAAAATGTTGGCACTGTGTATGTGGATGATTGGAGCTTGTGAACAAAAGCAATTTGGTCTGCAATTATGAAGAAGATCCTTCCTCTTGATTTTGTAACTTCTGCAGTGTCTTCGATGCACTTCCGTTGTGATTCATTGTCACCTAAGGAAATCGTTTCACATTAATTAAATTGTGCAAACAAGTGCCAGCATCCATCCCTTTTCTCAGCTCAACAACTGTTCGGTGTGAGATTGAAATTACCAAAATATTATTGTTAGTAGTAAATCCACGGCCAGCATACTGGAAACGGATTTACATATTTAGGTGCTCACCGAATTCGTCTCTCGCTTTATACAGATGCATACCAACGTCTGTTCATAAAAGTTATATCTAGGTCGCTGCGTTTACTTTACCATTTATTGAGAAAGTCAGATGTCAGCAATTACACGCAACGTGGTGTGTAAAGGCATTGCTTTACAGCTGGTAAATTTCAGCAGCGCCTTGAACATGTTAAACCAAGTTGACAGTTAGAAATGCTTAATATCGTTATAGCAATGATCACAGCGACCTTTATTATTTCACAGATTCACTCGACAGCGCCGAGCAATAGCACAGATCTTGAAAAGAAATATTTGTAATTTTAAAGTAGGGGAAAAAAACCCCTGAATTGTTTAGCATTTTGAGGGCGGCATATTTGTCTGCATTACGACTCGCACTGCAGACACCACACAAAAAAGTTTTTCCTTGATAAAGGAAGGTTTGTGGTTATGTTTTTTTGTTTCTTCCCTTGGCAACATATATATATACACATCTGTTTGAGGTTAAGGTTAGTGTCAGAGATGAGAACAGTTTCCTCGCAAAAACAATGAGAGTAAAAAAAATCACACAATTCTTCAGCACCACACACCTTGCTGTGACGTTTACCGAGCACATCTACATCTCCACCACCATCACCTTTGACAATAGACAAGCAGACGTTGTAGTAAAGCTGCACAAACCCAATGAGCTATGGTGTCCACTCAGGTTGGGCTCATCGGAAGGGTGTCTATGCAGTGGTAACATCTGCGCCTCACAGAAAGTCCTGCCCTAGGCGGTTCGATTCCTGCCTCTGACACTGGCTACTATCTCTGGGACTGGCTCCTATCTCTAACACTGGCTCCAACATCTAACACTGCCTCTAATCACAACCCCTACGCGTTATAAATTGTATCATTATTATTTATAATTTTGAATAGCAAAATAATTACGATAATTACTAAAAATGGTCAGTGCTCATCTTCTGATTTAATAACACCAAATACCTTTTGAGTTGGTATTAAATCTACGAAACAAATCTTAGAAGTTACTGAATGTACAAACCTGATTAATCTTGTCCAAGGTCACTGTGTTTCCTCAGAATCTGATATGTGGTTGTTCTGAAAATAACATCGAAAAGCGGTTAGCACTGTTGACACTTACAATCTATATGAAACACATGCATACAAACGGTCATGTGTGTGGGTGTGTGGCTACATGGTTTAAATGTAGTCAGGATATTTGTTATATTATCTTAAAGAAGACCAAAGAGCTGAAATAATGAGAAAGTTAATAAAATAATTACACTTCGAGTACAAATACTAGGGCTTTTTGTTATTCATAATTGCAATTTAAAATTTTGACTTTACATATTTAATTGTTTATAAAATTATTATATATATTTTTTAAATTATACTTTTCTCCTTTTTTTGCTTTTACACTTAATTAAATTCCAAATCTCTGTTGAAAAGTAATGTCGCAACAGGTTTTTAATAACATAATAATAATTAACAATTCACAACACTTCAATAATCCTCTGCTAGATAAATGCCATCCCATGCAGTGTGGTCTTTGGCCATACAGTAAAAGGTCAATCTAACGGACCTCTATTCAACGGACTTCGAAGTAATGGACGCTGTCCGCTACTTCCGAGACTGTAGTCTCCATTGGGAATAATAAAATTCCTGCTGTTTAATTGAGTGTCTTCTATTACTGCAGTTAGATACATGTATGACTTTAATGGTGTTCATAATATATATATTGTTATAAGATATGGTCAATACACTGTATATAACATAGTCATATAAACATCTGGATTTAACAGAATGTCGGACACCCGATCCCCCATATTAGTCCGTAAAATCGATGTTTTACTGCGATTCAATTCTCCAGCAAGTTGGTGGGAGGGAGGGAGCGTGAGGCAGAGGGCATGGCAAGTTCAGATATTCCTCTCTGCTTTATGTTAGCGGTGGCTAACCACAGCAGCACCACCACTGTCCAACCGCGATGGATCGAAACGACAGATTGCAGTGCAAAAGTGACATATATGTGTTGTTATTGTATAAAGCCCCCCTTTTTAACGAACACTTTATTCGATTAGATATATGGTGATGAAGACAGCTTGTCTTCGTCACGAAGCTCTATGTGATAATACGTCAGCCCAGTGGTGTTTATTAAATCAGAACGTTAACAATCGAACAGATGATAGGTATATGTTGACGTGGGTTTTCACGGCTCGATTCATGACGGTTGCTCTTCAGAGCTAAATCGCGACCAAAATGATAGGTAATCAAGCAGTCGTTCTTGCCAACATGTATAACCTTCGGAGCGACAACCTGCAGGCTAAACATCGGTGTCGTGGTATCGCTGAGTCGTTAGCGTGTAGTGGCAGTACCTCGCGCTCCGAGTGCCGAATAAAACAGCGAGTTTCTCCAACTTCCTGACAGTTTTGTGCAACACAAGGGATTTTCTTTCCCACCGTCCATCAAGAGTAAAATGATATCCGGTCAATCACCGGCAGCTCGTAGTGAAGCTCGCTTTCACAGGGTTGCCAAGCGGAGCGATAAGATACAGAGATTTATGTGTCCGTGATATTTGATGTCTGTATCTGCTTGAAGAAGCTCTCTCCTGAATGCATCCACGCAGGTCCAGGAGTGTAAAGATAACGGTTATTTGCACGATTTGCAGTGCAGATATGGCCCTTTCAGCCAGTCATGGGGTTCATTATTTATTTAGGGAATAATTTATTATTTTTACGGCATCCGTGCGCTACAGTGTGAGTGTAATGACTTGCGAATTGATGGTCTGCAGGAAAAGCCACCAATCTATGAATATGTATATGACACGGTTGATACGTTTAAAGACGGGGACGCTGAATTTTTAACAGAATGTACACGTTTACATAGCAACAACATTGCTGCGTTGGACAAATTGAGAACGTAATGATACAACTTAGTTATGTATGATTCTGCAGGGTAGAGGGCAATTATCAATCACTCGTCTGATCTCGTGTGGAGCGTATAACACCATCTTAAGAGCGGCAGAATGTTGCCGCTCTTAAGATTGCCAGTTTCACGACCTTTCAGTATATTCGAAGTAGCCTTAATCATTTATTTTCTGTTGCTTTGGTTTGTGTTGTTTTTTTCTTTCGTTGTTGACATGCCGTCCTGTTCGCGGCCCTTGTGCAGTGCTTTGTGACCCTCGGGTGAAAGGCGCTATATAAATTGAAATTATTATAATTACATAGTTTTGCGCGCACGCGATTTAAGAAACAACTCACCACATGGACAGTCTCGTCTTCAAAGTCATCGTCCTCTCTCTCCCTGTCTCCCACCTCTTCGCGATCTCCCTCGAGGGCATCGTCTGTGTTGGTCTCCTCCGGGGTTCCAGGGACCAGTTCCTCCATCCCATTGCCTTCCACGTGGTCACAGACAGCTGTGGATGCAGCACACGATTTGCGCCATCGGCGAATCTTCGTCTTAATGCGTTCTTTTAGATTACAGTTTCTACCGCCCGTCCAGTTTTGAACAATTACAATGCTTAACATGAGAAGGCGGAGGTTCAAATCGGACACACAGTAGCAGATTTACGCAGTGATTTTTGTTGTTCTTCTTCTTTGCGATTCTTCGAAGCGCGATGTTAAATTACAGTTTCCCATTTTCTTACACAGCCCCTTGCATTTTCATTTTTGTTGTTGTTGCACGATGTTTAAGTGCGGTTTCGCGAAACACTTGAGGCGGTGATATCGCGAAGGGTAAACCTTATCAGAACATCAGGAATTTCGATATGAATTTGAAATAAACAGTAATGTCGGTAAAGGCAGATGATCCCATGAATAATGATACTACACATTCGACATAGTTACGTAAAGTGGACGTTTTTTTTAAAAGTGGTAGATGGCCCAAAATGATGTGAGGATTTGAATGCGTCCCAGTGTCCACCGTGGTGACAAATCAATACGGGCACGTGCAATTGCTGGGTGGATTGTCACATCGCAGAAACGTGAGAGGTGACGATGGCTTGGGGGGGGGAGGCATTCATCCAGCAGTGGATTGATCATGGCTGCTACCGTTAATTGTATTGCAGCAGCCCTAGATTTAAACGCGTTCGATGATGACACGGTCCTACAATGGGACGCATTGGAAACAATTTACGTGGCCATGCAGTAGTTTCAATCACCCACTTACGGTGTTCAGTGCGTTATTTTTCAATAAACTACGGGGGCGCGTTTTCGCCGAGGACACAGGCAGGGCGAATAAACCAATGTCTGGCGGTGCCGAAACGGTTTCTGCACTGGAAGTAATGGGACGAGATGAAGCCGAATTCAACCTCAGCGGAATGGCTTTAACAATGCCAATGGGAAGACAAAGCATTACGCTAGCGATCGGTCTCTTTTGGCAGGTTAAATTACCCCACATCTCCCAGCCGCACATTGCCTTCCAGCACATGTCCCAGGCTGTCCATCACTTGACAGGTGGGTAAATTAAACTTTCTTGGCCGTTCGCCTTCGTCCCTTGGTCTTACAACAAACGTTCGGTGAATGTTTCTATCCAATTAATACGCGGGCGCGTTTAGCGACAACTTCAAACACGACAAATTAACCGTGCTTACTCGTAATCATTTTCAGCCCTTCGTCAGTTCACTGCGGGATGAAGGTCACTCACTGCCTGTGGCGTGTCGATCGTAGCGGTTGTCTGAGCGAACTGCACGGTGCTGGTCTACACGAGGTTCTGACATCGCTCGCCACTCATGTTGCCCGTGGCTGGGAATTTAACTCGGGTTTTTAGGTTCGGAGTGCACTGTTATGTCACCGAAGGTACCAGTAACTTCACTGGGTAAAAAAAAACCAAGCAGCGACAGTAACTCATAAATATTTTAATACGCAAATGTGTGTTGTGGTGAATAAATAAAAACTACATACAGTTTTGATCTCTCTGGTCTTTTTCTATCTTCTCCAGGCTCTCGAGAAGCGAATCAATTTTGGTTTTTATCTGCGTGAGCTCTTGCTTTATTGTGTACAGGTCGTGACTCCGCACTGCAACAAAACAAAAGAAATGTCACAGTAAGGAACAATAACAACAAAACCGTGAAACTGGTCGAAATGTTCAAATCCTATTACAGACCTTGTAATGGGATTTCTTTGGGCAGGCTCAGAAGAATAAATATAGTTAGCAGCAAGCGCATTTATAAGTACATTGTTGTGCAAACACCATGTGTAACATATTGTTTATTGGTGTATTCGAAGCAGCCTTAATCATTTATTTTTTGTTGCTTTGGTTTTTTATTGGTTGTTTTTTCTTTCGTTATTGACATGCCGTTCTCTCCGTGGCCCTTGTGCAGCGCTTTGTGACCCTCGGGTGAAAGGCGCTATATAAAATGTTATTATGATTATTATTATTATATCTATCAACAACTACAGATATGTGCTAGGACGAAAGTTTTAGTGACAATTTTAGTGACATGTCCATACAAAGTGTGCGAATGTAACTGCTTACAACTCTACAAGAACAAAACAAAACCCCAAAACTTTACAAAATTGGTTTTGTGACCTCGTGCCCCCATAAACTGTAGATGGAATTGGTGTTGGTGTCAATTATTTTCTTTCGTTGAGGGTAAGTGAAAAACAAGAAATGGTTTCACATATGTCCGATGCAATCCAGAAGGAATTTTGAATTAAGCCCATGGTTTCACAATACTCTGAGCAGTCATGTATTTCTGTATTTGTTTACTCCCTCTGTACGATCCCGAAGGATTCTAAAATAACAGGATGTACTTTAGAATTCTCCTCCCAAGACCAGATGATAAACAGGTTTTGAAGTCTCAAATGTAATAAATGGCAATGTCGCTTCGTATGACACCGCTGAAATGAATTAGCAAAACATAGATTGAGCAAGTGCGACGCACAATACATAATAACGGCCTTGCATTTTGACAGTTTGTCCATCACTTGTTGTTTTCATTATATCACAACCAATAAGGCTTCTGAGACAAGCTGTAATAAGTCTCCAGATCTATTAAGTCTCCCGGATTTATTTCAGACACATCACATCCCTGCTGAAATATTAAATCCGATGGTGCAGTTGTAAACCACAGATGATCACAACATATCAAATGTGACTTTGGTTTTCGCCTAACCTATATATATATATTTATGAAAGGCAGTTGTATCTGCTCAAAGAACATGTGCACATTTTATGAAAAAGTTGCAAGATTGTCTTGATAAAAGTGTACCAAGGCATTATTAATTACTCCTGCTCATAATATATTCTTGAGACTTGAACTTAAACGTGCAACTTCATAACGAATTTAACATTAGATTGGTTTTATTTATCCAAAGAACTGCGCATCGGTCCCTTAGCTCTGCGAATGACTGGTATATATATAAAAACAATCTTAATTAAAATGCTAATGAAAAGAAAAATCTAATTTATTAAAATAAATACTGCCGTCGCAACGATGTGAGGCCATGCGAAAGGCGGACAGGATATTAACAATTTAACGATAAGACAGTTGTCAGCGACTGAATGGACCGGTGAATTCTTCAGGAAAATGCAGAACGGTGACATTTCACAGAGGTGCCGGCCCTCATATATCCACTCGGGCGTCTCCTCCAGCAAGCAGACCGCGTGATGCATTGGAGTATTCCGCGGAAAACGCTGCACGCCTCTCCGATGTGATTTCGGTTTGCACCCGTGTCGCTCGGCTCGACGTGCGACGTTTGCTCGACGTGCTAGGAAACTTCTTCAGCAACCGATTCGAGCGCCTCGCTTTCTCTCTCGACTACGTCGATCGATTATTCAATCAAGTGCGCGTAAAGGAAATACATCGCAGAAAGGGTCCTTGCGTATAGACGTTTGGCAGTTCACGAGCATTGGCTCAAATGGAGCCTGTCTATTTTAACATGACGGCTTTCGGGACGAATATGATCCGTAATAAAGCACTGTTTTTATGTGAACCAACCCAAAAGCATTTTATCATAAAGCCCGTCTCTGGCTGATGAGACACTGAAAGCCGAAAACTGGTCCAGAGTTTATTTGCATTGAACCAATTTTGTACTGACATCGCTGTTCACAGCTCAATTCATGATTTCTTGCTTTTTAAAGCTATTTTTTCCGGATAGCGGTGTGGAGCGCTCCCTCTCTTTCCTTCGCGACGTTTCGCCTCCGACATTGGAGGCATCCTCAGGCGTCCTGAGTTCAGAGCGTGTCTGGGTGAACCCGAGGATACTGTGCCATACATATCGTCACAACACAGTCAAAATAATAAAGAGATTTCAGCCTTCTCGGTAAAGCTGCCGCATTACATATCAATAGTTTTTTCTGTCGTTGTTGACATGCCGTTCTCTCCGCGGCCCTTGTGCAGCGCTTTGTGACCCTCGGGTGAAAGGCGCTCTATAAATGCTATTATTATTAATTTTAGGGATCAAGATAGAAGCGTTCACTTCGCGATCCCTGTCAAGTAAATACTTGGTATTACCTGCAAATTCTACCAGACACTTCGAAGCCGCGGAGCTGAAAGACAACGCTGTCCAGAAGCTCAACAGATTCCAGAAGCCCCTCAGTCTGGAGCAAGAAGAGCGGCCAACGCCCGCCGCCTTCAAGGCCAGCACTGACTATTATATCTCAAAATGCTGAAGGGCTGCCTGCAACTAAACAACAACTTGCTGCAATGGGGAAAACTGTCATACAACCATCACGCTTCGAACAACCGAATCGAATTCGACTTATTAATTTTAACAACAAGCACAGGGAGCAGAGAGAAACAGAGAAAGAGAGAGCGAGATAGGAAACGTCACCGTTGGAGTTGTTCGCCACGGACTGGGAGCTCTGGACTGCAGACGGGCTGATCGTGGGCTCGGGCCGGATGGAGGCCGGCACGATCGGGCTTACGGTGCCACCCGGGGCCGTCGCGGTGGCGGTGGCGGCGGCGGCGGCGGCGGCGGCGGCGGCGTCGTTCGAGGGTCGCTTGGGACCCGCGGGCGCCGTGCCCGTCACAGTGGAGCGGGGCCCCCCCTTGAGGGGGAACCCCCCTTTCCCGCGCCGCGGCACGGGCACGGAGATGCGCGGCCGCTTGATGGGCAGCAGCGTGCGCGGCGGAGGCAGCGGGCCCCTCACCGGGTACTCGTAGACTCTGCGGCGGCGCACGGCAAACGGCGGCGCGCTCGCTCAACGGGGTGCCGTTACGTCGGCCCGACGGGGGATCGTGTTTGTCTTTAAGGGAGTGACGGCCATCTTATGGGGGACGCTGGCAGATTTTTGCCGCTCTTAAGATTGACAGTTTCACGAGCTTTGAGCGTATTCGAAGCTGCCTTAATCAGTAAATTTTCGTTGCTTTGGTTTTTATTAGCTGTTTTATTTTCATGTCGTTGTTGACATGCTGTTCACCTCTGATGACCTTGTGCAGCGCTTTGTGACCCTCGGGTGAAAGGCGCTCTGTAAAATGCTATTATTATTATTATCGTGCTGCCGTACGGGTCTTAGGGGTTTCACTGTCGCGTGTGGTTTAGGGTTGCGCTGTCGTGTGGGATTGTAAGATTGTGCTTTCGTGTGGGGTTGTAGGATTGTGCTGTTGCGAGCGTTTTAGGGTTGTGCTGCCACGCGGATTTTAGGATCGTGCATGCATGGGGGAGGTTGGTGAGGGAGCTTCTTCAGCTACCGAGTTACCAATGTCGTGTGAATAGGACGCGGTATGCAACCCGATCAAGGTGTCTGCTTGCTCGGACGAGCGTGGCGCGCGGTGCTTATCCCCATTACTACTGGCCCCCGAGGCAGTGTCCGTCGCTCCGATGAACAACTGTTTACGTCCCACGAAGCGCTGCTTGTTTTATTGATCCTCTACGCATGAGGGGTGGCGTCACCTCCACGAGCAGCACTTGTAACCTGTAATCTTCCTCTTGTGAGTTGTGCACTCTGCTAAAGCACCACCAAGGGCTGGAAGTGACTTAAATGTCTTAGCCGGTACGGTGGGATTGCAAATCCACCTTCCCACTTGTCCTGTGCAAAAACGGGCTTTATTGAGTTGCTTTCAGAATCGGCGTATTGTGCCGTGGGATGGATGTGCAGAAGGATTAACATCGAGAAGCAGTTTGAAAAAAAGCATTGTTTTTGACTCAATCTCAGGCACGCTCTTCGTGTACTAATTTCCCCGGTGCAAAGGACACATTTCATATGCGACCATAAACAGATGTGAAACAAATTAGAGCGTGGCTTCGGCGAAACGTGTGAATCTGAATGAGCCGTCAACAGACAAGTTGTCTCATGCTGCGGAGAAGAAACTAAGCCAATAACACATTTGGTCACAACGACCTTAATCCAAACAGCTGTCTCTGTAATGCTCTTTAATTAACGGACCACAACAGCAGCTTAATTCACCAGGGCTTTGAATATTGTCATGAAAATACATTATTAAGAGCACCCTTTGCTCGTCCGCTACTGCAAGAAGGCCTTGGCTACATCCTGTATGTGACGGTCGATTGGACCATATTTCACCGCGATGGACGGTGCCAGTTGTTGATGGGAGCGAGTAGGACATGAAGTACCAGTTCCCACATCGCTGACAGCCATGGGCAGGAATTAAACTCAGGTTAGTGGGTTCATAGCAGTGCGCTAACCACTGTGCCACCGCTCACCCCTTTAATATGAAATTACAGTAATAATAATACAATTAGCTAACGTATTCAACTACCATCCCTGATGAGTAGACTTTTCTTATTTTAATGTAATTTTCTAAATGGCCATCAATAGATGACATTAAGTACTTGAGTGCATGTAGATTAATGGACTAGATTATCGAGCTTGCCTGCTAATGACATTAAAACGAACAATGTCAAATTACCATTCCTTGTGCTTTTACAAAGATGTCTTTAACTCGATTACATTATGATTTTTGTTTTATCAAATGTCAGTTGATTATATTAATCTAGTTAATAAGCTGCAATTTAATTTTGCACAATTTTGAATGTTTATCATCATATTCTTGATGCTCTTAAATGTAATAAAACAAAATATTGAATGTCTTGCTCCTGCCAAGTTATTGTAAACCCTCGCGATGTACAATAGTGTAAAAAACGTGCAGACAAAGCACAGGGCTTAACAAAGGAAGCCTCACCTGTCATAGAAATCCTCTCTGTAGTAGTCATAGTCAAAGTCGGGTCCCCTTGGGGAAAGAGAAACACATGTAAAGGATTATTACAAACAAGTTGCATGCAGGCTGCGTTTACGAGACATCAAATGGCTGTTTGCATTTGTACTTAAAGGAGGCGCCGTGATCTGGCATTCATGCCGAGGGGTGAACAGGTGAATATTCAACATTTTTACGCATTGCTCGCGGCGATTTATTTCTCGCACGTGTTTGCCCGTTGCAACAAGGCGGAGGATGTCAGCCGCTGGGATGTAACGCACGGCAGCCGCCGGGCATGTGATGCATCGACGCGTCATTGTAAACCCGTTCGTACGATCGAGATTTCTGCATGGGATAACTGATTTACCGAGAACGTATGTGACGTGTAAGCTTGAACGAACACATTGTCTAGATGGGCTCTTTGTGGCAACCCGCTATTGGAGGCGAGCTTGAGCCGGAAAGAGCCGTTGGGCTATATAGCTAATTTTAATAATCACAGTACAATTTGTAACGCGCGCAAATTCTACGCCTGCTCATGGACGAGACACAGATACGGAGGCTTAGCGAGGAGACCGCACAGAGGAGAGAAGTCAGCCGGCGCCAACCCGCCAGACACTGCGGCCAATTAATAAATGAGTGGTCGTTAGTTGTGGGAGGAAACCGGAGAACCCGGAGAAAATCCACGCAGCACAGGGGGAGAACACACAAACTCTACACAGAAAGGCGCCACAGGCGGGAATCTAACCGCCTCGGGCAGGACTTTCTTTCTGTGAGGCGCAGATGTTACGACTGTGCCAGCCTGCCGCCATCCTACAGATGGCAGAATCATCTTTAATCTAAGTTCCTTTAATAAAGCTATGTTTCAAGGGTGACCTGAGGGTGACATAAAGGCGTGAGTTTTATTTCTCCACTGCCCAATCGTTGTTTTTACTTGATCTACTTTACTCAAAGAGCAACTACATTGCACGTGAGTGATTTTAACCGTCAAGGACAAAACGGAAGGAATGGATCGCGTTTACTGAACTTTCTTCAATTTCCTTAAATAATTCCTAACTCTCAACTGAAAAAAAACAACGCAATTGAATATTGGGAAAAGCGTTGTGACATTTCTGAAGCTCCAAAAGCTTTGTTCAAAAACTGTGGCCACATTTTTTCACCTAATTCAAAGGTTCGCAGCTGATCATCAATAACATGGGTTCCTCCTGGCTAGGTTGAGCATTTACTCAGCGCTGTGCAACATTTTTTATGCCAGTGGCTGAGACCGACGATGGACTGACTCACAAGTGAAGCGTCATATAACGTTGATGCGCCAAATGACACGCGTAAGTGACGTGTATGCAAATTGCATGAACAAAACTATACGAACAAGACAAAGATCGACAAACAAACTGTGATGCCCGAGTAGAGACAATTCATCAAGTTTGCTCATAGTCCTCATGCGTACGTATCAAAAAAAGATTCTTATGTCGCCGAATACTATGTCGACTCCAGCCGAGATGTTATCACGATTTTTAGCCTGGAATTGTAATTCCATCCATCCATCCATTGTCATAAATCGATAAACCCTGTACAGGGTCACGGTGAGCCGGAGCCTATCCCGGCAGACATAGGACGCCAATCCATCACGTATCACCGGGGCCAATGTAGTCCGCAGGCCAATTAACCTATCCAGCAGCATTTATTTGGACTGTGGGAGGAAACCGGAGTAGCCCAAGAAGGGGTGGTGTCACCACCACCAACATCGCTACCCGTGGCTGCCTTTGTCTCCCCGGTGTTGATGATTACACTCATTGCAGGATGAGCTAATAATAATAATAGCGTTTTATATAGCGCCTTTCACCCGAGGGTCACAAAGCGCTGCACAAGGGCCGTGGAAGCCTACGGCAGGTTCAAATGTCGGCTGTGACTCAGAGAGATCGCATCATGGTGAGATCATAGCTGCGCCGCCGCTGCTCCACGCACAGCTGCACAAAGACAAAGATCCCCCGTATAGCCTTAACAGACTGTTGGGGCAAGTGCCGTTAGCGAGCAACTATGAAGGTCGACACGGCACACACTAGAGGGGGTGGGTGACCAGCACCACGCACAGATGCACACACACACACGCGATGAGGTCAAAACGTTTTGAGAACAAATTATGGTTCGTACAACTGTGCAAATTTAGATTCAACTAAAGCTGGCCTTAAACAGAAATTAACAAATAAAAAAGGCCTTGGCGGTGAGAACTGACTGTATTGAGAAATAACGGAGCAAATCTGTCAGGGCCTTAGGACTCGCTCAACAAAGGGTTTAAATGGCCCTGTCAGGGCTATGCTTATTTACTCCATGCCATTTTGAAAAGGTTGGTTTTTTTCTATTGCTGGGCAGTATATACAAATTTGACACTTGAAAGAGCTTTAAATTGACACGCAGCCAGCTTAGCAAAGGAAACAAATCTTACTTTTTTTTAAATTTCATCCATTCAACCATTAAACCTGGGCTATTATCGCAGCAGAGAAGTGCACATTAACGTGCAATATAAACATAATCAGAGTTCGAAGGCTAAGCGTGAATATCGCAACAGAATAATTGCACAAAAATGCAAGGTATACACGCGGAAGGACAAATTATTCAGTGTATCCACAGCTGACAAAGAGGACAAGCGTCCATGGAAAGTATTCCTTTCTACATGTAATTCTACTGCATGCGTTACATATTTAAATCCTTTAAGATTTTATCGGATGAAAGAGAATTCTATTAAAATCGTGTAAGAGGTGCTGTAAAGGCAGACGCACATTCTTGACTTTTTCAAGGCCGAAAGTCCATAATTTTGGATTTATATACGTGGGTTTCATTTTGCGATGCATATGTAAAAAAAATGTCAATTTCTTTTGGAAGCGCAGGCAGTGCAGAAGTCGCAAAGCAGCAGCATACGTATCACTGTATTACTAAACATGTTTCGTATGTAGAGACCTCTCCATCCATACGGTTATATTTTGGACAGGGTCGAAAATGCCTCCAGCTCCGTGCCACTCCTAGCAATGCGGTTCCGAATAATTCCCAAGAAAGAAAATATTTTTAAACGTGAATTTACCTTGAAGCATCAGCACTGTCATACACACGCTACGCTACAAACCCATGAATCTGAGTTCAATTCCCAGCATTTGCCAAGATCAGTGCTGAGTGATATCTAAACACATCCTTGCATTCTGATGGACTAACCCACATTGACCGGTGTGGAGAAGTATGGTCAGACGACCCCTATGACCTGGGGTGGCATTGGGAGGCCTTCCATCCGGCAGGGTATTGACAGTGTTGCAAATTATTTATTTTATGAAATTTATTGTATAGTGGCTTAAACCAATTCCTGTTATGGGGTACGTGTTACGTTCAAGCAATATTACATTTTAAAATTGTCCTGTTGTTTGCTTCCACATATAAAATCAATGTACTTTAGCGCCTTTTTAAAACCTATTTTTGTCTACAACACATATTTCGGTGTAAGTGATGGGGTTGTAGCAATCATAGATTTATTCCACCACCGACATGACTGCTTACCTGCTGGCTGTGAACAGCCCCCGACTGAGACGCCACAGGACTTATCGCTGTGTGCCAATCAATTACCGTGGCTCTAAAGCTGCACAACATGGGCACGGATCAGTCTGCATTCACGGCAGCTACAGCGTTTCCCTCTGACAAGCGGACGCTCGCAACTGACTTGGTACGTCTGGTAATTCAGCCGCGTTTACAATCCGAACCAAGGTCAAGAAGGACAAATCAGCCCGAACATCCCTGTTGGTTGGGATAATGAGTCCTAGCTGTAGATTCAGCTGGCCATTATGTCAACAGTGATAGTGTTGTAATCGGCAAGACTCTTCCTTCACAACAACGTTGTGGAATTGTTACAACTGCACTGGGACTGCCAAAGGTGATCAGCAGGGACTGCCAAAGGTGACCAACAGTGTGCGATGTTTGTTAGAGCATTTCCTTGCGATGCACTTTACAAAAATCCTCACAACCAAATTGCTCGTTATGAATATTACTCAACGTCCACCCAACTGCCGGCACTCGTGTACTTTTTTCTTCGGACCGTTTGACGTAGACGCAACTCGTCGTGAGCATTCAACACGAGCCAGGATGTGAACCTCGTTGAAATTACAGTCCCACAACATTTGTTAACACGTGTAGCCGCACAAACCGATCATGTTTTTATTATTACTGTGTACTATAAGTGCTCTTGCAAAGAAGCGCTCTCAATTGGCCTCTGTGAACACTGCTTTGCAGAGGTGAACCATTATCTCTGTTCCGCAGCAATGTCTCTCGCTTCTAAAAACACACCATCATTAAATTCAAATGTTCTGAAGCTGCATGGCTGGGAAATGCAGCAGTGCGGTCGTAAACACAGTTGCATCGTTAATTTGAATCTGCACATCCCGAAAGTCCTGTGACATACAGCGAGGTGCCTGCAGCATTGGTGTTGCCTGTCCTGGCTGTTGCAGGCTTGTCATCCTCTGGAGGTAGCTGTTCTGGGAAATATGTAAATATTTCCGGGACGATAAAATATTTCCCCAGCATACACCTCTCGCGGCAATGCCTCTGTACATATCTCCAGCATTGCGAGAGTGTGTCTGACATACCTGCGTACAACCTCCAGTTTTGTGAAAAAGTCTGATTTCCATAACATTTGCCAGATTGTTTGATATCTCAGGCGGCAAACCTAGCCTCCGGGCAGACGCAGGCTAAGGTATCGCAGCAGAGCACAAACCATGTCGCGCACCCTTACAAACATTGGAGAGAAAATCCCATTAAAAACGTGAGCGCTTATTAAACAAATATATTCCACGGAGCACAGGTGGCACATTTGCATTCGCTGACACCCCCCTGCCCCGTTGCAATATTCACACCTTCATTCAATGCGCCACATAAACACGAAGTAAGTACACGCATTTATTTAAATTACCATGTTACACTGCTACTCGTTACAAGAGCAGAGTTGTAGTGGTTAAATTATTGGACACACAACGACGACTGTAATCAGAGGAAGCGTGTCAATCTGTCTTCTGTCGATATATAATGGAGCCAGTGTTTGTACGCGTGTATGTCTGTACTGAGGGTGGCAGGTTCGAATCACTTCATAAGGGCACATTTAAAACCAAATTTTTTGCTGATTTATCGTTCTCAGTCGTTGTTGACATGTCGTTCTCTCCGCAGCCCTGTGCAGCGCTTTGTGACCCTTGGGTGAAAAGCGCTCTATAAATGCTATTATTATTACTATCTGCACAACACCCAGGCTGTTATGACTTATTTTAGCTTTACCTGCCACTTACTGATTACTCTTCTGAAATGTCAGCACTATTTCAACTTTCAAGTCTCACGTTTTGACTAGAATCAACTCTCTAAAGCCACTCTTCCGCCTCTAACCTGAGCTCGGAATAACGTGCTATACGCTTGGAACAAGATCTCCCATAGGACGGGTACTCTGCTAGTAGCCGGTAATGAAAACGTCTTCAACTGTGCCATCACGTCTCTCCGGCCTTGCGCCTGCTGCATGTGTCTTGAAAATGCCGCACTTCTAAGTCACAGGCATCTTTGAAGTCCGTGTGCTTTTCCTGTGCAAAACTAAGGAGCGCGATGCCACAGAATTCGTCACGTTGCAGAGTGCCCGCACCTGCGAATCACGCGCACGGCGACGTGAGATAAACCTGGTTGCCTGTGGCAACCACTTCACACACACACACACACAACTCCTCTGACAAAAAAATAACATAGACAAAGGTAGACGAAAAATTATTACTCTTACAAAACAGCGAGTGCTTCTTGCAAGAAAAGTTGCATTGTACGAATTGAAATTGAATTGATGGAGGATATGAAGCAAGGCTTGTGCGAATGTCTTATTTCCAAAATATATAACCTTTTGTTGGATTTGTAATGCATAATCTTTTGCAGTAGCTTGTAATCCAAGTGTGATTTTCTGGGTTGTGCCGTCGAACATTTATTCTCTACGGCTTTCACCACACGCTGGCTATGGCGTCTTTAAAACTTGTATTGAGTTGAATTAATTGATCCCCTGAAGATGCACACATCCCAACCGATAAACCACAACCGGGTGCCAGGGTGTCAATGCAGTGGTAACATCTGCACCTCACAGAAAGAAAATCTTGCTCGAGGCGGTTCAAATTCTCGCCTTGGGCGCCTTTCTGTGCGGAATTTGTGTGCTCTCCCCTTGTTCTGTGTGGGTTTCTTCGTAATACACAGGAATCAGATTCTGTCGGGTTGGCGCCGGCTGACCGCCTAGCTCACTCCCCCCTCTCTCCAGTTTCCTTGCACCTCCGTATCCGTGTCTCGTCCATGACCGGGCATGGAATGCGTTATAAATTCTATCATTATTATTTTGGAAGTCTTTCCCGTTACATTTTAAAGGTACATTTGCAACAGTTTATCACTGTCTGGAGCAGTGAAGCAATGTAACGCGAGATAACGTCAGAGAGACGTCGGCTTGATGAATCCCACAGAACGAGAACTTACATTTCAATGCACACATCTCGCTGTATCTTTGCGAGTGTTCAACGGCGGCTGAGCGTATCTGAATGTGTGAATGTGTCAGTGCTTATCTCCGTGTCTTTCGGTATCTTGATGCTAACACTCAAATTTATATTCATGCGTGTGACATATGCAGGTGAATTTTGTTTATCCAAGTGCATCTTTGAGTGTGAATGCATTATAGGCAAAAATCGTCGTGCTTTGAAAAATGAAGACATGAATAAAAAGATTGCTTTTCGTAACAATCCTGTTGGTCTAATGACCAATTAATTAGCTTACACATACCTCGCTTCTAGACAACTCTTGTCCTTTTATATTTTGGCCCTAGGAAAATTTCAAAGAAACTGATTAAAACCAAAATAATCATACGGGAACTAACGAAACTATACATTTAAACACAAAACACAAACATAACAAGCAGGCAGTCCATAAAAAGAAAATATAAAATGTACACAACAGGAAATAAACATGAAATGTATGATTTTGTCAACTAATAAAAATCTGCATTACAAAAGCTGTGGGACCAGTTTGTCTTGTATAACCATAAAATGAGTACAATCGCACATGTTATGTTTTGGAAATACGGTTCCGGATTTTATAGGTTTTTTTTGCAAGTCCAATTCCTTTTTTTTCTGATGTCCTATAGAATATTTTGCAAGGTCCTTTGTACTGTATTGAAGGTAGGTCTAAAGAATAATGTGGTTCGGTAGCATGCATTAAAATTCCATTTTATTCTTGGAGGCTGGAACACTTTTCATCAATCTCTGAAATAATATTCATGCCACTGCCTTTTTTCCCGAGTTCCATCTATGGACAGTATGCAAGTGGGGCCAGTAAATTATGCTTTTTTTTTGTCCTGAATAAACATAACAGGCTCATTTTATGTGGACGCCGAAGAGAAAATGAGCATCTTGGGGTCATTTGCCGTAAAATTAAAACATTGCAGAGATGAATGCAAACAAATTCTCAAACATCTGTTTCATTATTCAAACAATTACGGGCCGACCCGAGTGATTTATTCAGTGGCAATTTTCACAAACACTGCCTTTTTGCGGCTACGGGTTAAGCGGCTGTGAAAATTCTTGCGTTAAACAGCTTCCACGGGTTGGGATTCAACTAATCTAAATCAGGTACACCTGACCTGCATGCTGGTGTGCCTTAATCTAAGTAACGCAAACTAGCGTTTATGGTTTACATTATATAAACATACATACATTTAAAAGTGTCACTTTGATTAACAAATTAATACTCTACGATGGCATGCGTGTCGTTGCCAGCACCAGAGGTATGCGCGCATCTTTAACTTGCTGATCTTTCTTTGCGATTCTTCGAAGCACGATGGTCAGCCTCTGGCTGATGACTCAAATCATCTCCACACTGAAGCCAACATTGGAAGGCTTATGCGCTGTACAAGTGCAATCCATTTTGCATCGTTGCCTTGAAATCTATGCGCGTGTGCATACAGTATATATTCCTAGGGAGCGGTAGCGTAACGGTTAGCGCGCTCACCCGGGTTCAATACCGGCTCGCGGCGGGAATTGAACACCTGTGACGATTTTCTGAACTGGTCCTAGGTCTCCCCGAGGTCGATTTATCCTCGAAGGAGTACCTGCTGTATTTTGTCAAACATCGCCACTGGGAAGACCAAAGGTGGTGCTGGCCACCCACCCCCTCGTGTGCTCTGCTGGCCTTTATAGGTGCTCGCCAACAGCACTTGACCCTACATAGCATTAAGACTACCCGGGGGATCTTCGTATTTGCCTTTGCGCGGTATATATCTTGGCAGACATCGGCAGTGCATAGCAATGACTTTCAATGACATCGATCAGATGGGCTGACAAAGGAATGCTGAAACGAGGCATGGGAGAGGCATATGCTTTTGAATTACACTGAGGCAAGAAGAGCACCGTGGATTAAAGAACAAAGCCAAATTAGAGACATTACACTGACTGTGAAGGTAAGTGGGCCCGAGCAGGACATTTGGCTAAAAGGGATGAAGGACGGTAGCTCAGGGCGACGGTGAATCGACAGCCCAGGGAGGAAAACACGAGCAAGTGCACAACCTGCCACGGATATGGAGCAACGAGATTGGCTCGTGCGAGGAGAGATCGCCATGGACCGTTGAATTACGACGATGTGAGAGATATCAATAACTTGGGGGGGAGGCCTTCGTCCGGAAATAGATAATGCCTGATGAAGATGATGCTGTGCCGCGATATCTTATTGGAATTTGATTCGTCCCGGTTAAAGATATATGGAGAGTCCACAGTTAAAGATATATGGATTGCCTGCAGTGTCCCAACTTGCTAATGTCTCGTGTTGACCTTCCAGTGGGAGGATAATGACAAAAAGAAATATAAATTGCATGTTCTGGCAGCCTGCCATATGTTTGTCACAGCGCTCATTATCTCAGATTTCATTCATCCGGCCATTCATTCATTGTCAGAAACCGCTTAATCCTGTACGGGGTTGCGGTAAGTCGGAGCCTATCTCGGCTGACACAGGGCGCAAGCCAGGGCTATACCCTTCATAGGACACTAGTCCATCATAGGGCACCGGGACAATTTAGTCAGCAGGCCAATTAACCTACGCAGCAGGATGTCTTTGTACTATGGGAGGTAACGGGAGTGCCCGGAAAAAAACCAACGCGGACATGGGGAGAACATACAAACTCCACACAGAAAGACACCTGAGCCGGGATTCGAACACGGCTAATTCTTGCTGTGAGGCAGCAGGGCTACTCACAACGCCACAGTGCCGCCCTATTTCAGCTTTCAAAACAGGGAAAATGCAGTGCTATACTCAAATAATAATAATAGCATTTTATATAGCGCCTTTCACCCGAGGGTCACAAAGCGCTGCACAAGGGCCGCAAAGAGAACGGCATGTCAACATCGAAAGAAAAAAACAACCAATAAAAACTAAAACAACAACAAAAATTATTAACACTGCTTCGAATACACTGAAAGGTCGTGAAACTGGCAATCTTAAGAGCGGCAAAAATCTGCCAGCGTCCCCTAACATGGCCGTCACTTCCATAAAGACAAACACGGAG